>JASPKZ010007880.1:0-320000 GCA_030220185.1 Diploptera punctata
GAGTGTGTGAGAGAGTGTGTGAAGAGAGGTGAGAGAGGGTGTGAGAGTGTGGAGAGAGTGTGTGAGAGAGTGTTGTGAGGAGTGTGAGAGAGTGTTGTGAGAGTGTGTGAGAGAGTGTGTGAGAGTGTGTGAGAGAGTGTGTGAGAGTGTGTGAGAGAGTGTGTGAGAGTGTGTGAGAGAGTGTGTGAGATGTGTGAGAGAGTGTGTGTGAGAGTGTGTGAGAGAGTGTGTGAGAGATTGTGTGAGAGTGTGTGTGAGAGTGTGTGTGAGAGGTGTGTAGGTGTGGAGTTGTGTGAGAGAGTGTGTGAGAGTGTGTGAGAGAGTGTGTGAGAGTGTGTGAGAGAGTGTGTGAGAGAGTGTGAGAGAGTGTGTGAGAGTGTGTGAGAGAGTGTGTGAGAGTGTGTGAGAGAGTGTGTGAGAGTGTGTGAGAGAGTGTGTGTGAGAGTGTGTGAGAGAGTGTGTGTGAGTGTGTGAGAGAGTGTGTGAGAGTGTGTGAGAGAGTGTGTGAGAGTGTGTGAGAGAGTGTGTGAGAGTGTGTGAGAGAGTGTGTGAGAGTGTGGTGAGAGTGTGTGAGAGAGTGTGTGAGAGTGTGTGAGAGAGTGTGTGAGAGTGTGTGAGAGAGTGTGTGAGAGTGTGTGAGAGAGTGTGTGAGAGTGTGTGAGAGAGTGTGTGAGAGTGTGTGAGGAGAGAGTGTGGAGAGTGTGTGTGAGAGAGTGTGAGAGTGTGTGAGAGAGTGTGTGAGAGTGTGTGAGAGAGTGTGAGAGAGTGTGAGAGTGTGTGAGAGTGTGTGAGAGTGTGTGAGAGAGTGTGAGAGAGTGTGAGAGTGTGTGAGAGTGTGTGAGAGTGTGTGAGAGTGTGTGAGAGTGTGTGAGAGTGTGTGAGAGTGTGTGAGAGTGTGTGAGAGTGTGTGAGAGTGTGTGAGAGTGTGAGAGTGTGAGAGTGAGAGTGAGAGTGAGAGAGTGTGAGAGTGAGTGAGAGAGAGAGTGTGAGTGAGAGAGAGAGTGTGAGTGAGAGAGAGTGTGAGTGAGAGTGAGAGAGTGTGAGTGAGAGTGAGAGAGTGTGAGTGAGAGTGAGAGAGTGTGAGTGAGAGTGAGAGAGTATGAGTGAGAGTGAGAGTGAGATATATATATATATATATATATATATATATATTGCTCTATTATACATTTATCTAACACATTTTAACAGAAAGACAAGGGATAAAGGCATTAACTATGCCACGTAAAATGTGTATATTATAATAAGCACGGTACCCTCGGAACATGCACTACAAAGACTACGCAGGAAAAGAGAGTAAGTATGGCCGGAATTCTTCAACACCGGAACGATGATAGATAGGAACTGGACAGAAACAATTTTCCAGATACGACACGTCATCACAAGATTAAGCGTGCATGGATTCCTCCACCTAATGTGTAGAGATGTTCCGCGCCGAGTGGTTATGGCAAGAAGCCTTGGCGCAGAGCTACGGGACTTGCGCTGGTTCGAGTCTCCATGGGGGAAGAAATTTTTCTTATGGAATTTCCGCCAGTATGGGACCGGTGCCCATCCAGCATCGTGAGTCATTTGGGTAGCTACAATAAGTAGCGACTCCAGTTTGAGAATACCAGCTATAACGGCTGGGGGATCCGACATGCTGACAACATGTAACCCTTACACTGGCTAGATGATCGTGTACCTCTGTGATTAACACATGTGGATTTGAGACCAGCAGCCGGCTGGTTAGCCAAGGGCCTTCTAGCCTGTCGCGCTTGGAGTTTGGAGTTGTTTAATGTATAGAGATAAAACGTTCCATGACCCGAAGACGTCATGCATATGCGAAGTATCATATCAAAACATGTACACAAAGAACAAAATCGATTAGTGATAACGTAAGACAAAGCTAAAGTGTTAGTGATTGTTAAAAATGCTGTGTTATCACCTTTGCACATTTGTACGCAATCCATTTATATCAATTTTAGATTTAGAAAAAAATATTGTCGCTGGAGTTATTATTTTTAGGGCTAACAATTAAACCTACAACATTGTACAATGAGAATATTAAGTCTTGTGACTCCATTCTGTCTTGGTTCAACATACCAACAGCTGGTTGATCCGGAAGACGACCTACAACTCTCACTGGGATGGCTCAGAACAGTAATTGCTTCAGTAAACAACTAATTTCATCTCAATATACGAATATGAATGTATGTCTATCTGTTTGTTCTTTATGCATTACTATACCATTCATCCGATTGCAAAGGGACTTTTTGCAGAGTGTTCAGCAGTTTCCCGGCAAGGTTTTAGGCTATAAGAGAGTTGCAATACTCAACCCTTCTCGCATAAAAATCACCCTTTGGAGAGAAACGTGTTTTTCGGAACTTTTTGCACGGTTAAATGGCTTACGCTGCCTAAACCATAACATATAAACCAAATTAATATACACAGAATTGAATATCTCAAACAAATCTACAAACATCTACAAACGTCTACGGCATTATATGTCTGTCTTTTACGAATAACTCATAATAACCATTTTTATCTTTCAGCTCATTGATGCGAAGAAAATCGGGAAAACTAGATTCCCGTGCAAGCGTAGTAGCGCACTGCGGGTATTCTTTTACGGATAACTCTCAATAACCGTTTTTGTCTTTCAGCTCATTTATGTAAAAAAATCGGTATAATACATTCCCGGGCAACGCCGGGTAATCAGCACGGGGTATATAATAATAATTACGATATAAATTTATATATTTTTTACTAATTCTACTAAACATAAAAACACATTTAATTTATTTAGGCATGGGAAGGCACGTCGGGTATTAGCTAGTTTAAATTATAAAGATAAATTACTGTGTGGATTAGAATGTAGATATAGAAGCGCAGCAGAGAACTGCGTAAATAAATAAGAAACAGAAACAGACAACATTTTTAATGGTCTATCTGCTATTCTGATATTTTATGTATGCAATTATATAAAAATATAATAGAATCTCAGTAATAGTAATAACTTAATGGAATATGTGAATGAAATACCGTACATGAAAAATAAAAACATCCTCATAGGTTTAATAATAATCTATATTATATAATATCGTTGGTTGACAAGTAAATAATTAACACATGATTTAATTAAATTTGTAGATATCCATTTACTTAGGCATGGGATTTGATGCACTAAAAATTGTAATTTTATGTGCCTAAAATAACACCAAAATGTATTAAGTTAGTGCAAATTCAGTAAAACTGGGCATTTATCTTTTTATAATTAACTTTATGTAACATCTAACTTTTTTTCGTTTTATATTGTTTTTACTTTTTGTTTTACCTTTTTTCTTTACCTGCTTTGTTAACTTTCTTTTATTCTCACGTAGACACAAGGACAGGACACACACACACCCAGACCCAGTGTGGAGATTTAAAATCCCCTACCCCGCCAGGAATCGAACCCGGGTCGCCGGAGTGGAAGGTAGGGACTCTACCGACTACGCCATGGCGACGACCATTGTTTTTAACTGCAAGCTACAGCAGAAACATCATTCACGTGTAAGTCTTGATACTTTCTACAACAATCAAATTCCTACGTTCATCCAATTTACAAGTGAATTGTCAACCATTGCATGCCGAAACTCATCTTTAAATTTCTCCCAGAGGAACGCTGTGATGTACCAAAGCCGTGTGCAAAAATAAATCTTCCGTTTTAAACTGCAAGACACACAATCTGAAGTTAGAATCCGTACCCAGTGTACGGAGCAGATGGACTCCCTGCATGAGTAAGATTTTAGTGAACTGAGGCGGGACGCGGTGAGGACGACAGGTGGTGAGGATTATCCAATCTACCAATTCACGAGTTGTATTACTACCCTGTAGTTTAAATGAGAAATTTGGCGCTGAATTTTAATGCCTTGCAGTTAAAAACGGCAGATATTTTTTTAAACACGGCCTTGGTACATCACAACACTTCTCTGGAAGAAATTTCAAGTTAGATTTCTACATGTAATAGTTGACAGTCCCTTGTTAGTGCTAGTAGTAAAAGCGCTCCACCGGACTTTGTTTTTTTCTAAATTCTTGGCTACATTCCAGCTTTTTCCTTTTTGTTCAATTTCTGTTGTTATTGTGCTTTGCCATGTAATTTTTGATTTTGCACTTTTCCTGGATAATCCCTGTGGATTCCATTCCAGAACACTCTTCGACATACTGTCTAGTTCTATTCTGAGAGTGTGACTAATCTATCACCATTTACGACATTTAATACCTTTCTCAATTTAATTTCCTGATGTCCAACTTAATATATTTCGAAAACCGTATGTATCATTCTCAGGGGAAGGATTCTTACGACTCATGCATAGATCGTAGCTTCGAGATACTTTGCAGCACAAAATATAATTTTCACATGATGATTCAATTTCTTCTTCTTTCTTTCATATGATAGACCTAGGTGTCTGTTACAGTCTCAATCCAACGTTTGAAGGGTCTGCCCAAGGATATCTTGTCTGGTGGCTTGTAATTAAGATTTGACGTGGTATTCTTCTTCGGCTAATTCTTCTTACGTGAAATTTCCAGTTGTTTATATATTTTTGTACATACTCCATGATTGATTCTGTTTGTAATTCTTTGATAATCTCAGAATTCCTTTTACGGTCTGTTCTTGAGTAACCTGCAGTACGTCTCATAAATTTCGTTTCCATTAAAGCAAAGCTGACATACTTAAATAATTCCAGGTTAATATCATCTCCACCTGGTGCTTTGTTATTTTTGCAGTGGACGAACGTTGTATTTAATTCTTCTAATGTAAAAGATCTATGTAATTACTGTTAGAAGTTGGAAGATTTAAAATTTTCGTTTCGTTTCAATTTAAATCTTACAAACGATGACTCTGCGTATAACAGGAGAGAAATATGTTCTAACCAAATGCAAAATACACAAAACTAATTTACAGAAATTTAGCCATCCACATACTACTTCTAAAATTTCTACAATGAAAAACACAAAAGGAAAATGATTAATTCAAAAGTTTTATTTACCATAAGCAGTGTCGAATCCTGTGGTCAATTTCAGCACAGACATAAGCTCACCATACATCTATATCCCGAGATATTTTCCAATCATTCCAATCATGTAATTTACTTTCTTCCGATATTAATATCCCACCCTATTCTTGGTCATCCTACTAAATGATGACCATTTTGTTTTTCCTACAATAAGTTTCCATTCCTCACGTCCATTTTTAAAACGTCCCAAACGTCCTGCTCTACAAAACTTAACTCCTCATATTATATCTGGTTTTCTATCAAGATCATGGAGTTTATTGTTATGTACTTTCCTCCATTCACCTGTCTATATGTCTCTGCTTGATCAATAGATCTTCCTATGCACTTTATTTTCAAATACCCATATTTTCTTATGTCTTAAGCTAAGATAACTGTTTCGTATCCTTTTAATATATAACTTAAAGAATCACCATTTTATATACCGGTATTATTAATTTAACATTTTGAAAGAATTTGATAGAAGTCTCCAATATCATGCGTTTTTAGAGGCGATCCTATACATAATGCATTTATGTTTGTTACTGTTGCAAATTATTTAGAATACTGACACTTCATCAAAAGTCGGTAATTTCCTGTTTATATTTAACATAGATAGGAAGGAGATAATATACAATTATCACAATAACTGTGAAAATATACTAATCAATTATAACTTTTATCATTCTAGGAAACTACATTTGAAAATACATTTGATACAATGAAGGAAAACAATGCGAAATTGGAGATGGTGAGATTTAAAACATTAATGCATTGAAGTCATTCAAATAATCCCAGCACTATGAGTGCGTAAAAATACATTTATGAGGAGGGAAACCTGTAGAGGATCTGTTTGGTAAGAATATTGTAGCCTGGATGGATGCAACACAACGGATTATTTCATTATTATTATACATAAATTTAGTGTATGAACTTTATGGTGGAAACAGTTCATTTGATATCAATTTAAATTTAAAACAATTTAATATACATATATTTAATTACATGCAGACGCATTGCTCAAGAAAACGCAACTTCAAACAAGAGCTTATACAAGTTGTTCGTAAATTTAATTGAAAATTTCTTGAATAAAAAAAAATATATATTACATGTGAAGGCACTTCATTCTGTGTGCAGCTACCAATTTCCGCCGGTTTTCTATCACTTGGAATCGTTTACCCTTGAGGAGAGTTGATAGATGCTTCAAACAATGTTTGTACAACACCTTAATTCTTGTTTTGTCATACTGTGATGCTTAAAAATGAGAGGTTTTCTAGAAATGCAATATAGAGATGAAAATAAAGAAAATCATCACTCCATATAAGCAGATATTATTTGGCGTAAAACTGAATGAAATTTTAGTTAAGGTTTATGCCAATTCTTGGCTCACAAAAGTTCCACATTTTGTACAATAGAGTGTTGTGGATCATGATAGTACTTCCTGTATTATATTTTTTCAGGATCTCTGAATGTTGTACTGACATGTTGCCTTTCTTGCTTTTCAGGGTATTAAAGTGAATCTTCAGGATGAAATCAAGTAACATGATTGAACTGATGACATACTACTAGGGACGGGTAGCATTTACATGGTAACACCAGCTTGTTAGATAGGTAGACCCAAGTCCCTGGGGGTATAACCGGGAGCAAACCCATGACCTTAGGGGTATACAATATAGGGACGCCTAAGTGTTGCGGACCACGCGACGCGCTTGGGCAAAAAAGTACTCAAGTGCCTGGAGGTATAGCTGGACAACCCTGATTGATAGGTGAGTACCATTGTTATTATAATAATTAGGGCAAGAAAGTTGAGGAAAATACTTTTTTTTTATTTTATGTCTAAAAAAACGAGACAAAAATATATTTTGTGTCATTTTATGCCAGAAAATTGTTGGTTTTATTTTTATCCGTCTTTTATGTCCTTTTTCGACCTTTTTGACTTAATAGTCTCATTTTTAGCCTTTTTAGCTCTTAACGTCTTTTGTTTTGTAAATTTACATTCTTTTTACTGTATTTGCACCATACGTATAATTCAAGAATCAATAGTCTAATCTTAATTCAACTTTTTAAAAAACACTGTCTAGTTTTAATTTCCAAAGACTTTTAACATTTTTATAATTCTAGTGTAGCCAAGTCAAATGTGCTCTAGTTATACATATTCAAATTTTAATTTATTTCTGCAGATATCCGTTGTGGGTTCGCTGAATTCGTTCGTTCATCATCATCATCATCATCATCTTCTTCTTCTTCTTCTTCTTCTCCGACTTCAAGGTTAGGCTATAAGCCTGTGGCGACTGAAAGCATATCCCTCTATCTTGTCATGGGGCATCCAACGGAATGTTTACCGCGTTGAGTAAAACGAGTAATATTTATATCCCCTGGTCGGGTTACCAACGCGACGCAAGGAAAGCTTAGTAATGATGCTGTCATATTAAAGTCTCCAAGCCTACTTCCTATTGTACTAACCATAATAAGAAGACGACACGTGACTGGCCAGCTTTGTTCAACTTTACCGGCAAAATAACAGTTAAAAACGGTGCCAAGTTGTAAATTCCTTCAGCTCCTCCCTTAACTCGGCGCTCGGCGTCACCTTTTCCCGACCTCCATCGACCCCTCCCCGGAGCAATGCCTGGGCCCCTCCAATCCTGTATACCCCATCTGCGGATAGTGAATATTCAACCTAAAACCTGCCCCTATAATCCTTCAGCCATGACGGAAGAACAGCCAGGGTGCTCCACTCACATTGATGACGGATTTACTTCGCCAAGGAATGCGGTCCGACTAACACAGGCCTCCCAAAACACGACAATTAACACAATAACTATAGACTCACCTCTACAAGCAGAAAGAACACAACACACAGAAATAGCAAAAAAATACAACATTCAACACAAGGAACACGACCAAGAGAATTCAGGTAGAGTGATCCTTTAAGAACTGATAGGTTTCCAGGCCAACAACATAGACATAATATGCTCAATATTAAAACTAGGACAGACGAAGCAGTCCTAACGGGAAAACACCAGACACTGAACTCTAACAACCACTCCCCCCACCTTTACATGCGAGGAAATACGAGCACAACTAGTAAGTCTACATTATCTAGTAAATTACATCAGGCAAATTTTAAGACACACCATTCAAGATGGAAAAAAGATCCGCACTCCCCCCCCTCTCCGGGTCATCAAATTGAACAAAGAAGACAATTACCTAGACATACATAAACTCACCATTCTGTCATTCGTGAAAGAAAAATCTGTAAATACGAAGGAGTACAAGGCACAAGACAGTTTTAACTACCAGGATTTCGGGCACATAGCCTCGCTATATAACCGAGAACCTAAGTGTATCAAGTGTGGAGAGACACACAACTATGAAGAACACCTAAAATGTGCAAACTGTAATCAAACACACCCTGCCAGCTACAGGCAGTATCCTGACTATCAAATTAAGTCACAGCTAAAATCAGTCCGCAGACCTTTCACTACTAGAACATGGAACACTCAGCCCATAATCAGCATCTACGCCCAAAATTTCCCGCCACTGATCCGAAACACGGCTACACAGCAAGGAGACATAAATAAAACATTCAAAGACACACAAATAAACTGACAACTTAGTTCTCCAAGTGGAGAATCAAAGTTAACACCGACAAGACTGAAGCAATAAACATCACTAAAAAGACCTATAAACGTAGCACAACTTACGCTAAATAATGGAAGACTAGAATACAATGACAACACTTAGGAACTATAATGGACCAAAAAACTTACCTTTAAAGACCACATAAACAAACGAGGGCAAAAGCGACAATTAGAAGCAGACTAGCACTGACGTCACACGAACTCACAAGAAACAGAAGACAACACAATACAAGACCTTAATACGTAATTACACACAGGAACACATACATAAACTACAAACAGAGCCGCAAGGATCCTACTACAAGCTAACAGATAGCACACTTACACAAACATCATCACAACACACACGCAAACCAACTAATAAGAGCCACGACACAACGTACAGGACCCAAACCACAGAACCCCTCCCCCACGACTTGACATTAATAGCACTTAAAGCATAATGCATAGGAACAAAAATTAAAAGTTAAATCGGGAGACATTTTAACACTAACATTACAGTATCTAACATAAAATAAATAAAACACAACTCAGAACGGGTCGAAGCGCACACAGCGCTGTAACCAGTATAGCACAAAAATCGAATTCTATATAATAGGAGGGCTGTCCCGTCCACTCTAAGCCTTGTTGCCCCGGAGATGAACCTCCATATTTAATCCCCTGAAGGAAAGGTTCATTCTATGCGGGATAAATGCTTCCTTCTAATTTCTCCAAGAACTCTCTTTTTAATGAACACAAAAATTCGTTTTCAAAATATGTTGAATTAAAAAACATATAAAGTATGAAAAAATAGCCTTTATCAGTCATATTTTTGGCAATAAAATAATGTTGCACTTCACTAAAATGTTGAACGTTTTAAACATTATTTTCTTATATTCATTAAAAAGGCAGCTGAAACTAAAATTGTTTGATTTGAATTGATTATACTTCATTTTACTTTATATTTTCTAGTTCTGTATTAGAATATCTTTAGGTCTTTTACAGCTCTTTTTATTACAATGCCAATGTCGTGGAATGCAGTATTATTATACTATGTAATAATATTTCAGGTTGAAAAGTTTGGGAGGCTTAAGTTTGAAGACCTGAGGTTCCATGTAAATATTCAGGTAATATTTCACTTTAGAATTTTAGATATAAATGGAAATTTACAATATTATTTATAATGTATTTGAGTATCTGTTAATTGTTGCATTATATGAATTCAAGATTCTGTGCAACAATCATCCAGCATATTTTTTACCTCAGCCACAAGACTCTTGTGGACGAACCGTTGTGAAACTTTTGTTAATACAAGAATGGGGATGTACCTTAACTAGAACTTCATCCAATTTTATGTCAAATAATATCTACTTATGTGGGGTGATTTTTTTATTTACATCTCTACATTACATTTCCAGAAAATCTCCCATTTTGAAGTATCACAATTAGAGCAGACGTGCCATGTGTTAAGCTAATTAGCAACGTGAAGATGAATGTGCTGTACTGCATTTGTTTGAAGAATCGATTAATTCTATTCAGTGTAAATTGATGTCTAGTGACAAAAATATAAAATGATAGCTGTACTTAGAAATTAGTTCCCGTGTAATATTTTTTCTTCCTTCAAGAAAGTTTCTATTCTATGTATATAAAAAAGACCTGAATGTATTTTCCTTACAAGTTGTGTTTTCTTAAGCAATGGTTAGATATATACATAACCTGCACTGTAAGTGTAACTCTTGTTTAAACATTAAGTTTATATTCAGTTGACATAACATTTTGGAAACTTAATTTTTCGAAGTGAATTTTATACCAAGGTTCTCTGTTTTCTGTATTTCTAAATCATAATACATATCTTTGGATTTTTTTATGATTGATATTTATTCTTTGCTTTACAGAATATAATTATTTTGCTAAAAATATACATACAAGGTAAATGTATCCAACAACAGTATGAAGTTGGCTAATATTTCGTGTTGAACAAGACAACAAATGAAGAACTCCTGATATTTGAGGTCAGAACGGCAAATCATACTACTTGCTTTGTCGAGTAGCTGAAACTAACGAGTCCTCAGTTCTAATTGTTATGGCAATACAAATAAGTTTAAATTATTCTAATGCTATGTGTTTGTTGAGACTTTCAGTTTGTTTTTTTAAAGCTATTGCAGTTATTTAGACAAGTTACAAAAGCAGAGGTTAGAAGACGACTGAAGGAAGATGTCTAAGAACAGCGAGTTACTAAAAATAATTTTCTAACTTTTTTTACAATATTTTATCTACGTTCAGAGTATTTTAGTAAATATTGTATATATTTAGTAGGCTATATTTAATGAAATGTATTGATTGTGCAAACGATATGTTTAGAGAGAGAGAGAGAGTAACGTGGGCTGCGGAGAAAAAGAAAGACACAATAAATCAACTAATATCGTTGTTATATTCTGCATTTGTGAATTTAAAGTAAACATGAGCGGAGAAGATGATTTCCACGGTTCATCAGGAAAAGTTTTAAAAGCAGTCCAAAATCAAACTAAAATATACTTCTAGAAAAGTGAAGGAAGGTTTATTTATGTAGTTATACGTAATCATCATTAAAGTATATTTTACGTTTTGTTGAACCTGTATTTTATGTTTTGCTAGTTTGTTTTGTTACCTAGTAACTACGAACTAAAGCTCATTGATTTGTTATAATAGTAGATCAAATTAACTTCAAGCTAATTAAGAGTATTTTAGTGAATCCCTGGAGAGTTTAAGCAGGAGCCGTCAGTACGTCCTCCTCAAACATAAGAATGCCAATTTTTGTAAAGTACAGAGAGCGTATTTTCAGTCTGTGAACGCAGACATTGTAGAACTGGTCTTCTGACAAAAAAAATATGAATCTACCAATTTACTCCAGCAATTACGTAATTCCTTAACACCCAGCAAACCTAGGTTCGATTCCCTGCCGGATTGAATTCCTGTTTCAGAGTTTTCAGTTTTAGTGGATTCTAGTACAAATGACAATCTCCATAATTCGAAGGAATACATCAATAAACGAACAAATTATTATAGCAATGTATGTATAATGACCTGAGGAAAATATACATGAAGTCGCTACCCAAAACGTTGTAACTGCCAACATTCTCGAAATGCGTTTTATTCTTGCTGTTTTAGACTAAGAGTTGTTTTACACGCAATGAGAGAGATCAGTGCATTTAAAAAATGTTGGCAATCACACATAACAGACCTTATTTGTAGCTCAAGAAATAAAGATTTTCAATGCATTTCCATTTTAACTAGCTTTTTAATTAATTTTTAACCAATAGAAAGTCGGGCTGAACAGCAGTTATGGTTACCCTTGATTTGTCAGTTTATTGTTGTTAAATTATAGCTATTCTTCTGTATTTACTAACATTTTTTAATATTTTAAACTTTTTCAAACAATTTTTATAACATTATTTGATATTTTTAAGTATTTATTTAAGTACACATATCACAACATTATGACACTGTTAGACAATATTGTGATAAACTGTTATTTGACCAACTTGAAAACAATAATAAAAGTAAGATCTGATTAAAATTAAAACTAATAAAAATATACACAAAGGATCAACAACATCCCATACCCACTGTACATGAAAAATACAAGAAAAATCGATAATGTATAAGACATGAGCTACTATTTATATAAAACTAACCGACCCGGCAGACGTTGTCATGCTCGGACGTTCAATTATCATGTTATGGCCGGACGATAACAGTACAGTTAGTGCAGAAAGTATTGATACACTTAACAATATAACAGAGAGAAATAAATAATTTAATTAGTTCATCACTATATACAAAAACGAAATTATACACCTTTACATTGCCCTCAATAAAGTTAAATAAACGCAGTTTCCTCTCTTTCAAGATAACAATTAAAGAGTAAAATAATTTACATACGAACAACCAAAATTGACAAACAAAAAGTATTGATGACTGGTTGGGAGCTCCTTTGATTCCAAGATGGCTTGAGGACGACGTAGGGTCGACCCGTCTAAATTTCAAGTTACTGAAGAAGTATATTTCTCCATTCTTCTACCAAAGCGTTTCTCAGATCTTGCTAGTTGGAAACTTGCCTTGAACGAATTCTCCTTTTCAGATGCTCCCATAAACTCTCAATGGGGTTTATGTCCGGAGATTAGGGAGGCGTTTCCATGTATACTTTGATGTGTTATACAGAAATCCATTAAACGCGTTTCGAAACCGATGCGATGTGTTTGGGATCATTATTTGGCATAAATACAAAGCCTTGTTTAATCCACATTTCCTGTGCAGAGATATAAATATTGGTCTTCAGTATGTTCATGTACTGTTTGTGATCCATCACACCATCGATAAAATGCAAGGTCCCGACTCCAGAGGTACTCCTGTATCCCCATACTATGTTTCACAGTGGATTGGAGATTTTGCTTTTGTAGCTCTGTATTTTAATTCCTCCAGACTTTTCATCTTCCATCTGAACGGGAAATATTGATTTTAGGCTCGTAAGTATAAATAACTTTTTTACAAACTTCTTTGGGGCTATGATGATCTTGATGAAACCCGAAAATCTTCATCAAGATCATCATAGCAACTCCGGCCGTGAAAGTCTACGTGAATACATTCTTTGGAGTTGTTTATGTGTGTTTTAGCGAAGTTCAAATTTTTCTTTCAGTTTTCTTTACTCACAAAGCATTTTCTACGGGCTATTTTCCCATGCAGTTCGTTAGCCCATAGACTCTTACGAAACATTGCTAGCAGAAATAATAATATTAATGTCATTCTTGATACTAGCTCCTAATTTAGGAGCACTACTTTTAGATTTTTGCTTTACTTTTCTCATTAATGCTTTTTCAACATTAACATACAGTTTTCTAGGACGTCCTGATCTGTGGCTATTTCCAAAGGTTTTCGTTCGCCAATTCTATTAATTATATGCTGAAATGTTTGGTTTGGCCTTCCAATATTTCACTAATTCCATTTAGCGATTTACACTGATTTTGCAAACCAATAATTAATTCCCTTTTTTCTATTGTAGTATTTCTACCTTTGCGCCCCATTCCAGCTTAATTTGTAGCCAGAACACATAACTGCACGGCAAAGTACTCAAGGCTAGAGTGAATAACAACTCTAGCAGACCCACCCCTACCCGACTTCACGTGAACATTCTGTTGACCAATACTAGTACTGTATCAATACTTTATGTTGGTTAATTTGTTATATTTATGTACAAATTATTTTTTACTCGTTAATTGTCATGTTAAAACAGAGGAAACTGTGTGTATTTAACTTCATAGAGTTCAATTTAAAGGTATGTATTTTTGCTCTTGAATGTACTGAAGAAATAATGGAATTACTTATTGCTGACTGTGTTATTTTTAAGTGTATCATTACTTTCTGCACTAACTGTATGCTACTTTTTTGCATCCATCCATAGTAATTCTGCCCGAAAGCAGGTCTTTCACTGCAATCATAGCATTTCCATGCTATGATTTGCAGCTTTACTAGGGAATTGTAGATGTGGTAGCTTCCCGTTGCTTTCCACACCGGTGAAGGAGGAGATGATGATAATGGCCATATGATTTCGGGGACCGTTTGGGCCTTAAAGGTATCCTGACATTTGTCTTACAGGTGAGGAAAAACCCCGATGAAAAACCTCACCCAGAAAAACTGTCCCGACGCGGGCCCGCTGCGTGATAAGGCAGCACGCTACCTCGAGGTCACAGTGGTGCACTTTTTTTTGCATAAAATTTACTAATTAATAAGTTGGCAAGAAAACTCCTCATTGCCATCGGTGTGGCTCAAAAAGCGTTCATTATGACGTCACATTGTTTTCGCATGGAATATGTCATAATGCAGATGGCGATGTATCTGACATAAAAAATTCCTATTACCCGATCGCAGCGCAATCTACCGGGTCCAATTATAAATCCAAACCATCCAGGGACCCACTCAAAATTTCATGAAAATCGTTCCAGTCGTTTAGGCAGTTTTTAATTTCGGATTTCTGGTAAATTTCCACTTCTAATTGTCTCTTTACTCTCACTTTTGGATAACAGCTTATGTTTATTTTAATAGAACATACTGAGTTTCGTTGTGAAATATCGAAAATTGTGACCGCTAGAGCGATTTTTTAATTTTTACTTCATGTGAACACCTACAACTAATGGTTTGAGAAGATCCAATTGTGAATCTAAGTCATCCAGGGACCCACTCAAACGCACACAAAAAATGTAATCAAAATCGGTCAAGTCATATAAGCATTTTTTTTCTTCGGATTCCCACTTCTAACGGTCGGAATTCGCTGCTCTTTGTATAGTACATACCTCAGTTTATTTTAAGAGAATATTCCGACTTCTGTTGTGAAACATAAAACATTGTGAGCGATTCAGGTGAACTCCTACAACTAATGATTTTAGAACATAATAGATAACAGCCAAACACTTACCGCATCTGAAACCCTGCATATACAAATTTTCACGAAAACGGTTTAGAACTCTATAAACGAAAGACAGATACATTCATATATATGTATATATATATATATATATATAAAGTGATCCCACAACAGGCCTCAGGAGGCCTTTGGGGTAGTAGGAGGTTAAGGCTCCCACTTTTTCTAGACAATCGGCACTTGATGTCAGCCGGGTTGTCAGCCCTGCGTGACGGCCGCCTTTACCCCAGAACAAGCGTCTGATACTCATTTACGTTAGAGGCTGAGTCGACCCCAGGGCCATAGTGCCGCCAGAGGGTTTGGGTCAGTTTAAAAATCCTGACCCCAACGGGACTTGAACCCTCGACCCTCCGGCTTGTAGCTCAGTGCCTTAACCACTACGCTACGGCATGCCCCTATATATATATACATATATATATATATATATATATATATATATATAGAGAGAGAGAGAGAGAGAGAGAGAGAGAGAGAGAGAGAGAGAGAGAGAGAGAGAGAGAGGCCATTTCATCAAGGTTGAAGCATGGTCTCAGATGCGCAGAAGACCAGTTTCATCACTTTGACTGCGCGTAGTCTAACGGTACATTCACATTCAACTCCAAAATAGTGTACTGTCAGTCTAAAATATATTCATTTTCGTCACCTTACTTCTAAAACCTCGTAAATCTCATTTAACTAATCTTTCAAGAGAGCATAAAAACGTTTTTGACATTGCTTATTATTTTGTAATTATGTTAAGAAATAAGAGCAAGAGGACTGGAGAATATGGAGTGGATGAAAATCTGTATAAAAGTAAAATAATGTCTTATTTTGAATTTAAACGTTCAAAATATGACATTGAAAACATAGTTATAAAATTATCTGTAATGTTAAAAAATGTTTTTTTTTAAATTTTGTTAAATTAGACTTACGTGGTTTTAAGAATAAGGTGATGTTATGTTGCGGTGTTTAGTGGACGATATCTCGTATCTACAAGATCGTAGAACCGTGGAATCCCTATCTCTTCTCTATAAATTAGCACACACATCATTTCCTTATCACACTACTTCTTTGGACTCTGTGATGCACATAAATTAGGCACACGATCCCTTAAGCACATTGTCTTCATCACACCAAAATCTTTTATAGTTTCTCCTGCTAGAAGATGGAATTCTCTTCCACCTATATCAGAGACTGAGAAACTATAACTTCTTTCAGAAAGAAAACTTAATTTTCTCTATTAACTAACTGACAAAAACACTCACGAATAGTATTTTTTAACAATTAATATATCATCTGTTATTCATTTATTTAATAAAAATAGTATTATGATTTATCAGTATTTCCACCCAATATCTTATTACTTTCTCTGTAATTTTTTTTCATGTATAGTAGATTGGAGCTGTTCTTGTGTATGGGACATTCCATACGAAATCGGCAAAAAAATTGTGAAAATTGAACTCACATCTTTTAAAGTTTACCATTTTTTTACAGTGAAACTTTACGGTATACTGAATATCTGAACCGAATTTCAAATCTTCGCTTGGTGTAATTAAAGAGTAATAGAGCTGTCAATTTATCGTATTGTTTTAAATAGTCTCATTTATAATAAAATAAATTTCTCGAAGTATAATACTCCCTCAACTTGAAAAGATAGTCACATTATAGATGATTTTATGCTCTATCGCTTGAAAATTAGTATGTTAATATTTACCTTTTTCTGAACGGCCTAAACGCAACTATATGCAATTGTCCTTTCTCACCAAAAAATTTGTAAAATCAAAAAGTGCCATATTATTACCTGAACACCAGTTATTTTTTTATAATTAGTATTAAAGTGGAGTTTCAAAGGAAACTACCAAAAATAATTATTTTCCCTAAAATCTCCTATGTGTAGACTGCCCGCAATATCTTTCGCGTGAGTGAAGATCGCTCGCTCGTACAAACAATGACGGAGCTAATTGGTAACAGTCCTTTGCGCACTTACAAATATGTTTTATTGTTATTATCATTATATTATTTTATTATCATTATTACAATTATTACATTATCATCATCGTGGACTAGTGGTTACTCTGCATGCCTCCAATTCCGAGGTTCGCGGGTTGAAACTCGATAGGAATCAATGGAATTTTAAAGGCGTAACAATTATGAATGTAGCTTTCTCCAGAAGGAAGGAAATCCGTGAGTCCCGTGTCGTAAATGTATGGTACGTAGGAGAACCTCGCGCTTGAATTAAATTGCTACATAATAAACGTAATTTAATATAACAATCTTCATTGATATCTTCAGAAGGCGGTTAGATTTGTGCTGATTTTGGCTAATGTATAGTTTAATTTAAATTACTAAGCACCTTCGAATTCAAGCTGGTAGGCCTATTAAACATATTTTCTATAGAGTAGTTTTGTAATGAGTTGTAATATTTTGTACTTGTACCCTACACCAATGTCTGATGTTGAATATTGCAAGTAATGTTATGCTATCCCCTCCATGGTATCTTTACCTTGTCATGGTGGAGTGGCTTGCGTGCTTAAATAATCCTGCACGAGGCGGTTAAAGTGGAGTCGGGTCTACTTTACAGAAATGCGTATATTTTATCAACAAGGGTGCTATATGTAAAAGACATACACTTAATTTATTTAATTTAATATCTTTGTAAATTTACCTAAACCCAAAGACCGACGCTGTCTGCAGATGAATGACATGTTAATGTTATAATCAATGAAAATTTTTCAAACCATTAAATAAATATCAACGCTTTTTAATTACGATCAGCCATAAATAATTTTAGATTAATTTGTACCTGTCTGTATAAATTAATAGAGTAAATAAACTAAAACTAGTCTAAAGGCTAGGATGGATTCTGGGGTCAACTCTACCGGAATATGGAGGTTAAAGTGGTCCTTTCTTGTAATGTAAAGTTTATAAATTATGAAGATATTTCCATATTTTAATAAAATAACAATGCTATTTAATAGTTATAACACTAATGATAATCACTGTAATTAAACACATTTCAAATCTCTTAATTGAAAGAAAAAAAAACAAATTCAAAATAGAGGCCCAATTACCCGAAGTTCCTCTATATTTGATTAAGAAAGTTTTCTTGGTTCCGCGTCATTGATTCAAGGTCCACCGCTATGGTCCTGAAGTTGCGTGCTGCCTTGTCACACAGCGGGCCCGGGATCGATTCTCGGTCGGGACAGGCTCCTTGGGTGAGGTTATTTTTTTCGGGTTTTTTCTCACCTGCAAGACAAATGTCAGGAGGCTTAGGGCCCAACGGTCTCCTAAAATCACCCGTCCAGCATCATCATCATCCTTCACCGGTGTGGAAAGCAAGGGGAAGCTACCACACCTATTAGTCCCTAGTAAAGCTGCAAAACATAGCATGGAAGTGCTATGAATGCAGTGAAAGACCTGCCCTCGGGCAGAATTACCATAGATAGATGGATGGATTCAAGGCCGACCTCTGGCCACTGATTCTGACGTTTCGGCATGATCCCACATGCTATTATCAAGGAGGCCGAACTTCAATCCATGACCCGGGAAAGACAAGAAAACTTCCTTAATCATACTTATATACTCGAAAATCTACAATATAACACGCTTAAATAAATGAAAATTAATGTGCTTCTAAGTTTAGTTGAATAAGTAGATGGAAAAATTTATATCGTAATTATTTGTAGAGACCCCGTGCTGTTAACCCGGCGTTGTCCGGGAATCTACACATCCCGATCTTGTTGACACAAATGAACTGAAAGACGAAAATTAATGTACTTCTTATGATTTGTTGAATAAGTAAAATGACAATTATTAATTTATATCGTAATTATTTTAAGATTCCCCGTGTTGATTATCCGGTGTTGCCCGGGAATCTACTTATCTCGATCTTCTTGGCATAGATGATCTAAAAGATAAAATTCGTTATTGTGAGTTACGCGTAAAAGATTACCCGCCATGTGCTGCTATGCTTGCACAGGAATCTACGTACTTGTCTTGATCTTCTTGGCATCAATGAACGACAAAATTGGTTGTTGTGAGTTATCCGTAAGAGATAAACATATGCTGTCGCGGACTTTTTTGTAGAGCTTTTTGAGATATTCAATTCTGTGTACATTAATTTTGAGTATATGTTATGGTTTAGGCAGCGTAAGCAATTTAAGCGTCCAAAGAGATACCTTTTTCACGTTTTAAACTACAAATGGCAATTTTTAAGGATGTAGGAGTTAAGTATCTCAACTCTCTTATAGCCTATGATCATCCCGGGAATCTCCTGAACTTTTTGCAGAAAGACCCATCACGATCGGATCAACGGTATGGCCGCGCATAAAGTACGAAAAAACAAATAAACATTCATTTTTATATATTAGATATATTTTCCATTGGTTAACAGAAATGTTGGGTTGCAATTTCATTACCTGGATTCATTTTATCATATTCACTATTCACCACCCCCTCCAGGCCTAGAAACCGTTAGCATCACATACACAGCTGGAGAGTATAGGGATGACATCTTAACCTGGAGCCGATAGTTATTCAAGTGATTCTGGAGAGCACTAGTCCCATCAAGTCCAGCAGATCTGCACCGAGGTGTGATACCTCTCGGTTACGGCGCGGTCAATGCATTTATTGGGAATTTTTCTACAATACAGTAGATTTGCTACAGCCCATTGTAAATTTTACTCCAACTTAAATCCCTATTCCCTGCATCACTCTCTGTTAATTCTCTCCACACCATACTACTAGGCACATCTAGAATGTACCGTTTTTTGGTCTCCCTTTTCTTCTTTTGCCCTCCGCTTGAAATTTTAATATAATCTTAGGTATCCTCTCACCTGACATCCTCTTTACGTGTCCAAACCATTTCAGTCTTCTTTCTTCAATAACTTGAGTATCTTTTTGAACACGCATTATTTCTCTGATATTAGTGTTTCTAATTTTGTCCCTCTGTTTATAAACAAGAAAACAACTGTGATACATTTTCGATTTCGATCCCCCCGTCAAGTTTACTGGGTGAGGTTTTTTCTACACTTGTAGGAACTAATGTTAATAATTAAAAAAATACAAATTTTCTTTTTATAATAATATTTTATTTTAAACGATCTATTCGTCAATTTCATAAATTACATACATTAAAATAAATAGTAAATTCTGTATATCCCTATTAGTATTATGACTAATTTGAAGAACATCGCGTAGTAATATAAGTAATGAGCCAATGAACAAAATGAAATTTGGCGTTTCCGCTACATGCAGCGGTTCATTCAACAAACTCCTTAAATTTCCGCTGCAAATGGCAGCAATTTTTGCTAAAGCGCTAGAGCGCTTTATTGCCCGCTCAATGCGCCCATTATGTACACTCCTGCTCAGAAACAGTGAGTGCTTCAAACATTCAAAGTTTCGTGTTTTCCGCACTGTGCGTCCGACTACACAATATTTAAGTAGCTTAAATTCGCGTATTTGGTTTAGTAGTTAGAAATGCGGGGTGATTCACAGTAAGTATTACAGACCTCTAGGGATTGTAGAGGGGACTTAGTAGATAAAAATTTTGATATGGAACTCATGTCCGGAAACGTACATTTTTATGTAAAATAAGTTTGAAGATCGAAACACAGTGGGCTGATATCGTGTGTCAGAATAAGTATTACAGAACTTCTAGGGGGTGTACTACACCTATCGAGTCGGAGGAAGATCTTTTGCACGCATTCTGGCGACAGCAGAAATTATTTAGCACACTCCAGGTCTTGTAGGGCATGGTATGAAAACATGCGTCTAGGTACACTTTGTGCAACGAACAACAGGATTGTCACATGAAACCACACTTGTAGTTCAACCCCTAAAAGTCTGTAATACTTATTCTGAAACACAATAAACACGATATCAGCCCATTGTATTCCGATCTTCAAACCTATTTTACATCCAAATGGTACGTTTCCGGACATGAATTCTTTATCAAAACTTTATCTACTACGTCCCCTCTACAACCCCTAGATATCTGTAATACTTATTATGAATCACCCTTATGTTACAGAACAGATCGGATAGTGTATGCAGAGGCTCTGAAGAACGTAATATTTCTATGAATTAAACAGAGATTTGTGAAGCAATATTAAAATGTTGCGCGTAATATGCGCATGAATAAGAAGGTAAATACACGCTGAAGTATAAACGTTACGATAGTGTAGATGAACTATGGTATGACTAGACACTGAATTACATTGGTTTTCGAAACTGTGCCGAAACCACAAATTGAACTCCGCTCTATGCTACCATTTTGTAGCGTGACTTAAACTCTAAACCACGCGATCTGCTACCAAATTGCACCGCGTGTTGGTTCTGGATCATACCAATGTTGTTGATAAATACTGTACTTTGAGTAGAAACATAGATTGCTCAAATTAACGTATCTTTGCCCGGGCCCATAAAAGACAAAGATTAATTCAACTTTCCTTAATAAATTATTAAACATGTGATGTGTTGTAACCTATACAGATCATAATCGTGGAAGTTCGTAGGAAAGAGGAACTCATATACGCTTGAGAAAAGCTTTGGAATTTTATATTCATATCTGATATAGACTAGCTACTAAATCAATAAAATCAGATAACTAAAGTTTAATGCGAGTCAAGAAACAGTCAGATATAACAGTGAAATAAATAAAAGATAATTGTTTGATATTGAAAATAAGTTAACAAAAGAAAATAATACTATCATCGATGATCTATACAAAAACAATATTAACAAACCATACGTACGATATTACATTCACACTAGTCCAGCCAAGGGCTGGGGTACACGGCCAATGTGGCCCCACCCTGGCCTAAGGGACTAATAAACCAAACAAGCTCCTCTGATCTATATCGACCTGGCTCCTTCGGTTGATAAACAGATGATGACCTGATGTTAGAAAGCACAGCTCTATTTGAGAGTTCACTGGGAGAGGGGAGTATGCGCGATAGTACACGGCGCGTAATAGGAAAGGAGGGGGTAAGTAGGAGAGAATTTGGCACTGTTCACTAAGATCACAGAAGAAATTGAGACGCGATGGCGTATAGGTTGTGCAGTATGACGTAATCCATGTATCAAAAACTTGATTTCGGTACAAAACTAGTGCAGTACATATTTTTTAGTAAACTGATTTTTCAACATAGATCTAGAAAATCATATTAAGTTTTCATTCTGCAAAACTTTATTCGTCTAGACATTATATATAGGATGGTATAATAAATATGATTAACTAACTCACTGCCACTATCGAACCCGTAGGTTCATGGCAGCGCGGACATAAGCTTTCCATACATCCCTATCTTGAGCTAATGCTTTCCAATCATTCCCTATATAATTTACTTCCCTCAAATCATAGAAGTTATTCTCCCACCTCATTCTTTTCTACCAACTGGACTTTTCCCTCTGGTTTTCCTATAAGAAGTTTCCATGCACCTCTTTCATTCCCCATTCGTGCCACATGTCCTGCCCATCGCAGTCTACAAGACTTAACTGTTCTCATTATATTTGGCTTCCTATAAAGACCATGTAGTTCACTGTTATGTAGTCTTCTCCATTCACCTGTCTGTTCACCTCTCTTTGGTCCAACATTTTTCCAAGAACTTTATTCTCAAATACTCGTAATCTCATTTCATCCCTTGAAATAAGAGTCCATGTTTCGCCACCATATAATATAACTGTTAGAATAATAGTTTATATATTTTCAGTTTAACATTTTTTTGAAAGGAGTTGGGACGTCAAAAATCCCTGTAATACTTAATAGCACGCATTTCCAGAATTGAGCCTATATTTAATTTCTTTGTGCATCTCATTCCTATTTGTGATTATTGTTCCCAGGTATTTGACTGATATAATAAATATGATACAATACGTATTCACTAGCAGACAATGGTCGGTATGCCACCTGTGGAAAAAATGTAGACTATAACTATGACCATTCCTCTATGTAAAATGGCAAGCCTATGACCAATTAAGTAATTTAACACGCGTGAATGAACTGCGCAATCCTGCATATGTTCAGATTTATAACATGATTGCATAATAAAGAATGCACAATAATGTTGCATAGCTCGTTTTCGTAAACAGTCCGCCAGAAGGTTTGGGCAATCCTGACCCCACCGGGACTTGAACCCTCGACCCTCCGGCTTGTAGCGAAGTGTCTTAACCACTACGCTATGATGTGACCCTTTCATAAACAGTACTCTTTAATAATGTGTCGAAATCTCTTAAAATGTTCATAAATAAACATAATTTAGACCTCTCCCTCTGCACCATTTCATCATAAATTATTATTATTATTATTATTATTATTATTATTATTATTATTATTATTATTATTATTATTATCGGCCGCGGTAGAATAGTGGTTATGCTCCTTGCCTCTGGTCCCGAGGGTCGTGGGTTCAAACCCGGCCGGGGTCGATGGATTTTTTAGGACGGAAAAATCCAAGGAGCAAGTCCTCCGGGAGGGACTTTAAGCCGTGGGTCCCGAGTCTGAAGATTTTCAGGCTCGTAAAAAATCCTTAAGCCTGAATGAAAAGGCCTCTAAGCAAAATTTACCGAATTTTCCCGTCCTAGTACTACCTTGGTTTCCTAGATATCAGTATGAGGCGGAACGCTGACCACGGACCACTCAAAATGACATCTATACGAAAACAAGTGTAACTAAATTAGTATGGTTCAAATTCTTCCCTGTAGTGGGAGAGCGCTCAAATCTCTGTTAAGGGAAAAACGGGCTTACAAGATTATTATTATTATTATATTATTATTATTATTATTATTATTATTATTATTATTATTATTATTATTATTATTATTATTATTATTATTATTATTATTAGATCTATTAGTGAAGACGGAACAGGCAACTCTTGCCTAAACCAGGAAGTGAAGAAGATTATTATTATTATTATTATTATTATTATTATTATTATTATTATTATTATTATTATTATTATTATTATTATTATTATTATTATTCATCATCACTCCAGGGATTAGGCAATTGCCCGTTCCGACTTCGTAATACATCAGCCCAACGTCTTCTAGGTCTTCCAACATCACGCCTTCCTCTTGCTTGATAGTTCCTGGCTAACAATGGATATCTCTCCTTACTCATTCCATCCATGTGATCAATCCATTTCTGTCTGTAATTCGTGACTTTATCCAATAAAGGCTGTACTTTCAATTCTTCTCTTATATCCTCATTTCTTATTCTATCAAGTCTTGTATATCCTTTTACTTGTCTTAGGAACCGCATCTCTGCCGTCTGTATTCTATCATTCTGTCTTTTCACTGGAGCCCAAGTTTCACATCCATACAATATTGTGGGAACCGCCATAACATTATACATTTTTATCTTGGTTTCTTTTCTAATTTTATTTTTGAATGTTCTCTGTATTGTTCCACACACCGTCTGAAATTTATTTATTTTGGAGTCAATATCTCTTTCCACATTGTAGCCAACATCACAGCCCAAATATTTGAAACTAGACACCTGTTCTATATTTTGATTTTCTAAAATAATTTTGGTTCTCACTGGATCTCTTCCTCTAAAAGCCATGGTCTTCGTTTTCCTTACAGAAATCTTTAGATCGTATAATTTACATATTTCATTTAATGCATGCATTGATTTCTGTAAGTCGTCTTCATTTTTCTGTATTATGATTACATCGTCAGCAAATAGAAGATTATTTATGCACACTTTATTATCCATTCTTATTCCTGGATTTACTAAAACTTTCCATTTATTAAAAATATCGTCTATATATATATATATATTAAACAAAATGGGTGATAAACTACATCCTTGTCGTAATCCAGTATTTGTTTTGATTGCATCTGTTCTTTTGAATCCGGTATCTATAATTATATTTGTGTCTTCATATAATGTCTTTATTGTTTCAACAAGGCACAGCGGGTATCCTTTCATTCGTAATATTTCCCATAATTTTTGTCTGTTTACTCGATCGAAGGCCTTATCCAAATCTATAAATCCTATGTGAGTTTCTAAGTTATGCTCTCTTCTCTTTTCTATGAGTTGTTTCAGTGTAAAGACATTGTCTATACATGACCTTCCCTTTCTGAATCCACTTTGATTTTCACTTATTATTACTTCTGTTATGTTTCTCAATCTATTATTTATTATTCTCGTATATATCTTGTAGCCAGTATTCATTAAGCTAATCCCTCTGTAATTCTCGCAATTTCTTCGGTCTCCTCTTTTGAATATATTCTTCACAATTGCTGTTTTCCAAGTGGTTGGAATCCCATAGGTCTGCCAACATATATTAATTAGATGAAGTATTCGAAGTTTACACAATATTCCACTATATTTGATTAATTCCATATTTATATTATCTAATCCTGTTGCTTTCCTATTCTTAGTGGTTTTTCAAAGCCATTTCTAATTCATTTATGTCTATTACATCAATATTTTCCACTTTTATTTCTTCCACATTGTTCTCTTTTCCTTCAATTTCCTCCTTTTTCCAAAGTTTTTCATAATGTTGGATCCATTCTTGTTCTGGGATTATATTCAATCTGGCAGAATCTTTCTCAGTCTGATTTAGAAGTTTCACTAATTTATAACCTATTTCTTGTCTTCCATACATATCATGTTCTACTGAGCTTATAAATTTATCCCATGACTCCTGATGGGCTTTGCTTATAATGCTTTTAGCAATTCTCCTTTTCATTTTATATTCTTCATAAGATTCTTCTGTTTTCAGTCGTAAGTATATATGATATGCTTTTTGTTTTTCATTCACTGCATTTTGTATATTCGCATTCCAAGTTCTCAAGCCCTTCCTATTTCTTATTCTATTTTTCTTTCCTAATATCTCATTTGCTGTTTTATGTATTACATTTGATATATTTTCCCATTCAATATTTATATCTTCTGACGTCGCTATCTCTGATATATATTTATTCATTCTGCTTTCATAATGTTGTCTAATACTTTGATCTTGTAATAAATATACTTTATATACTTCTTCTTGGTTTCTTTTGTTCTTTATGTTTTTTCCGCCATTTAGCTATTATGTTTATTTTACTTATCACGAGATAGTGATCAGAGTATATATCGCTGCCTCTATGTACTCTCACATCTTTTACCAAGGCTCCTAGCTTGTCGTTTACGATTAAATAGACAATTATTGATCTTGAGTTATATCCACTTCTTGTATATTTATGTATGTCCTTTTTTCGGAAATAGGTATTCATTATTTTTAATTGATTATAGGCTGAACACTATCTCAAATCCTGTCCATTATCATTTATTGTTATTTCTCCATTATTTCCTATTACATTAGGTATAGGGACATTGCCTACTCTGGCATTTAAGTCTCCACTTATTATTAAATTATGATCTTTTGTATATTTATCAACTAATGTTTGTAATGTTTTATAAATTTTTTTGTTTCTTCTTTCTTACCTTCCTCTGGGGCATACACAGCAATTATCATCATATATCCTCTTTCAATTATAAATCTGGCTATCAGCATTCTTTCATTTATAAACTCATAGCTATTCAATTTGTTCTTCCATTTTTCATCTATTAAAATTGCTACTCCACACTGCGCTCTTGTTGTCAGTTCTACTCCGCTATACAACATAGTATAGTGTTTTAAGTCCTTTGTTCCTTTTAGTTTCTTTTTTGTTTCTGTTATTGTTGCTTTATTTATTTCTTTTTTCTTTAATTCTCTTTCTAATTCTTCTTCTTTTGTATTTATTCCCCTTACGTTCCAATTTCCTAATTTCAAAATGTCCTTTATTCCAAATCGTATCCTTTTATCTTGCTTGGGTCGGTTCCTTTTATGACAATCCGGCTGATTTCCATGAAGCTTCTCAGTAAGATAAATGTCTCCTGAAAGCGTTACGAGCGCTTCGCAGGACAAGGATGGTGGAAGGGCTGCTTCCTCTGAGCCTCCAAACATGCTCCTCTGGGTATCCACCCCCCAAGAGAGGGCTGCTTCTTCCGCTCTTCAAGCCCTACAAGTTTAGCTGTGCTATTCCTTGTCGCCCTGTTGACCGTTGAAGACTTGACGAAGATGTAGCCGCCCAATATGGATACAGACGCCATTCCTTCGTTGTGAGCTATACTTAGTTCCCCTCGCCTCTTACCCACCAGCAAGATTAACCTAAGTCAATCTTCCCCAGTAGAGTCGTCTGGTTCATCGGGTACTAAGCCCCCCCACCACGTCAAGGTGATAGCTCCTGGGGGATTATTATTATTATTATTATTAAATTATTATTTTTCATCCCTGAAAACGTTGGACAGGCATGGTCTACGTTTGAAATATTCATAAATTCATTCGCACAGGCCTTTCCGTTGCCGCAGGGGGAAGAAAGCTGGGAATCATCTACGGAAAGTAGGTGGATCATTCGGTTTTACCTACACGGAGAAGTAAGAAATCCATCAATTCCTGGAATTTCATTCCGAAGTAAGGAAGTGAGTTTAATTAGGGAAGTTAAGCGTCGCCCATTTCTAACTTCCCCTGAATAAATAATCAGGTCCAACTTTCCAGGCTCCATAGGAACCGCTAGGAGACTCCTCTATAGCCATGACATAAGGTCCCGTCGAGCTGCCAGGAAGGATGATGAACAGACCACGGATCATCTAACTTAATTCTACTCGAGAGGATTCTAATTTTCTTCGACGAAGCAACCGTTCGAACGTCGCGACGGTCCTGCTATGGATGGCTATCTCGTTATGTGTAACCGGTTCCGAGGTTAAGTCGCATAACCGTGTCACATTGGGAGTGGATTTCGTTTATTTACTTATTGATTTTATTTTCGTCAATTTTAAGACATTTATTTTATATTGGCTTAGTCCAGCCTCATAACAGCTGTCAGGGCAGTGAACAATTCCACCTAACTAACAGTGTTTAATCTTTAAAAAGAACAGACCAAAGCAAATAGCAAAGAAAAGTAGGAAAGTCTACTCTGGATCAAACACTAGACCTCGTGTATATGAAGCAATAAGCAAAATGTTACTCTGTCGCAGCGATCTTAAATACGTGTATTTCACTGAAAAATAACTGATAACATTGCGGTGTCGTGTCATAAGCAGATTAATACAATTTAGTAATCTTGTGAACCGCGCGCTAAAACTTAAGTATTTTAACGATCAAGACGCTCAGTCTTTTTTTGAGTGGCAGTGTACGTTGTAAAGAATTAACATTATTTACGAATTCGTTTGGAAATCTCAACTTTTTCGTGAAATCACATCTTCAATTCTTGTGAAGTCAATAATAATTAAATCCGTCCATAGTGTTTTGCCCGAGGGCAGGTCTTTCACTACAATCATAGAGTTTTCATGCTGTGCTTCGCAGCTTTACTAGGGAATTATAGATGTGGTAGCTTCCCGTTGCTTTCCACACCGGTAAATGATGGCAAAGATAAGGAGCATGTTCCGACCGGGAATCGAACCCAGGCCGCTGCGTGACAAGATCACAGCGGTGGAGTACTTACTTACTCACTGGCACTATCGAACCCATAGCTTCATGGCCGCGCGGACATAAGCTCTCCATACATCCCTATCCTGAGCTAATGCTTTCCAATCAATCCCTGTATAATCTACTTCGTTCAAATCATAATTAATGTTATTTTCCCACCTCATTCTTGGTCTACCAACTGGGCATTTCCCCTCTGGTTTTCCTACAAGAAGCTTCCATGCAAGTCTTTCATTCCCCATACGTGTAACATGTCCTGCCCATCGCAGTCTACGAGGCTTAACTGTTCTTATTATATCTGGCTTCCTATAAAGACCATGCAGTTTATTGTTATGTAGTCTTCTCCATTCACCTGTCTGTTCATCTCTCTTTGGTCCAAAAATTTTCCTAAGTACTTTATTCTCAAATACTCGTAATCTCTTTTCCTCCCTTAAAGTAAGAGTCCATGTTTCGCACCCATATAATATAACTGGTAGAATAATAGTTTTATATATTTTCAGTTTAACGTTTTTTGAAAGGAGTTGGGACATCAAGAGTCTCTGCAATGCATAATAGCACGCATTTCCAGAATTGAGCCTATGTTTAATTTCTTTGTTCATCTCATTCCTATTTGTGATTATTGTTCCTAGGTATTTGAATTCAGCCACTTCCTCAAAATTTCCCTCATTTGTCATTAGCTGTCCATTTCCATTATATAATGCATTTATACGTGTGACCATATATTTAGTTTTATTGATATTTACTTCCAGTCCTAATTTCTTAGTGTTACTCAACAGCGTGTGCGTGTTGTCCGTTAGTATCTCCTCGCTATCGGCCAATAGAACTATATCATCAGCATAAACTAACAGCTTATTAATACCATTCAGTTGTAAGCCTTCCTCATTTTCTAAAGATTTAATGGCATGCTCTAGTACAAAATTAAATAGTAGAGGAGATAGTGCATCTTCTTGCTTCAACCCATTCTGGATTTCAAAAGTGTCTGAAAACTGTTTGCCTACACGCAACCTACTCTCTGTGCCATTTAGACACATTCATATAAGTCTAACTAACCTTTTAGGAATTCCGAACTCCAGCAGGATACTATATAACTTCTGCCTCTTAATTGAATCATATGCTTTTTTGAAGTCTACATATAGTTGATGTACAGTACCATTATATTCCCATTTATTTTCTAAAATCTGTCTTATACTAACTATTAAATAAAAAATGCAACTTAAAACGCTGTCATCGTATTGTACTCACATAAAATAGAGTTGTTTCTAGCTGCTTCACTCACGCACTGTTCTACATAAAGAACATATGCGGAATATATTTAAAAATCGATGTTTACTGCTGTAATTAAGACAAACCGGGTGTTCCTCATTCTCTCTATTTCATAAGCAAACAGTAAAAACACGCGACGTAAACTTGATAAAACAATTTTAAATTGCTATGATACTAAATGTCACCTCGCTAGACTAAGGATTAATATCCTTGTCTCTGGTTCCGAGAGTCCCATGTGCGAGCTACGTAATCAAACTAATTTAGTTACGTTTATTTCTTTACGGATGTAAGTGATTAGCTCATCGCCTCAAATACATACCAATTGAGGATTTAATTGGACGAGAAAAGCCGATTAAATTTTGCTCCGAGATAAGGTCTTAACCCCTAGACCACCAAGGCCAAATCATATCAAATTATTGGCTAAAAATTATTATTATTATTATTATTATTATTATTATTATTATCATCATCATCATCATTATTATTATTATTATTATTATCAATATAAGCTCTATAATGACATAATGGGATAGAAAATGAGGACTCAAAATTGTGTACCGATGTTAGACTTCATTAAATACAAACAATTATATGATATAGTCATGTCAGAAGAATATAGTCCCCAGGAAGAAAGATTATGAATCGATCAAATATTAGAAAGATACAAGAGATTAGATCAATAGTGCAGAATGGATTTCATGAAAGAAGATAAAAATGAATGGAAGAAAATAGAAAGTATTTAACTTTAGGTGCAGGAAGATTTTTATATATTATAATTCTCCTCAATAAAATAATCAATATGTGTATGTGTGTGTATATATATATATCTACCGATATATATATATATATCATGTCAGATTAAGCCTTGAATTGCTCCAATGTCCAAAAGGAGAGATAAAATAGAGAAAGAGTCAATGCTATAAAGGAATTGTAAATATTCAAATTAATTTGCTTACTTGTTATAATAAGCTACTAGATGGCAGTGAAGACCGAGTTTCTCACGACCTATAGTAATAATGGAGACGATAATATATATATATATATATATTATATATATATATAAGAAAAATACGTGTTTGGAAAATAAGTGTTTGAATTGGATTCGCTGGTGGTGTAATGGATAACACGCTGGGGTATATACCCATTGTTCCGGGTTCGAATCCCGTCCAGGCATTTATTTTTCTTATCATGTCATATTAAGCTTACATTGCTCAATGTCAAAAATTTAATTGTAACATCGATAAAGCGTTACTGCTATAAAGTAAAGATATTCTCTTTAATTTGCTTACTTTGTATAGTCAGCTACTAGGGGGCAGTTGAAGACCGAATTCTACCCGACATCTAGTACTAAGCGAGAATATAATCTTAGGTGAGGAGCTTATGTTTCAAAACGTCTCTAGTCCTTTTTAATAACTTTTTGGGGAACCACGAAGAAAAAAATATTTTTATGTCTGAAAATCGCCACCAATTCCCGTTAGAAATCTTCTCTAGGCATTTAGGGTACCATAGGCTATACTATATTATCATGATTTCTATTCCAAAATTAGTAGTTTTTATGTAATTTGAACAAATAATCTGGACAAGAGACATTTGGAAACTAAAGAGTGGACAAAAGACGTTTTGAAAATAAAAGTAATGGACATGAGTTACTTTGTTTCCAAAATTGTAAGCATCGAAGTAATGAAAGAAAAATTCTGAAAGAACAATACTATTTAATAAATAAAATATATTGTAAATAAATAATGACAAACGTATATTTACATTGTGTACTCAGAATACTCAAAATTACTGGATAACAGAAATAGGAACGAATCTGTCTTCACAATTCATCAGCATCCTCCATCATACCGCCTTCCAGTTTATCTTCTGAGACGTCTTCATCGATTGTATCTCTGTTAATTATCTCACGGTAGAACTTCAAGTCAGGATTTCCCTCCCATCAATCACCAAAGTGAAGTCTGAAAAGCCTCTTTATGTCACCAATTTTATTACTTTTTATTGGAACCCCAACTGGAGTCATTCCTCAACTGATGATGATCTCTTCGTTGTTGCAAATTTGAAATACCACTGTCCAGGGCTCTTCACGTTGTGTTGTGACATGAGCTTCCAATCATACACATGCCAGTCAGTTCCCATTTTTAAAGTGTTCCATGATTATGGCAAATGTCCCAGTATTCATCAGGATTGACAAATATGTCAATGTCCTGGAGTTCAAGTTCAATCCTCCCAAAGATCCTATCTGGCAGTATGTAGGAATGCCCTGGCACAGGGAAAATTGCAAGAACTTCTTTCACACAAGGTGGAGCACATGTTTTTAGCCTATACATGAGCATGCATATCATAGAACAGTTTTTATTCTGTCCCCCGCAACCATCTGTAAACAACCGGACTATGGAAGATTTCATAAAATTTGTGTTATTTAGTTTGTGATATACTGCATATGTAATCTGTGATGATCCCTTGGTTCTATCTGCCTCCGTCCATGTGTAGATAAATACTTTACATGCTTATCAGCGGATGTAACTTCACAAATTGTCAAATTATATATGTACACCTGTCTACTGTAGTAGCCTGCCTTCTCATGTTAGGGAGGACTTAATTATTTTGACAGTCAGATGAAATTGTTATTTGTTACAAGAATTTGAACTGTAATTTGGTAATAATATAATTCCCACTTACAAGAAGGTCTTCCAAGGGAAATCTATAAATAAAGTAGCTATAGAATACACCTAAACTACTTGAAATTTTCACTGAAAAGTACTATATTCAGAGAAGCATACAAACAAGAACTTCCGTTGAAATGTAAATAAAAGCTTTTATAAATGAGTACCAGTGTTGTCACTCTTGAAATTTCCCTTCAAACAAAGAAAACTAATGCGAAATACAGCAGAAGACATGTTATTTTATGTGATTGTAAAAATACTCACTAGATGGACATGGGGCATTTTGAAACCAAAGAGTCTAGGTGCGTATACCATCAAATAAGGACATGAGACATTTTGTTTTCAAACCTGCAACTAATCTATGGTCGCTATTTTGCTATGGACAAGAGTCAGTTTGATTCCAATAGCCACATTTACACATGTTTTTTAGTCGTTTAAAAAACGTTCTGAAGCCAAATGATGACATTTGTACATAGAAGAACCTAAGAAGAATGCAGAAACACAAGAAGTCAGATTTGGTGCGAAGTGGACAAGAGACGTTTTGAAAATGAGTCCCGCTTTATATATATATAAGAAAAATAACTGTTTGAATTGGATTCGTCTGGTGGTGTAATGGATAACACGCTGGGGTACCGACCCAGAGTTCCGGGTTCGAATCCCGTCCAGGCATTTATTTTTCTTATGTCATATATATATATATGCGTTTGTGTGTGTCCGTACATTTCACCGTGAAGCAACAACCACTGGTGTTTTGTGTGATAGCTTCGAGTCTCCTATCGTAAGGTAGTTGCGTGTCCGTTGCTCTGGTGTGATATTGAAAGTGGTCGACCAAAACAATTTCGAACATTTCCACCAAAGTGTTCTATGAAATGTTCTGAAACTCCTATAATGCTCGGAATTTCACCAGTTTGTTGTGTGTGTGTATGTGTGGGGTCTGCCAAGGCCAACGAACATCTAGAACCGACCTTCTGCTATCGACCATCGACCACCAAACAATCATTATTTAATGTATTAGAATGAGTGAGAATGTAGTAGAATGTTTCCGAATACACTGGAATGAACGTAACCGGAAGAATCGGGAATGTTCTAGAACCGTTACGTATTGGAGGTGTGGAAGGCTTCTGGCACTGTATAAGGCGAAGCGCGACGCGAATTCGACGATGGGAGACTCTTAGAAATTGAACAATTCATCAATAACCACTCATTCTTATATCGACCCTTAAAGAATCTTCCACCGAATTTCTACTATTTCACGGTGGAAGTAATGAAGCTAGCCCTGAGAAAATTAAAAGCCACAGTTTCTGGATATGAAACATCCTCTGGAAACACTTCGGAGATATCTCTTCATCAAATTCTCAGACTGTTCTCAGCTAGCTTCATTCTAGGCCATGCCCGGCAAGATAAAAGAGGTACATATTCTGATGTTCTCCAAAACCAATAAAAATCCAGGAGACGTAAACTCAAACAGATCAATCAGCTTGACAAATGCAATACCAAAACCAATGGAAAAACTAGTCGTTGACACACTACCCCTAAGTCAAGCTGGATTTAGACCGGTAGTTGAAATTACTGATCAGAAGACGCCGTATTGAACAAACGTCACGCAGCGATAATAGTCGCCTTGGAACGTCAGAAAAACTTTCGATACCATGTGGCATGACGGATTCAGAATTAAACTGACCCAACTTAACTTCCCCATCAATCTCAAATTTCCTGTAGAACATAACTGCAAAAATAAAGCTAACAAATATAATCAACATGGGGGGAACGCCTCAGGGGATCAGCCCATAACCCGACTCTATACGTATTAGACATATGCTACCACAACCGACAGGTTTAAGAGTTCGCGGGCGACATCTGTTTTTGGGTGACGGCCCGGCGAATTGACATAGCAAGCAGAACCATTAACAAACAACAGGACAAATACATAGAATGGACAAATAAATTGAGAATTTCAGTCAACACTAACAAAACTTAAACAATAATTATGTAAAAAGCGACGTAAACACAAATCCTTTGTGCTAAATAACGCAGCAATATTTGACAATACACCAATTGCATATACAAACAAAATCAAATACCTTGGTGTGATACTCACAGACAAAATTAAACTTAGCCTATCACGCCTAAGACACCATTACACGGACAGGGGCTCTCGTCAGCACACCATACTACTTTTAAAAAAGAAGACACTAACTAACTAACTCATTGGGGCTATCGAACCCGTAGGTTCAAAGTCGCGCGGACATAAACTCTCCATACATCACTATCCTGAGAAAATAATCTCCAATCATTCCCCATATAATCTAATTCCCTCAAATCATGGTTCATGTTATTCTGCCACCTCATTCTTGGTCTACCAACTGTGCGTTTTCCCTCTGGTTTTCCTACAAGAAGCTTCCATGCAAGTCTTTCATTCTATATATTAATCAATTATTCAATAACATAATTTAAGTTTTTATCTAAAGGGGGTCAAATTAAATTCAAATATATCTACATAGTAGGTAATATAAGAAAATTGTTTAATTTAATAATATTATATATTTCCTATTATAAAATTAATATTATTACTGTTTAGTGAAAGGGGGTATAAAATGTTCCTATAATATAGGTATAATTATTATAATATCTATAAAGGTTCCGGTTGGCTTCAAATTTCTTGCAAAGTTTTATCTTTGCCACAAGTCCCCCCACCCATCACAGTCTACGAGATTTAACTGTTCTTATTACATCTGGTCTCCTATAAAGATCATGTAGTTCACAGTTATGTATTTTTCTCCATTCGCCCGTCTGTACATCTCTCTTTGGTCCAAAAATTTCCTAAGAATATTATTCTCAAATACTCGTAATCTCCTTTCCTTCCTTAAAGTAAGAGTCCATGTTTCGCACCCATATAATATAACTGGTAGAATAATAGTTTTATATATTTTCAGCTTAACGTTTTTTGAAAGGAGTTGGGACATCAAAAGTCTCTGCAATGCATAATAGCACGCATTTCCACAATTGAGCCTATGATTAATTTCTTTGTGCATCTCATTTCTATTTGTGATTATTATTCCTAGGTATTTGAATTCAGCCACTTCTTCAAAATTTCCCTCATTTGTCATTAGCTGTCCATTTCCAATATATAATGTATTTTTATGTGTGACCATATATTTGGTTTTATTGATATTTACTTCTAGTCCCAATTTCTTAGTGTTACTCAATTATTGTGTGTACGTGTTGACCTTTAGTATCTTTTCGCTATCGCCCAATAGTACTACATGATCAGCATAAACTAACAGCTTAATAATACCATTGAGTTGTAGACCTTCTTCATCTTCTAAAGATTTGATGGCATGCTCTAGTACAAAATTAAATAGTAGAGGAGATAGTGAATCTCCTTGCTTCAATCCATTGTGGATTTCCAAAGTATCCGAAAATGTTTTGCCTACATTAATAATAATAATAATAATAATAATAATAATAATAATAATAATAATAATAGTAATAATTGTAATAATAATAATAGTAATAACAATAATAATATTAATAATAATAATAATAATTGCAGAAGTAGTAAAATTGTAACAAAAATAATCGGACAGTGTTAGCTACGGATAGGGATATATTCAAAGCTTGTGTTTATCTGGCGATAAAACTCCGGTTCCGATAGTGTCAGTAAATTAATTAGTTTGTATTATAATTCCATGATCTAAAAAGTAAAAACTCACATTTATGACCTAAAACGTGTTTAATTATGACTAAAAATTAAAACATATACATGACCTTACGTCACGCAGCGGGTCCGGGTTCGATTCCCGGTAGGGACAGGCACATGGGTGAGGTTTTTTCTGGGTACTTCCTCACCTATAAGACAAATGTCAGGAAAATTAGGGCCAACGGTCCCCGAATATCATCCGACCATCATCATCATCATCATCCTTATCATTATCATCATCCTTCACTTGTGTGGAAACCAACGGGAAGCTACCACACCTATAATTCCCTAGTAAAGCTGTAAAGCATAGCGCGAAAATACTATGATTACAGTAAAAGACCTGCCCTCAGACAGAATTATTATGGATGGATATGACCTTATAATTTAATGAATCTATTAAATGTGTCGACATTGTAAACAAAAGAAAGTTAGCAAAATTGAATTGGTTATCTGAGCTAAATGAATTAAATTTAGAACAATTGGGTAGCATTTGACGGGAAACCATTAGGTTATTAAAGAGTAGAAAGAGGGAATATTTGAAGAGAAGAAATGAATGCAAAAATAGAAACAACAAAGAATTATATCAGGGAATTAGAATATAGAGGAAAGGGTTTCAGGCTAGAACAAATATAATTAAGATTGAAATTGGGAATATGATTGCAAATTCCAGGAGAATATTAAATAGATGGAAAAGTTACTTTAATCAGCTATTATATGAGCATGCTAAACAGGATATTGAAGAGGATGATTTACATACTGCAGAAATGCTAATCACAGAACCAAGTGCATTAGAGGTTGAATTGACGATAAAACAGTCGAAGATGTATAAAGCAACAGGTTAGGATGGAATCCCTGCAGAAGTAATAAAATCAAGGGGAAAAAAATTGATGGACAAGATACATCGGTTGCTTAGTTATGATTTAGGAAAATAAAGCTCTTCTAAATTAATGGAAATAATCGACTATCATACCTATCAATAAGAAATGAGATAAAACTGATTGCATCAACTACAAGGGCACCTAATTACTTTCAACTTCGTACAAAATTCTAACAAATATATTAGTACCAAGACTTTAATACCTATATTAACAAAATTCAAGGGGATCATCAATGTGAGTTCAAAAGAAATAGATCTACAACAGACCAGATTTTTAGTATAAGACAGACTTAAGAAAATAAATGGAAATATAATGACAATCTGCATCAAAAATATGAGTCTTTAAAAAGGCATGAGCTACAACTCAATTTGAGGGAGTTCGAAATTCAAATAAAGTTATTTATACTTAATCGAATGTGTCTAGGACTTTTCGTCCTCAAAATATTTGATGGCATGTTCTGATAAAAAAATGATTAGTAGAGGAGATAGTGCATCTCCTTGTTTTAACCCATTGTGGATTTAAAAAGTATCAGAAAACTACGTAAAACTGTAGATTTTCACGGCAGGTATCTTGATTTATTTCTTTCATGTGTTGCTAAATGGCCGTAGCCATTTAGCCCGAAAGACATGTATCAGAAAACTGTCTGCACGCACCCTATACTTTGTAATGGATTTAAATAAAATTAGCTGTTAGTTTATGCTATTTAACTCATGCCCCAAATGGGAGTCAATGACCAATCACGATCCAATAAATTTTGTTTTACAACCAATGACAGTCGTGTTTTATCTCGATATTTATCGAATTATGTTTACCAAAATATAGAAAGCTCCTCCTTTTAAATATTCTGAACAGGTCAGAGTATTATTTTTCAGTGACTGATTCTCCAACAAATACGTTGAATATAGTAAACAATGAACAGATTCCTTCGAACTACACATTTGATAATATTATGTGTTAAATAATTATGTTTTTAAATAACAATTTTACTGAGTTGTTTCCTAAAAAAATTAATAACCAATAATGTTGGTTATAATCAATAGTTTGATGTGTTTCATTTTTACTCCACTAGGGTGCCTTCTAACAATATTGCGATCCTATTTGGCAATAAATAATATGATTAAGTTGCAGTGGATGAACAAATGAAACATATCCAAACATTTCTCATTTGTTTTCAAACATCGCCGTTTACATATATATATATATATATATATATATATATTAAGTAACTATATTTAAATAATGAATTACGAGTAAACAGCTTAATTTTATTCGTTAAATAGTCCTAACAAATACCACTCTTGATTTTCAAATCCTCTGCATAAATTGGAAATCACTCGTGACATTTCTTATGATGATGTATTATTAGGTTATATCAATGATATATTAATGGCCAACACGCACATTCTATTGAATAACACTGAGAAATTGGGACTGGAAGTAAACATCAATAAAAGTAAATATATGGTCACACATAGGAATACGAGTACATTATACGTATAATGGAAATGGACAGTTAATGACAAATGAGGGAAGTTTTGAAGAAATGACTGAATTCAATACCCAGGAACAATAATTAAAAATAGGAATATGATGCACAAAGAAAGTAAACATAGGCTCAATTCTGGAAATGCGTGCTATTATGTATTACAGGGACTCTCGTCGCCCCAGCTTCCCTTAGAGAACATTAAACTGAAAAATATATAAAACTGTTATTCACTCAATTAGATTATATGGATGCGAAAGTAGAACTCAACTTTAAGGGAGGAGTAAATATTACGAGTATTTGAGAATAAAGTTCTTATGCAAATGTTTGGACCAAAGAAAGATGGACAGACAGGTGAATGAAAATGACCTCGTAACAGTTAGCAATATGATCATTATAGGAAACCAGATATAATAATAGAGGTTATGTCTCATAGACTGCAATAGATAGAATCTGTGGGAAGAATGGGAAATTAAAGAGGGGCTTAGAAACTCCCTGTAGGAAAGTTAGAAGGAAAACGCGCAGTTGGTAGACCAAATATGAGGTGGGAGAATAACATAAACCATCATCTGAGGGAAGTAGATTATACAAGGATGATTGGAAAACATTAGCTCAGGATAGCTTATGTCCACGCGCCACGAACCTACGAATTCAATAGGACCAGTGAATTAGTTAGATACTTATTGAACTAAGCTATTCGTTCGCATACATTTTCCTACTTTTCACTCTAAAGTCAAAGCGAGATTTGTAACGGTCCGGTTTTTCAAGGAATTTTTAAAGTTAAAAACAACCTTCGAACAAGTGGCTATGTAAGTTGCGACTCGCACACATTTTTTCAACTTGGTTGCCGACTTATAAAAATCTCCGAAATTTGAATAAAATATGACTTTATTGGAAAAATTGGAACAAATATGACCGAGAATCTAAAAGCATAGAAATATTACTTTTACGACAAAAAAGTACTCAATTTTTATCATAAGACTTATATAAATGTTATTTACTTACTCAAAACTACAAATTAAGGTTGAAAATATATGACATGTCGTAGGAATTTGCCAAAAATGATTCCAATTGAGGGTCTTTCCACTTTTCAGCGGTTGCCCTTTTACCAGCCGGCTGCTGGCCCTTCACATCCACATGTGTCAATCACAGAGGTAGATGATCAACAGCCAGTGTAGGGGTGACATGTGGTTAGCATGTCGAGTCCCCCAGCCGTTATAGCTGGTTCCTCAACCTGGAGCCGCTACTTATTGTAGCTACCCAATTGCCTCACGGTGCTGGGTGGGCACCGGTCCCATACTGGCCGAAATACCATGAGAAAATTTCTTCCTCCATGGAGACTCGAACCAGCGCAAGTCCCGTAGCTCTGCGCCAAGGCTTCCTACCTTAACCGCTCGGCTACGGCGCGGGACCAAAAATTATTACTATCATCATTATTATTATTACTATCATTATTATTATTATTATTATTATTATTATTATTATTATTATTATTGTCATCATTACTATTATTATTCCTATCATTATCATTATATAATTATTATTACTATTGTTATTATTGTTAATATTTATTATTATTATTATTATTATTATTATTACTATTATTATTATTACTATTATTATTATTATTATTATTATTATTATTATTATTATTATTATTATTATTATTATTATATTGGCTTCGGAACTCAAAGATGGATTGAGAATGCGAAAAAAATTCTTAGAAAAGCGATTTTTTCTTACATCAGTTTGAAAATAGTTTTCATCAAAAGTTCGAGCATGTTTTTGAACAGGCGGTAGAACAAGCCTATTTATTTCTAAAACGATGAAATCTTCACACGTGATGTGAAAAGAAAAATCAATTTTTAATTGTAAAGTTCCGTGATGTGCCTGTTTGTTTTGATATCATTGAGAACAGTTAAAATGTAATGGCGAAGTCATCGACATGTGTGATATTGTACAAGCATGCAACGTGCAGGAACTGGCTTCTTTGTTAAAAAGAAAATAAATAATAATATAATTAAAAAAGTATTTTTTGCGTGATAGTTCGTTTTGTCGTACTTACAGCAATGGCGACCATGATTGAAAGTTCAACTTCCTACATTTCGGGATTGCCAAACTAAATAACTATACTGTAATAATACATTTACACCCACGTGCGGGAAGTAAAACCATTGCCCTTTATGTATACTACGTACAATCTATATACAAAAAAATATCCAAAAGGTAGTGTTAATATACATTATACGATACAAATCACTGGATTTTAAATGAACTTAACTTTATTTGAAATAATATATAAAGCAATAAATGCGGTACTTGCGGCCATGTTATCAATAATTGTTCTCAAGGCCTCCTGTTGTTTGAACTAATAAACATTGCCCACACTGTTAAGGTTAGTCAATTGTTTATAATGAACGCAATTATTTCCAACAAAGATGTTATTATTTTATTATTATTTATTATTTTGAAAATACCATCGTGCAAAAACTAATGTACAATGCACGTTTGTGAAGTGTTTTACAGAAACTCGGAAATTAAAACCTCGCTATCGCTCGGTTTTTAAACATTTTTTCCTCCATTCTGTAAAAACCACTTCCCAACCTTGCATCGTAATATACTATTGTTCCTATTAATGCAAGATCATGTAAACTAAAAATTGAATGCAAGTATAGTAATTGTGCTTTAATTAATGTTTATGCACCAACTGAAGAGAAATCAATAGAAACAAAAGAACAATTTTATGGAGACATGCAAAATACATTAAGTGCAATCTCTAAAAGTGATACTATTATAGCGTTAGGAGATTTCAATGCTCAAATCGGCAAAGAAGATTGTTTTATATCAGTAACAGTTAAATATACCTTACATGATGTAACAAACTCGAACGAACGAAATGTTATGTCACTTTGCCATTCAAAATAATCCAACTGTTATAAGCACTCAGTTCCAACACAAAACAATACATAAACTAGTTGGTTATCTCCTGATCAATACACTATGAATCAGATTGATAATGTTTTAATAACCAGCAGTAAATCAGATTTAATTGAGGATTTCAGAACTTTCAGGGGACCGAATATTGATTCAGACTATATTTGGTTAACTCTTAAATTGGCAAAACACTAATTTCTCTTGTCAGTTATTTAAATGTGGCGGACCGCAGTGAAAACGAAATGGTGCGTAACTGTTATTATCATGTAAATTGTGAAATTCTAAAAAAAAAAAGTAATCTCTTCTCGTTGGTTTTCATCCGTTTTTATTAAAGTTATTAAATTAATTTATGTATATTTTAGGATACATTTTGAATTCAAGTGTTAAAGCAATTTTCAAACAAACTTTGCCATCAAAGTATAAAAAAGAACTCAAACAAAATTTTAAATGGGACAAACAAAATTTGATAGGCTGTTAAAACTCACAAAATATAAAAAGTATTATATAGAAAACTTAAAGAAATGCAATGTTATGAAAATGGGAATATAAATGAAAAATGGAATAAATTTAAAAATGTAATAATAGAAATTGCAGAGCAAGTAATTCAAAAGCAGGGAAAACAAGTTATGAATGAATGGTGGGACAACGATTGTAAAAAAATTACACAGCTCTACAAACATTTTTTTTTTGTTCCCCTGGACATCTCTGTGAATTTCTACGTTTTCAAGTTCACAGTTTACGAATATATTCATGAAAGTGTTGAATGTGCTCTAGTTTTTATGATTTTTGCGTATCTTATATTTTAAACATTAAACGGCTTGTTACTTATAATAAAATTTATGTTTCCAGTCATGATTTGATTTCTGCGCATTTTTTTTTTCGCGCGTACAAATATCACGTGATCCCCACTCTCACGCCCCTCACTCCGCACATCGAGAGTGATCAAAGTTATTTAACAAAATTAAAGTGCTCACAACGTGCATCTGGATAAATTTCCATGTATAAATACATGTGGATACACACACTACCCTTGCTTCATTTGTTTGTGGGATAGTAGAGCAAAGCAACTTCATTGGGAACAAGATGTGGGGCCTTTGAGAAAATCCTTAACTGTCGGTAAAGCAAACATAATAAACAAGCCGTTACTAAGCAGAGACAAAATCATACTTCCACCATTATATATCAAGTTTGGTATGATAAAACAATTCTTCAAAGTGTTGGACAAGGAAGGAGAATGTTTCAAATACATTTGTAGAAAATTTCCTAAGCTCAGTATGGAAAAGTTAAAAGGCGAAATATTTGATGGTCCTCAAATTCGGCAATTGATGAAATATACAAATTTTATCAAAGTTATGACTATTCCCAAAAGTGAAGCTTGGAAGGGTTTTATATTGGTAGTAGAAAATTTCCTAGGTAACTATAAAGCACCAAATTATAAAGAAATTGTACAAAACATGTTGACAAGCTTCAAGATTCTGGGAGTAAATATGAGTATAAAGTTACACTTTATCCACAGTCATCTGGATAAATTTCTGGATAATTTAGGAAATCATAGCGACGAGCAGGGAGAGTGCTTTGACCAGGATCTAAAAGTAATGGAGGAAAGGTATCAGGGTAGAAGGAACCGTCTCATGATGGCAGATTACTGTTGGTCTTTAAAAAGAGATTGTCCCCTAAAAATTATAGAATAAAATCTTATAAAAGGTATTTCACTGAACTATAACATGAGTTTTCGGCATTTTTCTTTCTATTTACGTCAGTGTGTATACAAATTAAAAAAAAAACAAAATTGACGTTATAAATATATGTTGTTGTTTTTTCATATTTTCCGATTTTGTAGTACCATATGAAAATGAAGATTTAAATATTTAGAGCAAATCTTCCAAAATCATTGATAGTTTCATAAATTGTGAGCATAAATATATCCAAACTTAATCTTGTATAAAGGGCAATAAAACCACTGTTGACCAGTGTTATAGATGATAAAAATAAAGCAAGAAAGAAATATATACAAATTAATACTAGAGCTAATCAAGAATATTATAGCACCATGAGAAAAAAAATAAATACAGTTTGCCGAGACAAGAAGAAGGAATGGATAAATAACACATTTGTAATGATAGAAAAAAATTAGATTAAATTATGTTGGAAAATATTTTAATATGTCAAGAATTTTAATAATTGTTCCAGACGTACTACTTTAATGTGTAAAGACTCAGAAGGTTCAATTCAATCAGAACTAGATGGAGAGAATATTTTAATAATGTTTTTAAATTAAATCAGTTTGAAGATGAAAATCATACAACACAATTACTAAGTGAAAAAGACAACTAACAAATGAAGTAGTAGTGGAAGATTCGACATTTAATGAAGTTTTCCAAATAATAAAGAAATGAAAGATAAATAAGGCACCTGGCCCAGATAATATTCCCCCAGAGTTAATTAAGTTTGGTGGTAGAAATTTGAAACAAAAATTATATATACTAATGAAGGATATTTGGAAAGAAAATAAAATGCCAGATCAATGGAAAGAAGGATTTATATTTCCTATTTACAAGAAAGGTGATAAATTATTATGCTCTAATAATGGACCTATTACTCTTCTGAATATAGCTTACAAAATCTTTGCTATATTATTAATTAAAAAATTGATTGAAATAATACACAATAAATTAGAAGATTAACAATTGGGATTCCGTGAAAACAGATCCACGAAAGATAATATTTTTTGTATTACGGCAAATATTTGAGAAATTTTATGAATATAAGATACATTTACATAATATATTCATAGATTCAATTCAGGCTTTTGATTCTGTTAATAGAAGAAACATTTTTGATTGTCTGAAGTTTTATAATGTGCCTCAAAAACTAGTTGAATTAATATCACTGACCACAATTGACACGACTGCAAGAGTTCAAATGAACAACAATATTAGTGACAGTTTTATTATTCAAACAGGAGTAAAAGAAGGAGATCAATTATCAGCCACTTAGTTTGGTTTGATAATATATTATATTTTTAAACGTATAGAATTCATCATCATCATCAATGGCAATCATGGATTAGGCCATTTGCCTGTTCCGCTTCAGGAAAGAAATTGATCCCTCCATCTCTTCTTAGGTCTTCCTGGGTCTCTTCGCCCTGTGGGTCTGTAGTTCAATAGCTGCAGAGGTAGTCTATTGTTTGGCATTCTCAGAAGGTGTTCATGCCAATTATTTTGATATTGTTGAATGATTTCAGTTATTGCTGGTGTGTTGAGAGCTTTGCGGATATCTTCATTACGTATGTGATCATAAAGCGTATAACCCGCTAAGGGTCTTAATAACTTCATTTCTGCAGCTACTATCCTATTTAATTTACCTGTAGTAAGAGTCCAGGTTCCAGAACCATAAAGTAGAGTTGGAAGAGCCATTGTTTTATAAAATTTTAGAATTGTATCAGGACGTACTTTTCGGAAAAGAATGCTTTTTATTGTTCCTATAAGTTTTTGAAATTTGACCAATTTTATGTCTATGTTTTTACATGTGTCGTAGGAAAGATTGCAGCCAAGATAAGTAAAGTTATTAACTTGTTCTATTATATTGTTGTTAATAACAATTTTAGTTCGTATCGGTATTTTCCCTTGAAACGCCATAGAATTAAGAGGAAATATTTCAACTAATGTTAAACAATGTATAGCACATGCAGATATAATGATAACAACAAGAACAAAACAAGCACTAATATAAACTTTCATAAAACTTAAAGAGAATCTAAGCAATTTTAATTGATAATAAATACAAATAAAGCAGAATACCTAAAATGTAGTAACTTCAATAGAAATACAAATGATCTACAAATAGATAATAGTCACATTAAATCATGTCAGCATTTAAATATTTGGGTACAATAGTGAATGGACACAATTCACTGGAAGAAGTTAAGAAAGAATTGTAATGAATGAATGAGTCATTTCTTATCTTACCTCATAGCCACAGTTTATGTTTTCTTAAATACGGGAACTGTAGTTTTCAAGAGGCACATGCTTCCCATTTTCAAACGACATTATGACTACCGGATTTTCGTTGGAATCTCCATCTATAACGTTGCCATCTGGTGTTGATTTGTTGAACTACGAGATCAGGTCACTTTCACCGGGAATTTCGAAATTCTTGGATCTAAATTTGTTCTTCTGAATATACCGTACATGTTATATTTTCCCTAACTGTCAATTCTAAAGGTTTTTCCAAATGCTTTAGAAGTTTTAGAAAATTGTTTTCCATATTTAACTATTAAATAATTTAAAATGGAAATAAGGTTTATTATGCACATTTAAACAATATTTAAAAGTAAACTAATATCTAAATTTGCCAAACCAAGATTATACAAAACACTAATAAAACCAAAAGTAACTTATGAAAGTGAAACTTGGACTATGAAAGAATCAATCAAACAAAAATTGTTAATTTTTGAAAGAAAAATACTTAGAAAAATGTATGGTCCAATTAAAGGGAAACTTGGAAAATCAAAACAAATAGTGAATTAAATAATACAATTTACAAATCGAAATATATTAAATCATATCAGATCTCTTAGGATTGGATGAGAATTGATCAACAGAGATTAATTAAAAAAACTATATAAATGTAGGCCTACAGGAACTAGACCTGTTGGTAGACCTAAGATGAGATGGCAGGACGATGTTTGGGAGGATTTGAAGAAGATGAGGGTGACAAAACTGAAATTGGCAGAAGATAGAAGAGTCTGGCGGAAGATTATTGAGAAAGCCAAAACATTCAATTTTGAAGTTGTAGTGCCTTAAGATGATGCAACATGATAATAATTTATATTTATAAAATGATGTAAGGTAAACTAGGTTAATTTTGTAGTTGTAAGGTGATGATCTCTTGTGGAAATAGGAATAGGACATTTTTAAAATAAAAAAAAGTTTTAAAATACTCTTGAAATATGAATATAGGGTAAACGGGGTGAATAGGGATATTTTTATAGTTTGTTCTTTCAACTGGAATCTAAACCACCCAACGAAAATGCTAGTGTCTGTCGATTAACCTCTGTACTTCATGTATCAAAATCATTTATGTAATTTTTGGTTCTCGTTTGGTTATCTGAAGATTTCACATCAAATAATTAGTGTTCCAGGTTAGTGAAATAATAGCTTGGTATATTGTATATTTTAGTTCTTTATTATGCGAGTCTCTCATTAACGAATGGTCCGATTTTATTTTTTGCTAAATTATTAAGTATTTATCCCCAAAGAAATTGAGATAATTCCCGTCATATTCGACAACATTTTAAGTGTTGCCAACCTATGAAAATTGAAACACAGTATTTCGGGTGAATAGGGACACTAAATTTCGATTGAATTGGAATAGCGTATTTCACTAATGCATTTGTAACTATTGCATTGCCGATGTGCTTAAAATAGCGGAACGTTGCTTAAAATAGCGGAACGTAGCTTGAATTAGCGGAACGTAGCCGAACATAGCGAACCGAAGCTTAATTTAGCGGAAGGGAGCTTAAATTAGCGGAACGTAGCAGAACGTAGCGGAACGTAGCAGAATTTAACCAAACCTAACCGAAATTAGCGGAAAGTAGCGGACCGTATCAGAAATTAGCGGAATGTAGCAGAACGTAGCATACATTAGCGGAACGTAGCTTAAATTAGCGGAACGTAGAGGAACGTAGCAGAACCTAACCTAAATTAGCGGAACGTACCTGAAATTAACGGAACGTAGTTTAATTAGCGGAACATATCGAAACGTAGCAGAACGTAGCAGAACCTAACCTAACATAAATTAGCGGAACGTAGTGGAAAGTAGCTTAAAGTAGCGGAATTGTAAACAGAGTTGGACAAAGTTGATATGTATAGAACTATTAAAGCATTCCGTAAGGGGGAGAGATTGTATCATGCGGCAGAGTTATTTGGGGTACCTCGTTCGTGTCTTCAACGTCACCGTAACTGTGGGAATGACGATACACTAAAAAAAACAGTTGGTTCAAAGAATTCTTCTATTATTTGCAATTGGATTTGAATTGGAAAGCCAACCTTTTGCTTCGCGGAGATAAATAAAATAAACACATTTTTATCGACGTCAGAATCTGAATAAGAAGTAGAATATTATAAAGATGATGATATTGGAGAGGCGGAACAGAATAATACTATGTGTGGATTTTGTTGGTAAAATACTATTTCATGAAAACTGGGAGAAAGCAACTGGTGTCATGGTAAAGGACGTGAATGGTACCATGTAACGTGTGTTTGAGCTGAGTGATGACAAAAATATTAGTATGTATAATATAAAGAAATAAATATCTTTTTTTATAGTTTATAGAGAAGACTATTTTCTAAAATTATATTTAAAAGTCATTTGAAACTATATTGACTTAGGCTTTCACGGCCGGAGTTACTATGATGATCTTGTAGAAGATTTTCGGGCTGTTGGCCGTGGTCTTGAGGCTTGTAGTTCCCCAACGTTTCGCCAGAGACTGCGTCCGGCATCCTCAAGGGTTGTCTTGAGACTGGCAATTTTGAATCAAGAATCAATGTTCGTTCAGTCATGAACGAATGAACAACAAGTCTGCATAGAATGCGGTTTTTTTTATGGCGGCTACTATGCAGTTCTGTCGACACTGTAAATTCTGTCGACATGGGTACGAAGGTCGAGCCCATTAATTCCATGTGATAAGTTTTGAAGTGTTAGAAAACACTTTGTATGGTCTGAATAAATATATAATATTGTATGGTAAAATAGTATTGTGTAGAATTTTTGCGTCATTCATTCTTTCCATGGCTGTGTCCAGCAGCATGTTTGGGCTCCGGGTGGTTTGGCTCATGTGTGACCTAATTAGGTTTATTATGATTTATTTATTAGTTGAATAATGTATTTTTCTTAATTATATCCCATTGCACTGGTATGGGTGGCCATTCTTGAAAAGCTAATTATTCCCCATTACATTGGGATGGGTGACCGTTCGTAAAATGTGTCATTTATTTTTGCAACTTTTCCGAAAGTAGGCCTATATGAATTTTGGTAACTGTTTTAATTTAGTACGTTTAAGTATAATAAAATGTATGTTTTAGTTATTTCTTAGGCTTTTTTTGAGCTAAAAAAGCTTTATAAAGCCTGGGAATTAGTGCAGTAAGACACGGACCGCCTCGAAAATATTTGGACTTAGTAAAATTTTTGAGGTGATGGACTCTAGTGTTTTCCTAGTGATGATTGACCGTTCGTGAATTGTGTCACTTATTTTTAAGATTTTTGCGAATATATGTGATTTTTGGTAAATATTTTGATTTAATACATTTAAATATAATTAGATGTATGTTTTAATGTGTGTTATATTAGTTTCTTTGGCTATTTTGAGCACAAAAAGCTTTACAAAAGCCTCAGAATTAGTGCAGTAAGACACGAATCGCCTCCAAAATATTTGGACTTAGTAAATTTTCTTGTATTTTTGGACTCTGAATATTTTTCCATTGGTCTTTCATCAGACCTCTTGGAATGTTGGCGGGTAGTGGTCCCGTCGTTTGGGGTTCCATGTTCGTGCTGATTTTTAATGGACTTTGAAAAATTTTGGAATTTTATGTAGTCGATCCTTTGAAGTTCGGCTCCTTCTTGTATCTCAAAGCTGTTGCCCCGAAGCTGTTGTCCCGTGGAAGAAATGAAATCCTCAGTTGCCCCTTTGTTCCTGGCAATGAATTTAATAATAGGAGCGAATTTACTGGTGGAACTAGGGGACTACTCCGATATTTACCTTTACGCCAAGGGAACCACCGAAACCTTGACAGAGTAGCTAGTGGATAATTTATTTTAATTTACATATTTAAATTTGTTTTTCTTAATATGTATTCGTTATCAGAATTTTGAAAAGTATTTTTTTAATAATATAAGTTTTTTGAATAATGAATTTAATAATTTAAGGTGTAATTTAGAATAATATTGTTTCGCGATATAAATTTTGAATTTGGAAGATTAATTATGGGAGTTTATATTTAATTTACTGATGGAAGTTCAGTGAACTGCTCCGACATTTGTCTTTGCGTTAAAGAAACCATCTGAAACCTTGACAGAGCAGCTTTGAAATTAATAATTATGCCTAAAGTGGCCAAAATCTCGTGTCCGGACCTTTCTTCGGCTCTTTTCGGTGAACTAGCTGGCGGAGTCACCTTTATTGAGTATTCGCTCATCTACGGAAGGAGTAAGGTTTGTTAGAGTCAAAGTCCTCGTTATACTCGAGTCTGTAATTGACTTTATTTTTGAAAGGCTTCGAGTTATTCTCAGAGCTAGTTCCACGATTGCTGCCATGTTTGAAGTTTGGATCCATCATAACACCACCATCATATTCTGATGTTTTTGGACCTTCTATTAGACTGTAGCCTAATATGTAGCCTTTTCTATCTCGTTCAAATTTGATTTTGAGCGTGAATGTATTGCAAGATACTTCGGACTTAATTATCTCTAAGTATTCTGCCATGTCGTGAAGAAGATTACATTCTTCATATTCAGGACATGCTCTTCCGCATAATAATAATAATAATAATAATAATAATAATAATAATAATAATAATAATAATAATAATAATAATAATAATAATAATAATAATAATAATAATAATAATAATAATAATAATAATAATAACAATAATAATGCTTTATTTTAGCTGGCAGAGTTAAGGCCATAAGGCCTTCTCTTCCACTCAACCAGCGAATAGTAAAATTATACAAATAATTACATACATATTACAATTTCAAGATATTAAAATACAGACTAAACAAAATACAAAGATGATGTGATCTAATACTAGCTAATACTAACAAAAACATAGAATATAATAAAATTTAAATTATGTAAAATAAAGTAAGTAGCTTCCTAGATGACTAATAATGGAATGCTCTATATAGTTGTTATGCAGTTAATGTTTTCATTGTGTCGAATTTAAGATATCAGTTAATTTGGATTTAAATAATGATAGCGATTGACAGTCCCTGACATGACTGGGAAGTGAGTTCCAGGCTCTAGTCATAGATATTGTGTAAGATTCAGAGTATAGACAGATCCTGTGTAGTGGTATCAAAAGTAAAAAAGGGTCTTGTGACCTTGTTCCTAAATTGTGATGAGCCGATAAATTTTGAAAACGTGTTGTTAAATAAGTTGGTAAATATGTGTGCAGAATTTGGAATAGTAAGGTATGTGAATGTAAAGTTCTTCTGTCATTTAGGCGTAGCCATGATAAGGCCTGAAATGAAGGAAACACGTGGTCATAACGACGGAGATTGAAGATAAATCGAATGCACGCATTATGAGCACGCTGTAGTCTGTCAGATAGATCAGTTGTCAGATTAGTCAGTAATATGTCGCAGTAGTCGAAGTGTGGCATTATAAGAGTCTGTACAAGTATTTGTTTTAATTTTGTAGGAAGGAAGTTTTTTAAAACTATTTAGGGAGTGAAGAATTGAGAACACTTTCTTGCAGGTATTATTCACCTGGATTTTCCAGTCTAGGTGTTGGTTCATGTAAATACCCAGATTTTTTACTACTGAGCTGTAGGGGATGTTTTTGTCATTTAGGAGAATGGTAGGGATATTTTCGTAATTTATAATGTTTTGGATTCGCCGATGTCCTATAATTATGCACTGTGTCTTGTCAGCATTTAGATTAAGTCCATGTTTCTTCGACCATTGGGAAATTGAGTCTAGGTCACTATTTAATTTGTCTAGTGGGTCATGTACATCGTCAGGATGGGAGTGAGTGTAAATTTGCAAATCGTCAGCATATAGGTGATGTCGACAATGGGTAAGTCTAGTGGATATATCGTTAATATAGATAGAGAATAGAAGTGGTCCTAACACTGAACCTTGTTGGACGCCACCCTTCAGTGATAGCCAGGATGAGGAAAGTTCTGCATTGGATACACATTGCTGGCGATCATGAAGATAGGATCCAAGCCAGTTAACAGCATTGTCCGAAAGATTCAGAGTGCGTAATTTTTGCTATTAATATGTCAGTGTCAACAGTGTCGAAAGCTTTACTGAAGTCCAAGAGTGTAAATATTGTCATGTGGCCACAGTCCATTGCTTCACGCGCATCTTCGGTAACCTTAAGAAGTGCGGTTGCCGTACTATGGCCTGTCCTAAAACCTGATTGGTATGGGTCGATTATGTTATGAGTGTTAAGGTAATCAGTTAATTGTCCATGAACAATGCGCTCCAAAGCCTTAGATAGGACTGGGAGGATGCTGATTGGTCTAAAGTCGTTTGGTGTTACAGGTAATTTAATTTTAGGAATTGGTCTGACTATAGCTTTTTTCCAGAGTTTCGGGGTAAGTTGAGGTCATGATTGAGGCATTAAATATATGGGTTACGGTTGGGAGTATGACATGGAGTATTTTCTTTAAAATGTCGATACTTATATTGTATATACCTTGTGTATTAGTTCTAATGCGGTCCAGGGAAAGTGTAACGTCGATTGGCATTATATAGGAGAAGAAGAATTTTTCTCGGGAAAGAGTAGGTGTGGATAGGAGCTCATCTATAGTTTGTTGTTTGGTCGCATGTGCAACCTGTTCCAAGTTCGCCTCCTCAATTGTTTGAGTGCGTATATTAATCTTATTTGCGAGTTCTGTTTGGGAGCTCTTTTCAATCATAATTGATTGCTTTTTTTTGGTCCTGGATTCTGAGCCAAGTCAATGATCTCTGTTTGGACCATTTTTTCCCGAGTATTTCTCTCGGTACTTGTCTTATTTTTCCTTCTCGTTCCAGTAGATTAATGAATCTACTTTTTGCTTTGCGCCTCGTGAGCTGAGGGCGTGCGTTTTCTTCTTCTTCTTTCAGTTTGAGGAGCAGCTGGCTGAACTCTTTCTGAAGAAATTTGCCTTTCGACTGCAGGAGCAGATGGCTCAACTGGTACTGTCTGAGGCCGTCGTATTGCAGCTTGGGCTGCTCGTCGATAGAATTCTATTTTAACTTTGTAAAAATAGATTATTTTTATTTTGAGGACCTCACAGACTGTGGGTTCATCCACCAAGACTGCCATGAACATTGACAGCGGGCCTTTGGTCCTTCCGGACGTCATGTTGACAACCTTCAGAGCCGTGAACCCGAGACTTTGTACTGTATGACCTTCAAGTAGATAGTTTCTGCTACTGCCGATTTTTCCACTTGTTTAAGACGACTGTACAATACAACAACACATATATATTATCTAATTGCACACACTATTTTACCCGCCTGCAACGAGAAGCCATTGAAATATTCAAACATCAAAATAGTTACAAAAGAAAAGAAGAATCATTAAAAGTCAACGTGTTCTCTGCGCGGTCCGTCGTGTTAGCACGACAGGAGACTTCTTTGTCGGAAGCATGGTACATCCTCACTAAGTAAAGAATTAAAAGAAAAATATATAAAATTATTTATGGCACATTAAGAATAAGAAACAGGATTTGGACAACCTTTAGCAATGAAAAACCTGTAACATTTTAATTTTGTTAAGAGCCCCAAAGCACATATGTGGGCGGGGTAGTAAAAGACCTAATGAACTAAATAAAATATTCGCGACGAGTATCGCACAACTACTTGTTGGCCCGCCGTCTAACAGGGCACATTACTTGTTGGCCTGCCGTCTAACAGGGCACACTATTTGTTGGCCCGCTGTCGAATAGGGCACAATTCTGGAAACTCTAAAACATTAATCTCAGTTTGTTTAAATTAATCAAAGTCAAGATCATCTCCCACATTCTACTTGGGCAATCAATCAAAGTCGGAATACCGACTAAATGTAATTTCAGTGAAAATAAAGCTGCAACAGTGTATTAAGTCTGCAGAAGCCTCCAGTGATTTACCTAGTCATTTATATCATTTGATCCTTCCTCACGTGTACATTTGACTAAAATTCAGCTCTACCGAACCTGAACCTGAGTAGTCCGGCGCACAAACTGTCCATTTACCATTTCCTGGACATCTAATCAAAACCAACAAGAGCTAAAATCACGTCCCAAGTGTCTCCCAACAGTGGGGCTTTCTATCCAAATTAGCATACACCAGAGCCAATCCTGTCCCAACGGTGTTCAAACATGATTATTAAAAGTATAGATTGTGTTAAATACACGTGGAATCATACCTTCGAAAAACTAAGAAATTTATACAATCATCTTATTTTAAATTGGGCTACAAAAAAAAGTTCTGAACAGTTAGTACGAATTTTAGTTAGAATATAGAGTAATTAATGTACTTCAATTCCTTGCACAATAATACGTGTGCAAATTATTGCGTTCTTTTGTAATTATATTTCTTATACAGGAGGCGGCCAGCAGCTGAGGCCTAACGTGACGCGCAGAGAATTGTTTGATTTGATATATGAAGAAAAGCGTTCAATAGAGGCAATAAGTGATAATTTAGTAAATAAGTTGGAATTAGGGGATGTTCCGAGAATGTTTTAAAATATATTTAAAAAAACTTCTTTTGCAAAGCGATTTTCTCAAACGTAGGATGTTATGCACGAGAAAAACTATAGATTTCTATTGAAATATTCTGATTGGCTAGGAGTAAATGTTAACTTTCCCGTTATTAAGAATATAGAACAATGATAGCCGTTGGAGAATCCTGTTCCATCTTCTTAAGGAATTGGAAGACCCAAAATATCTTTCGAAGGGGCTGGAGTAATATATATATAGTCTTATTTCTGCTGAAATATCTGTCACTTTAATATGATCTTGGGAAGAGTAGCATAAGAAATTTGTCTCCCTAGTAGCATTATAGGGTGGGTAAATATCACAACCTCTCTTTTTGGCACCTAGTCTCATGTTAATATATTGGTGTTTTGATATTTTATTGTCAAAAGACGGTAATGGTTCGGGAGTTGAGATGGGTGATTTGTAATGTTTCTTATATTTTGAAGCTATTTTTTTAGTAATTTATTTAAAACATCAGCAGTATCCCGTTTACTATATGACCGAAGTGAAATTTATGTTGCAAAATCAAGTTCATCGCGTGAGAACTCCTGCATAATTGAACTTTTTCTTTTTAGTTTTTTTTTATTCCAGCCTCTTCGAAAGATATTTTGGATCTTCCAATTCCATAAGCAGATGGAACAGGATTTTCCAACGACTGATATTGTTCTAAATTCATAATAACGGGGAAGTTAATATTCACTTCTAACCAATCAGAATATTTAATTTTTTTTCTCGTGCACAACTTCCTACCTTTGAGAAAATCGTTTTTCAAATATATATATATATATATATATATATATATATATATATATATAAGTTAGAACATTTTCCGAACATCCTCCTAATTCTAATTTATTTACTAGATGACGACGTATTGCCTCTATCGAACACTTTTCTTCATATATTAAGTCAAACAATTTTCTGCGCGTGACGGTAGGCCTCAGCTGCTGGCCGCCTTCTGTAATAAGGAAGCTAATTACAAAAAAACTAATAATTTGCACACATGTTATCGTGTGGAAATTAAAGTCCATAAATCACTCTTTATTTTTAACTAAAATCTGTACTAATAGTAAGAACTGTTATTTTCGTAGTACAATTTAAAATCAGATGATTTGTAATTTTTTTGTAATGTTTCGAAGATAAAATTCCACGTGTATTTACACAATATCTGATTATGTAGAAAAACATTAAATATACCAATGAAAAGTACGAACCTTGAGGTAAAGTTTCCTTACAAAATAAGAAGAAAAGCTCACTGAACTTGAACAAACAACGCCAACAATACAACTAGGATGTAGATCAGATGAGTTCTTAACTATCGGCAACTTCTGATGTTTATATGTCTTCATAAACATTAGAATTCTACCCTCCTTTGCAGATAAGTGAAAAACAGCCATGCGACTGTTATATTAGAGTGAAAAAAAATGATGAGGGTGAGTGAAAATACTTTTTTCCAGCTAGATTTCGTTTCTGGCCATTGTGCATTGGTATAATACGTTTCCACATATCATTTGCATTTGTGTTTGGATCAATGAGACTATGAGCATATCGCAACTTAGCGTTCCAATTTTTTTTATTAATTTTGTTTCTTGATGTCTTTGTATTGTCTTAAATTCGCGTCACTTTTGTCTCGTCTGTATTTTCGAAAAGCAGCGATCCTCTCAGCCATCAGTAATCGAATTTCATCGGACGTCCAAGGAGCTGCGGATTTAGTAATTCATCTGGTCTTCAAATTCGCATGTTTGTCGTATAGTTCTAATGTCATATTGTTAGATTTCAGTAATTTATCTTCAATGGTGTATGGAGTCCAAACGTCATGCCACGGTATCTCGACAGGGTCTACAATTAGAGCTTGCTGGTTAATATTTTGAAAATTTCTGTATGACAGTAATTTAGGACGAGTCCTAAGACACTGAAGAGAGTATTCCATATATATATATAAAATGTCGTCGGCTGATTTGCCGCGTCTGGGTATTTATCCGTAGTTTAAAATTTTCTGTAAATTTGTCTTGGCTACCATATCTATTAATGTATCAGTCATATATATATATATATATATATATATATATATATATATATATATTTGCGTGCTTGAGCGTACGAACGTTAAATATAGCCTGTACAACCATAATCTTCGAACGCCTGCAGCAATTTAAACCAAACTTTTTACTCTTTTGAAATATAATCTGTAAAATTGGCCGTAATGGATAAGAGACCTCTAACACTCCTTGCAGAGTGAGAGTAGGCTATAATTTAAAAATAATTTAATACGACCAATACGTGTTTCAACTGCGGAACTTCCGGAACAATTTAAATCAACGTCGGTACACTTAATTTACAATGTACAATATATACTGTGTGGATAGGTAAAAGGTAAAGTGATGCCACTACAGGCCTCAGGAGGCCCTTGAGGAAATAGGAGGTTTTCTGGACAATCGGCATTTGATGTCAGCTGCGTTGTCAGCCCGGCGTGACGGCCACCTTTACCTCCACAACAAGCGTCTGGTGCTCATTCCGTTAGAGGGTGAGTCAACGCCAGGAGGTTTTGGGCCAGTTTAAAAATCCTGACCCCACCGGGACTCTAGCCCTCTGCCTTCCGGCTTGTAGCGCAGTACCTTAACCACTACGCTACTGCGTGCTGTGGGTAGGAGACCCTAATCATCTTAGGAGGGGTGAGATGTAAAAGTAAACGAAAATTAAGTACGCTAATCTCGGAGTCGTCATTGTGATTAGTGATTTTCTCATAAGTAATGCCACGAGTGATTTCCAATTTATCTAGAAAATTTGGAATTCAAGAGTGGGATTTTTTAGTACTATTTAACGAATAAAATTAAGCTTTCACTCACACATTATTATTTAAATATAGTTATTTTTAAAATATTTATATATTTAAATGTCCACCCCTGTTGTCTCGAGGTAGCGTGCTGCCTTGTCACGCAGCGGGCCCGGGTTCGATTCCCGGTCGGGATAGACTCCTGGGTGAGGTTTTCTCGGGGTTTTTCCTCACCTGTAAGACAAATGTCAGGAAGCTTAGGGCCCAACGGTCCCCGAAAATCATCCGGTCATCATAATCCTTATCATTATCATCATCATCCTTCACTGTGTGGAAAGCAACGGGAAGCTACCATACCTACAATTCCCTAGTAAAGCTGCAAAGCATTAGTATGAAAATGCAATGATTGGAGTGAAAAACCTGCCTTCGGGCAGAATTACTATGGATGGATGGATATATTTAATGTAAACGGCAATGTTTGAAAACAAATGAGAATCGTTATGTTTCATTTGATCGTCACTGCAACCAGATCATAATTATTTCCAAATAGAATCTCAATATTGTAAGAATATACCACAGTGGAAGAAAAAAAAAATACATATGATTACAGGTTATAAATTAATTTCTGATGTCCTATGATGTAAATATGTCAATTATATTTTTCTGCAACGTTAATTCCTGGGGAATAATACGTTTAAGAAAGTGCAAACAGTGGTTTATTTTATTAATGGTATAAATTGCTACGAATGTTTTTCTATTGTATCTCACAAGCAGAATCTGTATACATTCTTGCACTATACATACAATCTGGGAGCCACTTGATAAAATGAAAGCGATAAAATGAAAGTGATAAAATCGAGGTGATAAACAACTGCGATTGGTTGTAAATCAAAATTCATTGAAATGTGATTGGTCATTGACTTCCATTTGGGGCATGAGTTAAATAGTCAATGAAATTTAAGCCCAAGATTGATCACTATTGCCCGAAAGGGAAATGAGAGGTTTATAGTAAAGTAAGGTAATCCCACTACAGGCCTCGGAAGGCCCTTTATAAGATATCTAAAATGAAATGTCAGAAGCCGACTGATATTAGCGCCGAATCCATAATTTTAAGGATTTCTAAACTGATTGGTGCCACAAATACCTCGTTAACGCCAGGTAATCAGCTAGTTGAAGTGTCATGGCGGATTGTGAATAAGAGTGAAACTGGTTGCTCGTGTTTTTGCACAATTTTCAGCAGGTGTTAGTTTGTTTTTATAAACATAATATCGATATTGCGAATTTATTTTGTTTGTAGCTTAATTTTACGCATAATGGCTCCACGTAAAACAAGAAATTGTGAAGAAAGCAAAGAAGAAATAACAAAGCGTGTGGTCCAAGAATGTTTGCGGGATCCAGCCATGTTGCAGCTGTTGAAGGACTCCGTGCGTGAGGCTATTGTATCGGAGCTAAAGGTAACTATAGACCGTAATACGGAAGTTATTAGGCAGTTGGAACTCTCGCTTCAGGAGAGGGACAACAAAATATTAAAACTGGAACAACAGTTAAGTGAGAAAACCGACTCGCTAGAGCAATACCAACGTCGACAGTGTCAACGTATTTTCGGTATACCTGAACAGGATGGTGAAGATACGGACAATATAGCAATCGACGTGGCCTCCAAAATTGGAGTTAAATTAGAAACCTGTGATATCGACAGGAGTCACAGGGTTGGGAAAAAGTCGGATCGACCACGGCCTGTCATTGTTAAGTTCATCAGTTATAGAAAGAGAAGGGAGGTCTTCCAAAATAAAAAACAATTGAAAGGCAGTGGGATCACAGTAAGAGAAGATCTCACCCAAATTAGATATAAATTGTTAAAGGACTGCATCACAAAATTTGGCGTCACAAATGTTGGGTGGGGTTGGGGGGTGGGGGGACAATTGATGGCGCAATACATGTGAAAAATGGAGATACCAAACGCATCATCACCCGGGCCTCTGATATGTAAATCTACCTAGTGCAAACACGCCCAGTGATACCATATCCCCAATTTAGCACTTCCATATAAATTATTAAAATTATATTTAGAAATTTCACATTAATTATTAGTATTATATTTAGAAATTTTACTTTATTTATTAATTTAATATTTGAATAAGATATTAGTGACTTGTTCTTTTCTTATAATTCTAGTTAAAATATTTTTAAAATTTTCCATCCAAATAATGCTATTCATTTGGCGGTCTCTGACAGGTTAGAGGACACTACCCTTCTCACACCCCTTCCAAACAACAATAATGCAAGACAGGTTCTAGAAACAGCATTCTCCCCCTTCCCGTCTTCCCTACATGTGGTTCACTTGAACGCACAAAGTTTAACTGCACATGCAGACGAAATTAGAATCATTTTTTCTTCTTCCAATACTCATGCTATTCTCGTATCAGAAACATGGCTCACTCCCTCCATTAATTCTAGTTTAATTGACATGGATGGTTATACTTTTCTTAGACATGATCGTGTACATAGTCGAGGGGGCGGTGTTGGTGTCTTCGTTAGGACAGACCTTTGCCCTAAGTCTGTATACTTTTATAATAACGAGACATCTCCTGAAATTATGTTTATAGAAATATACGCAAGCTTCAAAAAATGCCTTCTTTGTGTAGTGTACCAACCCCCTAAAATGAAAAAATAGCAGAAATAGAATCCGCTCTACAAAACGCACGTATACAATATGAACACGTTATCGTCATGGGCGACTTTAATATAAATATACTAGACACTGACAACAGACATACACAACAGCTTATGTCCGCGTTCCAAGTTTGTGATATGACTATCCTTCCCTTACAGCCTACACATCACACCAATCATTCTGAGACTTTACTTGACTTAATGGCTACTAATAATCCAGACAGAGTACTAACCCACGGGCAACTGTCAGCTCCCGGAATATCAGCACATGATATTATATTCTTAGCATATTCACTGCAGTGCCCTAAACTAGCTCGTAAGACTATCACATATAGAGACCTAAAACATATAAACAATGCTGCTCTACTTGAAGACGCTATAAAATTACCCTGGCATACTATATGGACGTTGCATTCTGTTGACGAGAAAGTTGAGGCATTAAATAACCTTATATTACAACTATATGACAGACACGCTCCACTGAAAACTAAACTAGTGAAACGACATCCTGCTCCCTGGATGTCTGCTAACATTCGTGACTTGATGACTGAAAGAGACGCAGCATATCGGAAATATAGAGTCGACAAAACTGACATAAATCTCAATCACTATAAACGGTTACGTAACAAGACAACACAAACTATCAGAAACGCCAAACTTAGACATCTATACAGCCTTACTGAACCTAATAACAATAACCCAGATATTTGGAAAAATCTGAATAAAATGGGTGTAGGAAGGAAAGACACACAGGTAGAAAAACTACCTGTTTCCCTGAACACACTTAATAACCATTTTACAAGCACATTCTTTACTCCTAAAGACAAAACACATACAATAAGTGAACTACTATTGACAAATCCACCAGACAGAGAACATTTCCATTTTTCATACCTTACAGAAAATGACATAAAGAAAGCTCTCAAACGAATAAAAACAAAAGCAGAAGGTACTGACCGTATAAATATCACTCTATTTAACAAAATAATCGACGCTATACTACCTATCATAACTCATGTTTTCAACTCCTCACTACAAACCTCTATATATCCCACATTATGGAAGCAAGCAATTGTACGCCCACTCCCGAAAGTAAAAACTCCCTTAAATCCTAACGATTTTCGACCCATTAGTATTTTACCTACCCTTTCAAAAGCTTTGGAACGATTAGTCCATAAACAACTGACTGACTACCTAACTGAACACGACCTTTTAGATCAATACCAATCAGGCTTCAGGACAGGACACAATACAAATACTGCTCTACTAAATATATGTGAAGACATACGCGAAGCATCTGATAACCGAAAACTTACTATTCTTACACTACTTGACTTTAGTAAAGCATTTGACACGGTAGACTTGGACTTATTGTTGCTTAAACTAAAAAACCTCTCACTTTCTGACAGTGTCACGCAATGGTTCAACTCCTACCTTCGTGAGCGCCAGCAATATGTTGTAGGAAATTCTACATTACGCTCTTCTTGGACCTACCGTAAAGCTGGAGTTCCACAGGGCTCGGTGCTCGGCCCATTGCTTTTTTCAATCTATATAAACGACATATCTGACTCCCTAAAACATTGCAAACATCATTTATTTGCGGACGACATTCAGATCTACCTTCACTCAGACAAATATTCTTTAAATGACGCGGTAACCAAAATTAATGAGGACCTTGACTCGCTAACGGCGTGGACAGAGAAATATGGACTTGAATTAAATCCTAGAAAGACACAAGCAATCATTATGGGCCATCAGAGACTATTATCCTCAATTAACACAAATGCAGTATTACATGTGTCACTTAATGGGGTTCAGATCCCTTATAGTGAGACAGTAAAAAATCTAGGAGTGTTTATGGATAAACATTTAATTTGGAATAAACAAATAAATAACATTTGCAAAACTATCTTCTCAATAATACACTCATTAAATCGTATAAGAAATTGTTTACCGTTTGCTCTAAGAAAAATGTTAGTAGAAACACTTGCAATGCCCCATTTTGATTATTGTGATACTCTTTTTACTGACCTAAATACTGTTCTTACCCAAAGACTTCAACGTGTTCATAATTCTTGCATACGTTTTATTTGTGGTATACGTAGATTTGATCACGTTACACCATCCCTGGAACAATTGTCATGGCTTCGTCTTCAAGATCGTAGAACCATCCATTCCCTATGCCTTCTCTATAACATATTACACACATCATTACCTTATTATTTATCTTTACTTATTATTTATCACACCGCTTCACTAAACTCTCTGATACACATAACTTAGATACCCGATCCCTTGAGCACAGTGTCCTTTATATCCCTCCTCATCATACTACCTATTATTCGAAATCTTTTACAGTTTCTCTTGCTAGAACATGGAATTCACTTCCACCCTATGTCAGAGACTGCCAAACTTTACCATCTTTCAGAAATAAATTGAAAATAAAATCACTAACAGAAACAACTCACTAATACTACTTTTTAAGAATTAATAATGCGTTTTTGCATTATTTAATAAAAATAGACTTAGGATTTGTTAATATATTTACCTAATGCCTTGTATAAAAAGCGTAGATTAATTCATTGTAGTTTATTACTTTCTTTGTATTTTTTCTTTTCTTTTTATGTATAGTAGATTCGAGCTGTTATTCCTTTTTTTATTCATTGTATCATTAATTTAATTTTAATTGTATTTAGTTTCATTCTATTATTAGACATTAATTTCATTATTATTCAATATGACAGATAATTAATTGTTCAATGACTATTATTGTAACTTTTTTTTGTATTCATATGTAACATATGTTTGTCCTGTTTAATATGACTATTATTGTAATTTTTTTGTATTCATGTGTAACATATGTTTGTCCTGTTTAATATGACTATTATTGTAATTTTTTTGTATTCATGTGTAACATATGTTTGTCCTGTTTAATATGACTATTATTGTATTTTTTTTGTATTCATATGTAACATATGCTTGTTCTGGTGAGTGGAAGAGAAGGCCATATGGCCTTAACTCCACCAGGCTAAATAAATCTATTCTATTCTATTCTATTCTATTCTATTCTATTCTATTCTATTCTATTCTAATCTGATATATAGGGCTATTCAAAAAGAAGGAACATATTTCAAACATTTATTTCTTCCAAACTACGAAAAAATAAATAAAAACACAATTCCAACCATCCTAGAAAGATAAAAGTTTGAAGTTCCGATCATGGCCGTATTGGCGCTGTTGCTTGAAGTTGCGATCATAGTTGCATTGCCGCTGTTAGATTGGAAGAGGAGGAGCAGAAGATTAACTTCATCGCCGGTAGCCTCCCAGGTCACTAGACCTAAACCCGTGTGATTTTGATCTATGTGGTTACGTAAGAGACCGTCTTTTTTTATCTCCCCTAACAAAAAAAACAAAAAAAAAATTGGCCCTTTTGGGGGGGGGCCTGGGAAAAAACAACCCCCTCTTCCTTTTGCATCTACGAACTCGAATTGTTGAAGCTGTGAATTCGATAACTAGAGACCAGAGCTGATTCGTGTGTGGCAAGAAATGAGCCACCGCACCGTTTTGTTATTTGTTGTGTAACATATGGTGCTCATATTGAAATGTGTACTTTTCTGTTTCCAGGAACGTTAGAATTGTGCTTATATTTTTTTGTAGTTTGGAAGAAATACATGTTTGAAGTATGTCCCTTCTTTTTGAATATATATAGATATATATATCTATATATACTGTATATATAAACTGCATTCTAATGGATACGGCTTTAGTAAATGCGGTAATTAACTTAACCATGAATTAGTTGAGGTCCTTGCTTGATGTTAGGATAACCGTGTGTCTGTGGTGTCACAAAATATTAAACTGAACATATATAAAACGGTTATTCTTCCAGTTATACTATATGGATAAAAAATTCTCTCTTACCTCAATAGAAGAGAAAATCGTATTAGGCCTATTAATTGTGAATAAAGTAATTAAAACTAATATATATATATATATATATATATATATATATATATATATGAACAGACAGATACATGGAGAAAAAACACATAGGCCCTACCTGTTAACTACATGATCTTTATCGGAAATCAAAGAATAACAAAGTCTCATAGACTGCTATGGACAAGGCGTTTAGAACGATTGGGGAATGAAAGACGGGCATCATAGAAACTTTTCATCGGAATACCAGAGAGAAAGTGCGTAGTATATAAATAGTAGTTTTAAAAAACTAAAACAACACGCTTTATTAGAAAACTGAACTAAAAATGAAAAATAATTTTAATTTCCAACACGCTTGGGATAAAATTGAAGTGGTCAAGAAAAAAATCATCTCCAACACATATAGAATAAAACTAGAGTTATCAACAAAAAGGTCATCATTTTACCATCAAAAGCATGGGGTGATCTATATAAATTAATATATTTGATAATAAACAGATATTGGTTAAAGTAAGGTCTCTAAGAAGAAAATGTAAAAATCATAAAAAGCACCCCACGCTTTTGATGGTAAAATTATTTTATTTTTGTTAATAATTCTAGTTTTATTCTATATGTGTTAGAGATGATTTTTCTGTTGACCACTTTAATTTTATCCCAAGCGTGTTGTAAATTAAAATTATTTTTCATATTTTAGTTCGGTTTTCAAATAAAGCGTGTTTTTTAGTTTTTTAAAAACTATTATTTATTTTTAATTTTTTTAGTTTTAATATTTAACAGATTAAGATAAAAATTTTAATTTCTTTAAATTCGATACTATAGTAGTATGAGCTAAAAGTAATACTCTCCTAAAAAAATCCTCCCAGCCGGATTTGAATCAGCGACCTATGGATTACTGAAATTATATACCACTAAAGTTCACCGCTCTACGAACTGAGCTCTTACAACAATTGACTAAAAGGTCGACAAGTCCGTAATCTATAATACCAGTTTTCGTTTTTTTGATTTTTTGATGATTCTGGCCAGGATTTTAGAAAAAATGAAATTATTGTATTATCACGGGTCCTTTAAAAGTATACAAAGTTTCAAGTCAATCCAATGTTTCTAAGTGGGTGAAAACCGTGTTCATAGATTCCGTTACATAGATAAAAAAAACACTGTTTTTGATTCTCTGATGATTCTGGCCAGGATTTTAGAAAAAAATATGAAATTATTGTATTGTCACGGGTCCTTTACAAGTATACGAAGTTTCAAGTCAATCCAATGTTTCTAAGTGGGTGAAAACCGTGTTCAAAGATTCCGTTACATAGATAAAAAACGCTTTTTTTGATTCTCTGATGATTCTGGCCAGGATTTTAGAAAAAAATATGAAATTATTGTATTGTCACGGGTCCTTTACAAGTATACGAAGTTTCAAGTCGATCCAATGATTTTAAGTGGGTGAAAATCGCGTTGAAAGATTCCGTTACATAGATAGATAGTTAGATAGATACTAGTCAAGCTAATATAAAGCGTATAATATTCCATGAATGGAGTGGGAGACTCATGATTTGTGAGAGGTGAATAACACAGAAAATAATTGGAAAATAATATCTGAGGATAGGTATGTTTGAAAAGCGTATGTATGCGCGACCATAGACCTCGGGGTTTGATAGTGCCAGTGAGTGAGCTAGTTTGTTAGCTAGTACTAATGTTGTTAGGATTTTTGATTCTAGGAGACTGAGCAGGTAATTTAGTTCGGATGTATTATATAGAAATAAAGTAAATATATATATATATATATATATATATATATATATATATATATATATATATATATAGTCCAGTTCTGTTAACTGTAGCCGTCTTGGCGAATCCTAAGATGCGTGGCAGGAGGTAACATTGCCGAGTGAGGGAGGGAAGTAGTAGCCATGCAAAAAAAAAAAAAAAAAAAAAATCTTATTAATGATAATAGTAAGATAAATTGTAAATACAACGCTATTCTATAATGAACACTCCAAACGTGTGAGAAAACATAAATTTTCACTTACACAGAACTAGTGGATAAAAAATTCAACGTGTATTATATTTTCAGAACTAAGTGTAGTTGCTAGCAGTATATGCAACTAACCCTCTCCTTTTACCGGGCCATATAACATAGACCCTCAAATATGGCTACAAAAACAGAACTGAACTATACCTGGCAGGTGCCGTCGTCCTCTACTAGGTTATTTTTTAAGAACTGTAGGCCTTTCGGAAACCAGCTTCCATCCTCAGCAGAAAGATATGCGCTACTAACTGTTGTTTTGCGACGCTTTTGATATCAGCGGCCTTCCAGCGTCGTCGATAGCTGATATCAAAAGCGTCGTAAAACAACAACAGTTAGTAGTGCGTATCCTTCTGCTGAAGATGGTAGCCTGTTTCCAAAAGGCCTACAATTCTTAACAGTTTTTCTTAATAACATAGTTGAGGACGGTGGCACCTGTCAGGTATTTATTTTGTATATTTTACTTTGTGATTGTTTACCTCAACATAATTTTAATACGAATTTTATCAGTAGAGTAGAAATGCTTTTACAATTTTTTTGGAAACCGTCGATGTTCTTAACTTAGTTGGGAGGTTATCGGGGATCTGGATATCTGATACATATAGTAGATTCAATTGACTGAGTACAGGGACCAGAGGGGAATGCAAGATGGTATATTTCCAGTCCCTGATAATGACTGACCCCCATTGTCTTGTGGTTAGAGCTTCCAATACAGGTTCCGGCTTCAATATCCCGTCAGGCCTCAGCAATTTTTCAATAAATGGAATTATTCGTGTGGTTGTCCATGGTGTGAAATTTTGATTAAATTTAGGTTTAAGGAATCTCCTGGTGCTTCATTATTATTTATCATCCATCATATCATCGATGTTACATATCTCCAACCTCAGAAGTGGGTTAATTTCGCTTATGCCAGAAATGTAATGCCACGTAGTGGCATTGGACAAACAAAAGGATGATGCTTGATAACAGATAACGAAGCACAGGAGATATCTTAAACCTAAATTCCAGACGATGAACGACCACATGAATAATTCCCTTCATGGAGGTCTAACCGGGAATTGAACCCGAGACATCATGAATTGTAATCAGATTCTCTGAAGAACAAGAGGAAGTCTGGAGCGTCACATTTGATCCGAAAGCAGGTGTTGAGGCAGCAACATTACTTGTAATCGTCATTGTTTACTTTTCATACATCATCGATAGTTACGCAAACACATCTGCACACGAACGTATTGTAAATAATAACAATAACAGTAATAATAGTAATAATAAACTAATAATGACAATATCACTAATGTTAATATAAAATTAACAGTGATAAAATAATGATAATAGTAATTGTAATATTCGGCCGCGGTGGACTAGTGGTTATGTTCCTTGCCTCTGGTCCCGAGGGTCGCGGGTTCGAACCCGGCCGGGGTCGATGGGTTTTTTTAGGATGGAAAAATCTAAGGTGCAAGTCCTCCGGGAGGGACTTTAAGCCGTGGGTCACGAGTCTGAAGATTTTCAGGCTCGTAAAAGATCCTTAAGCCTGAATGAAAAGACCTCTAAGCAAAATTTACCGAATTTTCCCGTCCTAGTACTACCGTGGTTTCTTAGATGTCAGTATGAGGCGGAACGCTGACCACGGGCCACTCTATAACATCTATACGAAAACAAGTGTGACTAAATTAGTATGGTTCAAATTCTTCCCTGTAGGGGGAGAGCGCCTAAATCTCTGTTAAGGGAAACACGGGCTTACAAGAAGAAGTAATTGTAATAATAATTATGTTAATAATAATAATAATAATAATAATAATTTTAATATACCCAAACAAATGTTAAGATATCAACCTGCAGGAAGAAGACCAGGACGTCCACTCAAAAGACTTTTGGATGGTGTTTCTCTTGAGGCCGAAACAGGTCAACAAATGGCCTAAATTCGTGAATGTACTATGATGATGATGATGATGATAATTTTAATAATGTAGGTACTGTCGCCTCACTGTGATAGTTGTCTGTTTATATAAGAACGGTGCCGCTCGACAATGCTTGACATGCGGAATTATTATAGTGGCGGTAGTCGGCATCTTTGTATATAATTATTTATAACAGCTACGGGGAAACAAAGCGAGCCGCTGGTCAACCATCATAGTGAGCCACAATATATTTGTATATGTGTACCTCATACATCACTCATGGAGACATGGGTGTTTCCCTAGCGGAAGTTTCTTGACGAAGCTAATTTTTAGTTATATTTATTTCCTTACAGATGTCAGCGAGTAACATGTGATCAGCACATTCCCAGAATGAGACATGTAGTAGGCAATTAAGGTATTTACATAGATGTCATGAGATTCTTTTACGAGCCCGAAAATATTCAGACTCGGGTCCACGGCTTAAAGTTCCACCCTTAGAATTTTCCATCCTAAAAAATCCATCGACCCCGGCCTGGTTTGAAACCACGACTCTCGGATCTAGAGGGAAGGAACATAGATCAAATGCTAGACCACCGCGACCGACAATAATGATAGTAATATAAATGATGATGATGATAATAATAATAATAATAATAATAATAATAATAATAGGCCCCTAATAATAATAATAATAATAATAATAATAATAATAATATTGTAGAAAAATAAAAATATTAATAGCACTAAAATTATAATATAAAATAATGATAGGTGTAATAAATATACTAACAGTAATAGTAATATATAATATTAATAAAATTATAAAATAAACAACAATAACAATGTTTTCCTATTTAAAACTCTAAACACCGCTGATTTCACGTTTTCTAAATCCTCTACTATTATCAACAAGGCACCACTAGAGTCCTTGTGTATATAATATCATATAGGTTAAAGGGAGGTTAATTCGTGGTATATGTAATTCCATGATAGTTAATTTTAACACATTGTCCGGAATTTAAAATGCGAGATAAATATATATTGATGTATTTATACAAAATGCCATATCCTTAGATAACATATATTTTTTTTTATTTCAGAATTCTGCTAGAATGATAATACCGTATCGAGATTTCAAAATTAACTACACGATTTACCAATATAATGAAACACCTCCCTTTACCCTACAGCTCTCCAAATTCCGAAGGAAGTTGTTCTTATGAGATTTTCTAAAATATTTTTACAAACCTTCATCGATCCTATTTAGTATACATCGAATGTGATCATACATATGTACTTATAAATGCCATAAAGGCAGCAATTTTTATTTTTTCCGAACTAAACTCGGCATATAGCAATCAAATAAGAAAAGTAACGTTGAGTTCGCCGAAGTAAGTTAAAATCGTTTTGTCTGTAGACCTGCGCTTCGGTAGTAGTTAAGAGAGGATTTTGTCTTCACAGTTTGTTAGTATCCACCCATAGTAATTCTGCTCGAAGGCAGGTCTTTCACTGCAATCATAGGATTTTCATGCTATGCTTGCAGCTTTACTAGGGAATTGTAGGTGTGGTAGCTTCCCGTTGCTTTCCACACCGGTGAAGGATGATGATGATGATGGCCATATGATTTCGGGGACCGTTTGGGCCTTAAAGGTTTCCTGACATTTGTCTTACAGGTGAGGAAAAACCCCGATAAAAAACTCACCCAGAAAAACGCCCCGACCGGGCATCGAATCCGGGCCCGCTGCATGACAAGGCAGTACGCTACCTCGAGACCACAGCGGTGGACCTTGTTATTATTGTAGACTAATATTTAAAATGCGAAAGTAAACATTGAACTTAAACAATTATGTTGTATGAAATAGTATATTGCGATACAAGTGAGGTAAGCACTTGTTACTGATCGAGAAAAAGTTTGAAAAAAACGAGGCGCTTGCGCCGAGTTTTTTCAATTTTTGAGATCTGTTACGTGCTTACCTCATGTGTACTGCATACTATTTTTTGGTCGATGTGACTAATTTTTATTAAATATAGTAATAAATGAATTAAAATATTGGTTGGATGTAAATGACTTCTATGAGAAAGAAACATTTGGTGATCGTTGCTATGTAGCTTTTCATTTGTTTTATTACAAGCAAAGATTGTTGGCTGTGAAGACATTTTTATATGTAGTACCGTGATTAGAATCTGTTTGATAATTTTATTATGGAAGGAGTCATGGTAGATGATAGAGAAATTGAAGAAGCCTGGAGAGTGGGATGTTCTGCATTAATTCCGGAAAAGTCTAAAGAAAGGTACGAGTTAGTGTACAAAACATTCAAGACATGTTTTATTTTACTTACCGAACGTGTGCTTTTTGAGTCCATATCAGCATTGCGATTTATTTTGTTTGCATAGCAATCAGGTTAGTTGTGGGAACGTTGACTTACTTCCAGTAACAACAATATTGGTAAGTATAAGAAATTAGTCACATCGACCAAAAAAAAAACATTTGTTGATACTCTCTGTGATGTCTACTTTATTAAATCATACGGAAGTATCTACAGATACCTTGAATCTCTGTTCTTTATTACAAAACTATAGGCTCTAAAATGAATACAGTTCTTAATAACTAATTTTACAGAATACTATTGCTAATAAATCCTGTGTGACTACGAAAATACAATACAAAATGACTATTTCTACATTTGCTAGTTAAATGGCTTCGAAAAGAAAGAACAAAAGAAGTATACAATTGTTGAGAATACACGTGAACTGTTATTCGGCAGTTATAGGGATGCGAAACTAACATTTTAACGGAGGAGAATAGATTGCGAGTATACGTATGAGAATAAAGTAACAATAGTAGTGATAACATTAGGTTTATCTTCTGTCGCTTCTTTCGGAGTTATTTATCTGTTTTGCATATTCTGATCAATTTTTTCTGGCTATTTAACTCATGTCTCAAATGGAAGCCAATGATCAATCACGTTTCAATGAATTTTGTTTTACAACCAATCACAGTTGTGCTTCACCTCGGTATTTATCTACTTCTGTTTATCATATTAAAGAAAGCTCCTCCTTTTTAATATTCTGAACAGGTCAGAGCATTATTTTGCAGTGACTGACTCTCCAACAAATACGTTGAATATAGCAAATAATGAACAGATTCCTACGAACTACACATTTGATAATTCTGTGTTCAATAATTGTGTTTTTAAATAATGATTTTACGGAGTTGTTTCCTAAAAAATAATTAATAACCTATAATGTTCGTTATAATATACAGTTTCATGTGTTTCATTTTTTCTCCACTAGGGTGCATTCTTACAATATTGCGATCCTATTTGGCAATAAATAATATGATCTAGTTGCAGTGGATGAACAAAAGAAGCATAACCAAACATTTCTCATTTGTTTTCAAACATCGCCCTTTACATTAAAATATATAAATATTTTAAAATACGGTAAAATATATTTAAATAATGTTTAGTGGTTAAAAAACGCCTTAATTTTATTCGTTAAATAACTCTAACAAATGCCACGCTTGATTTCCAAATCCTCTAGATAAATTGGAAATTACTCGTGACAGTACTTATGAAAAATATATTTTATACTAATTACTCGTATATTCGTCGATTTGCAGTATTTTATACTTTTAGTAAAACATTTAACTGTACGATCACTTTTATACTCATTGTATGTATGTATATATATATATATGTTAGTTAAATAATACTCACAGATAGTTGCAGATATCCTGAAGTTTTAAATGAAGCTTCATTAGCCACTGTATTGTACACAAGGACAGTGAAGTGTGTTCTCAGAATGACGTTTGTTTTTTGAACCGAGAAATTCCACACTTCGTACACACGTGACATTTTTATTTACATTAACAGGGATTAGTTTATTCTAAAACCAATGTCTCTACAGCGACCTCGGTCTTATATATTTTTTTCTTTTCATTTCCATGAAGATTGTAAACGTTTGAAAAACTACTGCAATAGTTGTTAAACTATAATCACGATTTATCCTTCGATTTAGCGAATTCCAAAAGAAAATAGCTGTTGAGGTTGTACCTATTAAGTTATGGTTTGTATTTATTTATCAAATTTTCATCGATCATACGTACCAAGATCTAAATTGACAAAAATTATATATGTACAGGAACACTGAAAATATATAAAACTATTATTCTATCAATTATATTATATGGACGCGAAACATGGACTCTTACTTTAATGGCGGAAAGGAGATTACGAGTATTTGAGAATAAAGTTCTTAGGAATTTTTTTGGACCAAAGAGGGACGAACAGACAGGTGAATGGAGAACACTACAAAAACAGCGAACTACATGGTCTATATAGGAAGCCAGATATAAGTCTCTTAGACTGCGATTAGCAAGAAATGTGGAACGAATGGGGAATGAAAGGCGTGCATGGAAGCTTCTTATAGGAAAACCAGAGGGAAAACGCCCAAGAATGAGGTGAGAGAATAACATTAACTATGATTTGAGGGAAGTAGATTATACAGGGGGTGATTGTAAAACATTAGCTCAGGATAGGGATGTATGGAGAGGTTATGTCATTGCGGCCATGAACCTACGGGTTCGAAGGTGCCAATAAGTTAGTTAGTTACACACACACACACACATATATATATATATATATATATATATATATATATATATATGTGTGTGTGTGTGTGTGTTTGTGTGTATAAAAGAAACATGGTGGAGAATGCTGAATTTGCAGTGAAAGACGTGATCTTGGGCAGAACACTATGTATATATGTATATGTGTGTGTGAACGCTTTTTAAATGTATTGTTATATCTCTAATTTTGGTGAAAAAAAAAATTGCGCTGGACAAAATTGAACTGACTGCAATAATTCTACTCGACTTCAGCAAAGCCTTTGACAAGGTAGACATGGACTTACAGCGGCTAGACTAATGACATTATATCTCTCAGAATTGATTGGTTTAGTTCTTACCTCAATAATCGTCACCTATCAGTTTCTGTATTGAATTTCGTCCTGGCGTTTTGTGAGGAGTGGAGTACTTGAAGGCAGCGTACTCGCCCCCTTCTCATCTCCATTTAGGCCTATATTAATGACGTGTCCAAGAAACCACAAATCTGCAAGCTCCGTCTTTAAGCGGACAACTTACAGATTTAGGCCTAAACGCAGTTTACACCTGACGCAATTAACGAATACATTGATAGAGTAAACAGTAACCTAAGATAATACGTATATATTCATGGCCCGACAGTTCGGACAAAAACTTAATGCAAGTAAAGCTAACTCACTGGCACTATCGAAACCGTAGGTTAGTGGCCGCAAGGACATAAGCTCTCTATACATCCCTATCCTGAGCTAATGTTTTCCAATCATTCCCTGTATAATCTACTTCCCTCAAATCGTAGTTAATGTTATTGTCCCACCTTATTTTTGGTCTACCAACTGGGCGTTTTCCCTCTGGTTTTCCTACAGAAGCTTCCATGCAGGTCTTTCATGCCCTATTCGTGCCACATGTCCTGCCCATCGCAGTCTATGAGACTTAACTGTTCTTATTATATCAGGCTTCCTATAAAGACCATGTAGTTCACTGTTATGAAGTCTTCTCCATTCACCTGTCTGTTCGTTTCTCTTTGGTTCAAATATTTTCCTAAGAATATAAAACAATTATGGGGTATATGGCCGTGGTCTATAACTGGTGTTTCTTCCAGACGTTTCTCTCTCAACTGTGACACAGACAGTCGCGTTTACGACAAGGGAACATCACCTAGAAGCACTCGCCACTGAAGATATCCTCCACAGTTGAGGGAGAAACGTCTGGAAGAAACACCAGTTATAGACCACGGCCACATAGCCCATAATCTTTTAATACACTGCTCAAAACAATTAGAGGAACACTATGAAATATGCAAATATTTTTTCATTGGATAAAGGTACAAACTTGAAATTAATAAAGTACATTATTTGTGGTTATTTATTTATTTATTGCACATGTCAGTAAAAACAAATGAATAACGCTGACAATTAACTTTTCAAATAATTCCGCTATGTAAGCATTTGAATCTTGTGCTTATTTTTCAAAGTTAAACACTTGTTATATAGAGTTAGTATCTTGTATGGCCTCCACGACATTCGATGACACTTTGGCACCTTCGTGGCATGCTCCCAATAAGATTCTGGATTTCCTCTTGCGGGATATTCTCCCATTCCTCCTTCAGAGCATCTCCAAGTTGCTGCAGAGTTTGTGGAGCTTGATGTCGGTTCCTGACCTTCCTGTCTAGAAGATCCCACAAGTGTTCAATAGGGTTGAGGTCTGGGCTGACCGCTGGCCACTCCATTACCTCAATTGCATTCCTCCTCAGGAAATCCCTGGTGACAGCCGCAGAATGTGCCCTGGCATTATCCTGCATAAACAGAAATCCAGGGCCTACTCCAATGGCAGCAGGTACTACATGCTCTTCCAGAACGTGCTCGATATACCGGACAGCATTCAGTCGCTGGGGAACAAGTACAAGGTCTGTACGATTGTTGTACATAACTCCGGCCCACACCATTATGGAACCTCCTCCGAATCTATCAATTTCCTGTACAGCCTCTGCAGAAAATCTTTCTCCTGGCCGTCCCCACACCCTCAATCGACCATCACAACGTGTAAGACGATACCTGGATTCGTCTGAGAAGAGCACAGACTCCCACTGGTTCAGGTTCCAATCACCATGCTTTTCAGCATGTCTTGCTGCCTTATGCCCATTTGTTAAGCGTAGTTTTTTAACGGGCCTTTTTGGACGAATATTCTCTTTCCTTAATCTGTTCCTTATGGTTTGGTCTGAAACCCGGATTCCGGAAGCCATATGAAGGTCATTCTGCAGGTCTTTTGCAGTTTTTGTACGCTGTCGAAGAGCAGAAAGAACAACGTATCTGTCATCCTGGGGGCTTGTTTTAAATTTATAGCCCTGGCCACGTCTTCTACAATACTGACCTGTCTCTCTGTGCCTGTTGCGTAACCTGAACACCACGGAAGGAGAAACCCCAAGCTCTCTAACCACTTGTCACAGAGATTGAACTTGTCGTAAAAGATGTAGAGCATGATACACTTCAAACTCATTTAAATGCCTCATTTTGTCAGAGACTTCAATAAACAAGGCAATAATCAACATTCGTCACTATAGCAACATCAGGAAGCTTACCAATTAGAAGTGGCCAGTGCCTTCCAAAATTAAAAAAAATTCTCTATATTTGTTATTTGAGGTAATTTCTCTGTATTTAGGCCATGGATCTTTAAAATTTGTATCCAATGATAAAATTAATAATTCAATTTACATATTGTCCAACTTTCAGCATCACAGCTTTAAAAAGCAATTACTTATTCAATTTATTACAAGTGTTCCTCTAATTGTTTTGAGCAGTGTATTATGATTACCGGCCGTGAAAGCCTGCATTCCACAATTTTCGTAAGAACTTTATTCTCAAATACTCGTAATCTCCTTTCCTCCCTTAAAATAAGAGTCCATGTTTCGCTTCCATATAATATAACTGGTAGAATAACAGTTTTATATATTTTTCAGTTTAACGTTTATTGAAAGGACTTGGGACATCAAGCGTCCCTCAATGCATAATAGACACATTTACAGAATTGAGCCTATCTTTAATTTCTTTGTGCATCTCATTCCTATTTGTGATTATTGTTCCTAGGTATTTGAATTCAGCCACTTCCTCAATATTTCCCTCATTTTTCATTAGCTGTCCATTCCCATTATACAATGTATTTCTATGAGTGACCATTTATTTAGTTTTATTGATATTTACTTCCAGTCCCAATTTCTTAGTATTACTCAATAGTGTGCGCGCGTTGGCCTTTAGTATCTCCTCGCTATCACCCAATAGTACTACATCATCAGCATAAACTAACACCTTATTAATACCATTGAGTTGTAGACCTTTTTCAATCTCTAAATATTTGATGACATGCTGTAGTACAAAATAGAATAGTAGAGGGGATAATGCATCTCCTTGCTTAAACCCATTGATGTATTTCAAAAGTATCCGAAAACTGTTTGTGTGAACGCACCCTACTCCCTGTGCCATTTAGAGACATTCACTTAATGCAAGTAAATCACAAAAAATAATTATTGGACATCCCAGACCATTAGGAGCCTACACTCCATATATAATAGCAACATGCCGGCAACATGTTAGACAACAAATAAATTTCACTGCCAATGTTGTTAAAAAATTGTGATTTTATCTCGACCAACTTACTAACTCGCCTGCACTATCGAAACCGTTGGTTCATGGTCGCGCGAACATAAGTCCTCCATTCATCCCTTTCCTGAGCTGATGTTATCCAATCATCTCCTATGTAATCTACTTCTCTCAAATTATGGCTAATGTTATTCACCCACCTTATTCTTAGCCTACCAATCGGACACTTTCCCTCTGGTTTTCCTAAAAGAAGTTTCCATGCCACGCTTTCATTATCCATTCATCCCATGTGTCGTACCCATCGCAGTCTACGAGATCTAACTGTTCTTATTATATCTTTTTCCTACAAAGATTATGTAGCTCACTGTCGTGTGGTCTTCTCCATTCGCTGTAAATATTTTTTCCTAATAACTTTATTCTCAAATAGGGCCTACTCTTAATCTTAAAGTAAGTCCATGTTTCGAATCCATATACTGGGTGGATAACAGTTATATATATTTTCAGTTTAACGTTTTTTTGAGAAAAGTTGGGTGAACAAGAGTGCCTGTATTGCATAATACCATGCATTTCCAGAACTTCTCCAGGCCATCTAACTTCTTGTAAAGCGATTATATCCATGGGCGATTTTTCTAATTTCTGAGTTAATATTTGTAGTGCCCCACTGTTATATAATGTTCTGATATTCTATGATAATCCCCGTCCGGAGAAATTAATGGGGGACTATTTTACCTCCTTAAAATTTTACCCCAGTGGAACCTATGTTTGAGTTTCTTAATGGTAGTATTTTTACGGCGAAAGACTGCCACTCTTTCGACCAATGTACTTTTTTCTTTTTGGCTTATCGCCTTCGACTAGTCCGGTATGGGTAGGTAACCCTTTCGGCATCAATGCTATCGACGTTATACCTCTCGGGGTCATTTAAGCACGCAAGCCACTCCACCACGACAAGATAAAGATACCATGGAGGGGATTTTATCTCGACTCTAATCTAAATTGGAATATCTAAATAAAACAAACATCTAAATATATAATATCATTAATGTATCCAATAAAGTGTTTCAAAAACTTTCTTCCTACAACTCTTAAAAAAATATATAATATCATTAATGTATCCAATAAAGTGTTTCAAAAACTTTCTTCCTACAACTCTTAAAATAATTTTATTCCAAACTTAAATAATGCCGCATTTTGACTGTTGCGACGTCTAGCGAGGAATTGTCAGAAAAACTTCAGGTGTTCATAATTAGTATCAGATTATTTATGTTTAATGGCCGCCAATATGATCAAATTTCTCCATTTTTACAGGAATTGTCACAGGTCCGTCTGAAAAATAGTTCTCTTATTTAAGATTCTATATATTTCGACTCCAAATTATTTAGCTTCTCATTTCCACTATCTTTCTTCCATCCATAATTTAAATTCACGATCACAATACAATCTCTTGCTTAATATACCAGCATCATGGACATCCTTTCGCTCCACATCATACACCATCTCCATTTCTCGCTACTGGAATTCCCTACCACTGGAAATCAGGGGCCGCTGGACGTTAAACTTGCTTAACGATCTCGAAAACTATGGATTCGAAACTAATCTCAACCAACTTGTAAATTTTATTATCACCCCTTCTCACCCAATGTAGATGGGAGGAGAACTTAGATTTAAAAGGGTTGGAGAGTGTCACTGTTTATCTCAGAGACCTAGGAAAATATAGATTCGACACTAATCAATATACTTTACGATTATTTTTATATTTCACCCTCTTCCACCTCGCTAGGTTTGTTAGAGGTCATACTTGGGCTTAAATGCCTTTGGAACTCTAACCAATAATGTTAGCTACCCCTAAATGACACGATGTCAGCTGGGTTGTCAGCCCTGCGTATCTGCTACCTTTACACCAAGAACAAATACCTGGTCTCATTTCTGTTAGAGCCTGAGTTGACTCCAGGACCATGATGCTGCCAGAGGATTTAGACCAGAGGTATACAGATATAACTATGTGCTGCAGAATTGATACTGGGCAAGAAAACCTAATAAAATTCCTGATAAACTTTCGTTGAGGTATTAGTTGCAATATAAAATTATAAAATTGAATATATGAAAAATTCAGTCTCCTCAACTTATTAAAAAAAACTTGAAATATTATAGGCCTTAAAGAACTAATTCCATATTCAGCAGAAGATTATGTGGCTACTGACTTACAAGGAAAGTACTTGGGCTCCAAGAAACATATCTGTATGAAAGTTTGTCGTTTTTCTACAAAACTCTGCAATCATGCTCTAGATATCACTGTAGATATCATTGTAGAAGCCATACGCAATGCAGATATCTTAACTATAAATGTAAATGGGGACTTTCCATAAAATGCTCACAGCAATATGAATGACTGCAAAACGCACAGTGAAGGAAAGCAAGTTGATCGCATGTCATATTTGCACATTCTATAATATCAGTGCTGAACTCCACGTCAATTACACTTTTGAAATTGTCCACTGGTTCACCAATATCGTAGCCAGAGTTCTGCCACGCGTAACGAAGCATTGGTCTATATACTCTCGCAGATAACTGATTGTAAATGACAGAATGCAAATTCATGATAAAGAATCTGTCATGCAATTTTGGCTGCATATTACTGGTACGTAGTTTTATAAAGTCTGTTATTTTCTTAGCATATATTTTATATTGCCTGAAGAAATACACATCCAGAAGTTGTGCATATTTTGTAGTTTTAGGTGGAAAGATTTTTAAATGTACATCTTTTCCGCCAGATGCTTCCAGTAGCACTTGTTCATCTTTATGTCCAGACCAGGAGTCACAAAGTATTAATGACTTTCTCGACAAATTTGGATTCAAAACTAACAGAAAAAAAGTCTTTAGATGTTGTTTCGTCATCTTCCCATTCACACTTGCATCGATGAAGACATTTGGAGGGCACCGAGTTTCTATTTTCCTTGAAACACGGGGTCCAAACTTTCCACAAGGTTCTTGGAAGCAAATATAGAGTTTGTCTGCCAATCGTCCTTCCATTGATATAGCAACATCGATCGTGTAACTATGTGTTGCACAGTTAACTGATTTCAACATCGAAACAGTGTTTTTCTCCCCTTTCATGGATAGCGTTCTGTCAGAAGAAAGCTCATAGTTGAACTGGATCTGATCACAGTTCCATACAGAACTAATTTCGATTTTTTCTGTCGTTATATGCTCATTGACGTCATCAACAAACGTTTGACTTCTTTGCATCAGCTCTTCTTCATCATCCTTATCTTTTCGTGCTTGAAGCCTAGTGATATGACGTGATGTTATCCTAATCTCCTTTTTCAAATTAGTAATAAATCCTAGTGAAGCTGTAAAGTTTGTACACCCGAGATTTCTGACTACGTTCAATGCCCAATGTTGTAAATACCAATAATGAACGGCCTAACGGCATTCTCACACTTCATCGAATTTTGCCATTACACGCTCCTTGATTATCTTGAACTGCAGTGTACGATTTCCTTTGAAAACTGTAGCCTATTTCCTTCTCGTTTCTTTGCCACGTAGTCCAGTATGTTTTTAATATTTTTTAGAACTCAGTTTAGGGTATCTTTTCACAAGCTTGTCGTATATGTTGATCTCTTACGTGATAATCATCGTATATGTTCTCTATGTGTTGTCATCAAACACCGTGATGATACTTGCGACTTTAACTTTTTTATCAGGAGAAGGTTGGGATTCACTTTCACTACTTCCATCGCCTCTTCCCGCACTTGCCGTATCACCACCGCTTGCAATGAGTTGTTCGTCTTTATCACTAGCATCGTAATTATGTGATAGTATACAACAGTATCTGTTTCTAACTTATGCTCATATTTCTGCACTATAATAGATACCAGACAACATGCGAATGATTCATCTTCTACACCAATACCATCTTCACGAAGAATTCTTCGTAACTTCATCTCAACCAATCGCAATATATTTGCAGGATTGATTACCAATCGCCGACCCATTTGACGCTTCACCACACAAATAACTTCACAAAGCGCAACTTCAGAGGCACACGGCACCGTCCCTACCGGTCCCTACTGGTCTCGACTGGCGTACCGGCAGGTCACTGTGCAATGAGGCATGGCGCACGCAGAGGCCTCTAACGGACGACTGCAGAGTTTTGCAGATAAGCGAGTAACACTAGTGCAATAAGGGACCTTTAAATTATCTCTCACACGATTTAGGTGTATATGTGTTTGGTGGAGCCCAAGTACTTTCCTTGTTAGTTGTGATTATCCTGTACATACTGGGACCATCCCCATTTAAAAACAAGTAATGTCAACTTCTTTCAACATTTTCATTTCCTCCAGATTTGTTTATCTTTGCTGGATTTCTCTTTTTAAAAACTTAAAAGGACAATTAACAAGAGATGATTCATTTGTAACACAAAAAGACTAATTACATATTGATTCTTAGTTATATTATACTTTTGTCCTGTATCGTACCTCAGCGGTTAAAGTCAAAGCTACAAGACTTGCAATGGTTCGATACTCCATGAGAGAAAAGACATTTTTTATGGAATTTCAACCAGTATGGGACTGGTGCCCACTCAGCATCATAAGGATTTTGAGAAGTTGCAATGAGTAGTGGTTTCTTTTGAGAAAACCAGCTATAACGCCGAGGAAGCCGACATACTGAGCACATATCACACTTATCATAATGTTGTTCCTGTGATTAACACTTGTGGATGTAAGGGCCTTCTATACTTGTTGTGCAATGGAATTTAATATTGTTCTTTTAAATACAAACAAGGTATCCAATAGTCATGTTGGTTTATTTTTTCAATTTTATTGTTTATTTTAAGTCGCAGAATTTGAAATGTTGATTATTTCATTTTTTGGTGGAGATCATATTAAATAGTTTCTTTAAGTGTGGTGAGAAAGTGATTATTTATAATTTACTGCTGTTCTGACAGAAATTCTGTTGATGTCCGAGGCCTAATTGAAAAAAAAAATTACGCGTAGAAGTACATACAGTACTCCGTAAATGTGAAAACTGCATTAAGACTCCAGTAGGAATGATATAATGGTTTAAAACAAATGTTGGATTAGACATGGGAATGTGTTATCGCCTATTTTGTTCAATGCTATAATGAATGAAATTACAAATAAAGTTGTAGAGGAAGGCAAAAAAACAGACAAAAAACTTCATTCTTCAGAGATGATATAATGATATGGGGAAATTAAAAAAATACCATAGAACTCAGACTTGAACATTGGAAAACAGTTTCAGAAGCATATGATTTAAAACTAAATATTGAGAGAACGGCAGTCATGGAAATATATAGAAACCAAAAAGATGATTGGAATATTAAGTCATCAGGCATAAATCTACAAAAAGTGAAAAAAAATTAGGAACAGTGATAAATTCAAATGGGAAAATATAGACTGAAACCAGTAAAAGACTAGAGAAAAGTTTAATCTATCTTCTTAGTGTATTGCTATTTGCTGATGTTACGCCTACACTAGGGCCTAACTGCCATAATAATAAAATTCTATAAAAACAGATGAAGCATATACACAAGGCACATGTTTATTATACCAGAAGATAGGGAATAAATAATCATCTTTAATATGCTGATTGAAGTGCCAATCAAAATTCATATAAGAGTTTTATAAATAAAAAACGAGGGTAAAGATTATAATAAAATATCCTAGAAATGATTTTACATCAATATATTTTTCAATCTATGAGGACACACTTACGAAATCTTATATAATATCACAAACAACTTTGTTAGTTTCAACCTAATGGGACACTCTTACGAAAACTTATATAACCCAAACACTTTAAGATAAGTTAAAGAAAACATCTTATATAATATGACCCTGATAGAACTAGGAATATTACAAAAGTTTGGGTAAGAAAATAGAGTTTCCATTAGTTTTTGGGAATGGTGAAAGGTAGAGATGATAATATAAAAAGCGGGTTTTTTGGTAGGAAAAGCAGAACGGGCTGGAGGACAAGAGGTCCTCCAGGTGGAGGAGGCAGCTCTACATGGGTAAGATGCATTTTTATACTATTATCACTCTAAAAAGTTCATATTTTTTAAATGGTCATTTTGAAACCTAAATTTAATTAAAGGACCAAATTGTCCAGAGAACTTAGAATAATTTTATTGATTGTTAAGAATGCATGAAATTTAGAAGACCTAAGGGTCAATAATAACCAAAATTGTTTTTAAATGGTTTTCTCTCTCTGAGTTTTATCAAGTATTAGTCTTTTCGGCGCATTTCAATATGGCGATTTTAGCTGGCTTTAATAATTTGTTTTATATGTTTTTGTTTTAATATTTCTCTTTATGTTTTGTTTTATTCAAATATATAAGGTTATTTTATTGTTTACTGTGTTTCTATGTGATGTATTACCACCAAAACCAAGGCCAACCGCTCGGGCCAAAGATCACTTAAAATATAAAGATCATTTTTTCGCTACGTTACGGCTGGGCTTAACTTCCAGTGTAACAGCTGACAACACAAAGAGAAAAGTTTAAAAGTCTATAATTTAATTAAACAATTAATCTGGAATAAAGATATAACTGGCAATGTATAAAACTTATTTCAAACCAGTTCTAAGGTATGCAGCTGAGATTTGGACATATACAAAGAAGTATTTGAGCAGAATCCGAGCTACAGAAATGAAATTCTTACTTGGAATGGTACATAAAACAAGGAGAGATAGAATAAAGAATGACAAATTCAGGGAGACATTAAGTATAGAAAAATTAACAACAGACATAGAAAAAAATATACTAAAATAGTTTGGACATTTATAAAGAAGGAAAAGGAAAGACTACCACAAAGACTGTTAAATCTCAAGATGCAAGGAAAATTACCACGAGAAAGATGGATTAACCAAGTGAAGAAAAGTCTACAAGAGAGAGGATATGACTGGGAAGAACTAAAAAAGAAGCAAAGCATGGGGAGATAGAGATAGAAGATATTTGGAATCGAAAGGACAGAAATTCATATAATTATAGTTGGAAATTACATAAAATGTTATGTTTTTCTCTAGCCATAAAGATTATGCAAGTTACTATTTTAAGTAATTAATATTTTCATGTAATGCAAAGGAATAAAATTGACCGATTATTAAGAAAATTACATTTAATTTGTAATAAATTGATATTCCTCTTTATTTTCATTCCTATTCCTTAACAAATTTAAAATAAAGATGAAGTACATTTGAGGTTGAAAAAATACAATGATTCCTTCCATTGTATAATTGTTTGGCTGCTGTATCGGTACATAAAGCCATGTCTTGCACAATTTACATTGCTCTTACACATATACCAATAATTCCTATGTTTTCTAATGTAACCTCTAATCACCATAGATTTAAATATAAAAGTGTCAATTGTTGTGTAAGAAATGGCATGAATAAAATGGCTGAACAATTGAATAAAATTTGCCCTACAGTCCAACTGGCAATACTTTTAACTTGGTTATGACATATTTATGTTATATGATGATATGGGAGCAAGATATTAATCACATAGGGAATTTGCAGGAGTGATATTTTAATATAGTGAAATAATATTCTTAACTCGTGTCCAACTCAGGGTCGGACCGAGGGATGAGATGAAATGAGATTAAGCATCCATATTTTATAGACGTCTGAGAATGACCATGCCTGACACACCGTCTCAGAGGCAATAGAACGAAATGGATGAGATGAGTATTGGAGAAAGGTGAAATGAAATGGTGGTAGGGGAAATGGAAAAAACCCGAGAAAACATGCGTAACTCAATTTCGTCCACTAAGAAATCCACGTACAGACTCGTTCTTGAGACTCCAGCTGTGAGAGGCGAACATCTAATTGCTTGCTTCATGGAGCCACTTGATATTTTAATAATAAGGAAAATTACAGTTTTTTTCGCTACATGATATTTTATTTTAAATGATCTATTCGTTAATTTCATTAATTGTATTGAATAAAATAAATATAAAATTCTGTATATCTCTTTTAGTTTTTTGATTAATTTCAATAGCATCACATATGTAATGTGAGTAATCACCGCTGTGATCTCGAGGTAGCGTGCTGCCTTGTCACGCAGCGGGCTCGGGTTCGATTCCCGGTCGGGACAGGCTCCTGGGTGAGGTTTTTTTCAGGGGTTTTCCCTCACATATAAGACAAACGTCAGGACGCTTAGGGCCCAAAGGTCCCCGAAAAACATCCGGCCGTCATCAACATCATTCTTATCATTTTCATCATCATCCTTCACCGGTGTGAAAAGCAACGGGAAGCTACCACACCTAGTAAACTGCAAAGCATAGCATGAAAATGCTATGATTGCAGTGAAAGACCTGCCTTCGCGCAGAATTACTATGAATCATCCATGCAAGTATTAGGCCATATGGCCTGTTACGGTCTCAAAGATGAATTTTCCTACCAGCGCTTTTTTGGACGTCTTAGCGATCTTTTGCTAATATGAGTAATAATAAGCCTATGAACAAATTGAATTTGGCGGTTCCGCCACAGCAGCGGTCCATTCAACGATTTTCATCTGGCGGGAAATCATGAATTCATGATGGCAACACTGGATATACAACTCTAGGGAAGAGGGTTTGAGGTTAAGTTCCCGCGTCTGCGTGCAATTTGTGCTATTATTCTCTTCTAGTTTTTTATTGCCTGTAATATACATAACACTGTTATTTATTTTTCATGCATTGAAGTAATTGAATACCTTCAAACGAAATAATTGTGTTTTTTTCTTAGTTTTGGTGCCGTAATTTGAATTAAATTTTCAAGAACCGTTTTAGAACAACTTTAATACTTTCCGGGAATAGTGATAATATTACCTGTTTAAATTTATTTGGAGTGAATATAAGTAATTATAACTATTGAAAACTATATGTAAACTTATGATCCATCAATTTTATGTAAGTAAATGGAGATTTTTAAAGGTATAAGGTGTGAGACTACAAGAACGGTGGTTGCTCTCTCAACCAATTCTACAATGGAAGGTCACAAGTCAAATCGAGCCGGAACATCTAAAGAAAAGTTTAAAAAGAATTTCCAACCTAAGAAGCAGCATTGTCATGTGCCTTACATAGGGGATACTCAGTTAGTATCTCGTGTTAAAAAGGTAAGTCATGGTGTTAGCTTTTACAAATTCATAGGTTAAAATTGGGGAAAAACTTTAAATCTGCAGAATTTTATGTCTTGCCATGAATTTTTCCAAGTCTTGCTCAATAGTAGTGCGCATGTGCAAGGTTTATGAACTTGCAGGGTAGATAGCAGGACTTAGGAAAAGGCTGAAGTTTCTATTAAGCACAGTGAGAAATTTTTCAGTCCCAGGCAGACACCACATGCATGCACCAACAGGATTTTATTTTCAAATTATTTCCCTCCATTTACAAAAAGATTTACATTTTTTCTAACAGTTATTTCAATATATGGATAATCTTTCCATTAGCGCAGTGAGAATTTTTTTCTAAGTTCCAGGCAGACACTACGCACATGCACTAACAAACGTGAAGCGGTTTACTCTATGGAATATCACAATGCAGCCAACATTATACATGCTATTTTACGAACTTAAAAGCTAACTTAACCCAATTCAAGTACTCTATCCTGTGAAAGTCCACCGCTGTGGTCTCGAGGTAGCGTGCTGCCTTGTCACGCAGCGGGCCCGGGTTCGATCCCCGGTCGGGGCAGTTTTTCTGGATGAGGTTTTTATCGGGGTTTTTCCTCACCTGTAAGACAAATGTCAGGAAAAATTTAAGGCCCAAATGGTCCCCGAAATCATATGGCCATCGTCATCATCACCATCATCCTTCACCGGTGTGGAAAGCAATGGGAAGCTACCACACCTATACAATTCCCCAGTAAAGCTGCAAGCATAGCATGAAAATGCTATGATTGCAGTGAAGGACCTGCCTTCGGGCAGAATTACTATGGATGGATCCTGTGTAAGACCAACCTAAAAGCTAACTTAATGCAATTTAAGCACTCTAACCTGTGAAAAAATGCAATGCCCAAAAATAAATATTAAGTTCTCAAATTCTGAAATACATACCCTATGCTGGCTGCACTGTTCTTGTATAGATTATTCTTTAAATTCAGTATGGCTGCCATGTCTTCATGTTACGTATATAGTTAAATATCATAGAAAAATATGTTCAAATAATCGTCACTAGTATTATTTAATTTATACTTGGACCATGTCATAAATAAATGGCAAGAACAAATTAATACAAATAGTGTATTGACAACTCTGCTTTTGCAGACAATCAAGTAATAATGACAGCATCAGAAAATGCTTTACAACAATTCCTTTATACTTTAAATAATATCTCTCTAAAATACAATTTAAGAATATCTACATCTAAAACAAAAAATATTAGTTCTGAAAGGAAAATGTGCAATAAGAACAAAAATAGTAATAAACAATGTAATTATAGACCAAGTTCAGAATTTTAATTATTTGAGATGTCATTTCGGTAATGACAGAAATTTAGATAAACACACTAAAATAAAACGATTCAACTATCTATGTGGCACAATTAAACATACTTTATTGAATAAAACTGGAAAAGAAACTATTTTAAAATTTTACAAAGTATTGGCAGTTCCATCTCTTATCTATGGATGTGAAACCTGGACATTAATAAAGGCAGATAGTAAACAAATAGAGGCTGCAGAAATTAAGTTGTTGAGAGATATAGCAGGATACCAAAGGACCGATAAAAAGAAAAATGAAGATATAAGAACAGAACTTAATATATTTCATCTCTGTGAAAGAATAAAATACTGTCAAAATGATTACCTTCAGCACGTATTACAAATGAATGAACAGCACATGCCAAGAAGAATGTATAATTATAAACCAAAAGGGAGAAGATTGTTGGGAAGACCATTGAAGAGATGGAAGGACCAGTTCGACCTATATTGAGATCAGAACAGGCCATTGGGCTTAATCCTTGTTGTTGATGATGATAATCGTTAGAAAAAATGTAAAATATGTTGTAAATGGTGGGAAATAATTTGAAAATCAACCCCTGTTGGTGCATGCGCGTGGTGTCTGCCTCGGACTTACAAAATTTTCTCACTGCGCTTAATGGAAACATCAGCCCAATATATTTTTCTGTGATATTTAACTACATACATAACATGAAGACGTGGCAGCCATATTGATTTTAACGAATATATACACCAACAACACATGTTCCAGTGCAGCCAACTGCACTTAAACTAGCATGAAATATTTTCAAAGTCCTATAGAACAACAGTGCGCATGCGCCAGAGTATAATGAGCCAGCGATAACCCATAATCGAACCACATATCGAATATCATCCTTGATTACTATCCGTCACTGTGAAATTTAAATGACCAATAGTTGCAATAAATCCCCAAACCTATGTTAAAAAATATATTAATAATATTACAATTAACAAATGTTTATTAAAAATGAGTGTACACTTATTTATCACTCCCTAACGCTGATCCAACCAGCGATAATCCAAAGCAGCGATAGAAAAATCATAGACCAAGTAATATACTCTGTGGAGAAAATAGCAGTTAGCATCACAATATTGTCTAACAGTGTCATAATATTGTGATTTGCATATTTAAATAAATACTTCAAAATTGTCTAATAATGTTATAAAAATTGTTTCAAAGAGTTTAAAATATTAAATAATGTTAGTAAATATAGAAGAATAGCTATAGTTTACAACAATATAACTGAAAAATCAAGTGCTAGTAGAAGTGCAGTTGAGCCTAGAATATTTACTTCATTTTTAGGCATTGCATTCTTTCACAGGTTAGAGTGCTTAAATTGTGTTAGGTTAGCTTTAAGGTTCGTTAAATATCTTGTATATGTGATTCCATAGAGTAAACCGCTTCACGTTTGTTGGCGCATGCGCATGGTGTCTGCCTGGGATTTAGAAAAATTTCTCACTGTATTTAATGGAAACTTTATCTACTATTTTGTTGATCACTTACTCCATGAAAAGAAAAATTGTCTGAACTAGGAATCGAACCGTGGATCTCTAGTTCTCCAGACTAGTGTGCAGCTCACTACACCATTCAAGACTTGGCACAAACATTAACAATTCTCTCCACATATACAACTCTATAATTCTCGTTTCGTCCGCTGCCAGGTAGGTGACACTACCATCGCCAACGGCCAGCATCATTTAGAAGTATCTATATTTGAGAATTTTACACCACCACTTTTATAAGCAGTAAACGATGTTATTTAACATTTTCAATATTGTTATTTTAACACAGTTCCAATAATGGATCATGTTATAATATTATAATGATATTGTGAAAAGAATTATACAGTGTTATATGTGGAAAGAATTGTTAATATTTGTGCCAAGTCTAGAATGGTGTAGTGGGCTGCACACTAGTCTGGAGAACTAGAGGTCCACGGTTCGATTCCTGGTTCAGACAATTTTGCTTTTCACAATATCATTATAATATGATCCATTATTGGAACTGTGTTAAAATAACAACATTGAAAATGTTAAATTACTCCATGAATTCTTCTAAGTTCTACAGCATCGTAGTGCGCATGTGCTAGTTGCTCTAATGCTTAATATAGTTTCTGTTTGATGGTTCTCAAATCAGAGTTACCAACTTTTGGAATAAATTCCCAAATGTTTATAAAAATTGGACGTAAACCAACTTCCCATTTCCTAACCTAAGAAAACATGCATATTATTTAATAAATGATGAACTAATTTTATGTACCCATCGGAACCTAACAAAATGAAGTTAATTTCTTGAAATATGGTTTGGAATTAATTGCAAATGTTAGTGACACTGATTTGAGAAGCATCTAGTGGAAGTTACGTTAAACATTTGTGCGTCTGTAAAACTCTATTCACAATATTTGCAATTATATAAATATTTCAAAATCCTAAGAAATGTATAGAATCGTTCCAAAATGTTTAAAATAATATGAAACATTATTATGAATGGTAAAGTGTGTAGTGCAACAGTGGGATAAGAATGTTGTTCGGAAAATTGTGATCGACAAATACTAGACCTCAGGCCAGGACTATCTGTGCAGTCAGAATGAACAATCTTTGCAATAAATTCCCAAACTTGCTTTTAAAAATTAATTTATACTAACACATAATTCATAATCTAACAAAGTAAATCATTTACATATCATTTCAAATATACACTAACTTACCCCTTCTTAACTTAACAAAATAAACTAGTAGCGCAAAAGGAAACTGCAGTTTATGTCTGAGTCCTGCAGAATAGTAGTGCTCATGCACAAGGATTATGAACTTGCTCCATAGATGGCAGGATGATCAGTGCAGTTGGTATTACTAACCTTCTTGATAAATGGCTGAGGTCACTCATTTGTCTGCTATGATTTTCCATACAACATTCTTATGTCACTGTTGCACTAAACATTTTTCCACCATTTATAATAATGTTTTGTACTATTTTAAACATTAAGGAATCATTTTATAAACATTTCTTACGATTTTTTAATATCTGTATAATTATGCAAATATTGTGAATCGAGTTCTACAGGCGCGTAAATGCTTAACGTAACATCTGCTAGATGACTTTCAAATCAGTGTTATCAACATTTGCAAATAATTCCATACCATACTTACTTACTTACTCACTGGCACTATCAAACCCGTAGGTTCATGGCCACATGGACATAAGCTCTCCATACATCCCTATCCTGAGCTAATGCTTGCCAATCATTCCCTGTATAATCTACTTCCCTTCATGGCCACGCGGACATAAGCTCTCTATACATCCCTATCCTGAGCTATTGCTTTCCAATCATTCCCTGTATAATCTACTTCCCTCAAATCATAGTTAATGTTGTTCTCCCACCTCATTCTTGGTCTACCAACTGGGCGTTTTCCTTCTGGCTTTCCTAGAAGAAGTTTCCATGCACGTCTTTCATTCCCCATACGCGCAACATGTCCTGCCCATTGCAGTCTATGAGACTTAACTATTCTTATTATATCTGGCTTCCTATAAAGACCATGTAGTTCATTGTTATGTAGTCTTCTCCATTCACCTGTCTGTTCATCTCTCTTGGTCCAAAAATTTTCCTAAGAACTTTATTCTTCCATACCATATTTCAAGAAATTAACTTCATTTTGATTCTGATGGGACAAGTTAGTTTACATAAAATAAGTTTATAGTTTGTTAAATAATATGCATGTAATTTGTTTTGTTAGGTTAGGAAATGGGAAGTTAGTTTACGTCCATTTTTCTTTTTTTAAGCATTTGGGAATTTATTCCGAAAGTTGGTAATGCCGACTTCAGAGTCATCTACCGGAAGCTATATTAACCATTACAGCAACTCATGCATGTGCACTGCAGTTCTGTAGAACTGTAGACAAATAGTCCACTTTTCCCTGATAAATTCCCAAATGTGCTTTTAAACATGGATGTAAACTAACACATAATTTGTAACTTAACAAAGTAAATCATTTACATATTATTTCAATAAACTTTAAACTAATTCGGTCTACATCAACTTATGTCTTCTTAACCTAACAAAATAAAAAAGTACTAGTGTAATTCCTTATTTGAAAGTCATGCCAGATTGCCATCTGTTGACGAGAACATGCACTACAGTTATGTAGAACTTAGAAGAAATGATTGAGAGGTTTCATGTACTTAAATAAATACTTAATAACAACTGTAAAAATCTTTTAAGAATCGTTTAGAAAATGTTAAAATAGGAAGAAATCTTAGTAAAAACGGAAAAAGTAAAGTAAATAGTGACCCAGGTTTCAATATAGCTGAAACCCTATATTCTGAAAACTTTGTCAATGGCATAAAAACCACAAGAACTCTGCTTTATATCTAGAATCTCCCTATGAAGTCACATACAATTTCTTATTGTGAACGTTGGTCATACTGGTAGCATAGATAATCCAGCCATCTGTTGACGAGGCCTTGTGCATGCGTACTATGGTTCTATAGAACTTAGAAGAAATGATTAAGAGATTTCACATGCATAATTAAATACTTAACAATTGTAAAAATCTTTTAAGAATATTAGGAAGTATTAAAATAGTAAGAAATCTTTGTAAAAACGGAAAAAGTAAGTTAAATAGCGCAGCCGTGTCATAAGAATATTACATGGTGTAGCATAGTGAGGAATAATCTATAGTTGTGTCTTAATTTTTCTAAGTCTACAGAATAGTAAGGGAAAAAGTTTAGCAGTTGACTCTTACGTATTCTAAGATCTACAGAATTGCAGTGTACACAAACGATCATTTCATGATGGATAATAGTAATTAACTCACAAATTCACTTAAGTTCTACAGAATCGCAATACGCATGCATGAATGCTTCATGTAACCTCCTCCAAATGGCAGGATATATATGTGAAATCGATATTACCAATAAATTCCCAAATATTTATAATATAATATAACTAACAACGAAAATGGGGATTCTATGTCACAACATAAATTCAAATAGAAAATGGAAAAATACAATAAATTGTTGCAGTATCTGAATAATTATCCGAGAAAAATATATATGTTGATTTTTCCCAAAAAATGTGAAAAATGCCTTAAAATAAAGCTAGAAGTTGAGCTCAAATGAACCTAAAATCAGCATATGTGCAATATAAATATGTATCATATTAGTCATTGCTCAGACAGTATATCACACTTATCATAAGTAATGCCATGAGTGATTTCCAATTTATCTACAGGATTTGGAAATCAAGAGTGGCATTTGTTAGGACTATTTAATAAATAAAATTAATATAACAAATTTGGGAATTTTTAACATTATAAGGTTTTATTAATAAGAATCAAATGAATCGTGAATTCTTCTTACCTCATACTTCTATGTTTTTTAAACACAGCACCGCAGTATCGGTGACCAATCGTCACCATCGTCAACTGTTTTCACGACTATCAATTTTTTCTTTTGCCGGTAATTATCCAAACTGCCATCTGGTGTTTTTTTGAAGGACTCATTTTCTAAACTGCCATCTGTTGTATTTTTGAAGAACTTTGTAATCAAGCTTGGTTCGTCCGGAATCTCGAAGTTCATGGTTCTAGTATGTTTTTTTTTAATATATATCTTTTTCCAAACTGTTGGTATAGATATGTAGATGATATTGCTGTAATTGATGCAAAATACATTCAAGATGCATTGAAATTGCTTAATCTTCAAGATGAGTCAGTAAAATTCACTACTGAAATTAAACAAGATAACAAGATCCCATTTTTAGACTTATAATTAATAAGAAATGAACAACAGGAAAGAATGTTGTTGTTGTTTTCAAATGCTGGGCCTTGGCAACGAAGCCATTAGCATTTTTGCTATCCAATATTTCTCTATGGTGGATCCAACAGGTAATACTTCACAGGTTTGTAGATGTTCTTCGTTCATTTCTTTGTCTTTGTTGCATAGAGGACAATTTGGATTCGTGTAGATTCCTATTTTATATAAATGTTTGGCCAAATAGTCATGTTCTGTAAGCAGTCTAAATTTTGCTACTGTAGTTTTACGTGGAATTTCTGGAATAATATCTGGCTTCTTTACTAAAATATCCATTTTTGTCTTTGACTTTATTACATATGTCTTGGCTTTGTTTGATTTTATATTTGTTTTTAATTATTCTTTTTATGGATGCGAAAGGTAAGTAGCATACGGCAAAGAATTGAATTTAATATTTGTAGAAAGGACACTCATACGGACAACTACATAAAATCTTCAGGTTTTAATAATTTTTCACATAAACATGCAATTTTCAATAGTCTATTACACAGATTAATAAATATTCCACTTAATGTAGAAGATTTTGATAATGAATATAATCATATTGTACATATTGCTATAATAAATGGTTTTGATGAAGACATAATAAAGAATAAATTAAAGAAATTTAAACAACAGAAAGATTACAGGTATACACTACCCTACAATATAATTCCAAGAAAGATGAAAAATTCAAGAAATTTACTTACCATCCTGAAGTTCATAATAAATTTCAGAAAATTTAATATAACGTTGACTCCAATTAACAAATTCAGCCTGGGTAATCTTCTGTCAACTAATAATAAAGTTAACACCCCAGACAACAAAAAACCTGGAATTTATCAAATTGATTGTAATAGGATATATAAGGTATATATATATATATATATATATATAGGAAAAACAAAAAGGAACTTGGAAACTCGTAAAAAAGAACACTTTAGAAACATAAAAAATGGAGAAATTGAAAAATCAGCTATAGCAGCACATAGTTTATTAGAGAATCATAGAATTGAAAACTAAGCAAAACTTTTGAAACATCTATCAAAACCTTTGGATTTAACAGTTTGGGAAAATATATATATTAAAAAAACTTACTAGAACCATGACCTTCCAGATTCTGGACGAACCAAGCTTGATTACAAAGTTCTTCAAAAATACAACAGATGGCAGTTTAGAAAATGACTCCTTCAAAAGAATACCAGATGGCAGGTTGGGTAATTACCGGCAAATGAAAAAAATTGACAGTCGTGAAAACAGCTGACGATGGTGACAATTGGTCGCCGATACTGCGGTGCTGTGTTTAAAAAACATAGAAGTATGAGGTAAGAAGAATTCACGATTCATTTGATTCTTGTGAATAAAATTAAGTTGTTTTTAACCACAAATCATTATTTAAATGTAGTTAATTTAAAATATTTATATCTGTAATTTAAACGGCGATGTTTGAAAACAAATGAAACATGTTTGGTTATGTTTCAATTGTTCATCCATTGCAACTTGTTTATATTTTTTTTGCGCGATAGTGCATTTTGTCATACTTACAGCAATGGCAACCATGATTGAAAGTTCAACTTTCTACATTTCAGGGTTGCCAACCTAAATAACTATACTGTAATATTACATATTACAAACCATGTGTGGGAAGTAAAACCAATGCCCTCTATGTATACTACGTACAATGTATATACAAAAAATATCTAAAAGTTTGTTGTTAATATACATTATACGAAACAAATCATTACATTTTAAATGAACTGAACTTTATTTGAAACAATATAAAACAATAAATACATAACTTGCCCTCATTTTATCACTAATTGGTGTCACGGCCTCCTGTAGTTTCAATTAATAAACATTGCCCACACTGTTAACATTAGTCAGTTGTTTATAATGAATGCAAATATTTCCAACAAAGATGTTATTATTTTACTATTATTTATTATTTTGAAAACACCATCTTGCAAAAAATAATGTACAACGCACGTTTGTGAAGTATCTCTTATAACAAAGGGAAGAGAAAAATGTGAATCTATTTACCTAACCAGAGAGCAACAGAGTCAATGTTTTCATGCCCCAAATGGGAGTCAATGACCAACCACGTTTCAATGAATTTTGTTTTACAAACTAATGACAGTCATGTTTCACCTCAGTATTTATCAAATTCTGTTTACCAAAATAAAGAAAGCTCCTCCTTTTTAATATTTTGAACAGGTCAGAGCATTATTTTGCAGTGACTGTCTCTCCAACAAATATGTTGAATATAACAAATAATGAACAGATTCCTTCAAACTACACATTTGATATTGTGTGTTCAGTAATTGTGTTTTTAAATAATGATTTTACTGAGCTGTTTCCTACAAAAATTAATTACCTATAATGTTGGTTATAATATTCAGTTTGATGTGTTTCACCTTTTCTTCACTAGGGTGCATTCTTACAATATTGCGATTCTATTTGGCAATAAATAATATAATCTAGTTGCAGTGGATAAACAAATGAAACACAACCAAACATTTCTCATTTGTTTTGAAACCACCATTTACATTATATATGTAAAAATATTTTAGAATAACTATATTTAAATAATGATTTGTGAGTAAACAGATTAATTTTATTCATTAAGTAGTCCTAACAAATTCCACTTTTGATTTCTAAATCCTTTAGATAAATTGACTCGTCACTTCGTGACTCATGTATTTATCGATAATTTGGAAATCACTTGTGGCATTACTTATGATAATAGTAAATCTTAATGAGGGTCCGCATTGTGTATCAATGGCAGGTAAGTTTGTGTCATATCTTACTTTCCATCTTTTTTTAACAATGTTTGTGAAAGGACTCCCCAATGAGGGAAAATATTTTCATACTAGCAAAAAGATGTTCATATTATGGGTGAAGAGAATGGTACTAGACATCATATTACCATGGCAAAACTGTGGTGCCTCTTCCCCCATTGCAAATTTTTGTCAAGATATTGGAACATAAGCTGCTTGAAGCAAGACAATTTGTGAAAGTCGTTGGGCCGTATAAATAAAGTGGAGCAACTGCTTTTACTTCACTATTTTGAAGCATATCCTTCAGAATTTATGAATAAAGTATGAAGCATAACCTTTTACTCACGGTGATGCAATCGAGAAAAAAGCATCTGCTGTCACACGGATGAAGCACGAGCTTGACCTTGGAGCATGTGCTTCAAGATTAGAAAAACTCTATGAATAAGGTGAATCTTTTGCTTCTTTTAAGAAGCATATGCTTAAAAAAAGTGAAGTCTGGTCGATAGCAGACTCCTCATCACAAAATACAGACATGCTCAATTAGTAGTCCCCGTACACCGTAAAAAGTGATATGAACCATGTCGGTGTCCTCCTGAAGAGAATAAATCATTATAGAGGTTCAACGAAGGAAATGTTAAATGGATTGGTGCCCACTTTTTGCCAGAAACAGAAGAGAGAAAAGGTGGTGTGCTATCCTCTGAAGATGGAATGAAGGTATTTTTTTTGGTTCATGGCCGATCCAGGGTTTCAAACTGGTATTTTAAACTCCAAGCGCGGCAGCCTAGAAGGCCCTTGGCCTACTGGCATCACATCTACAAGTGTTAATCACAGAGGTAGACGATCTTCTAGCCAGTGTAGAGGTGACATGTGGTCAGAATGTCGGGTCCCCCAGCCGTTATAACTGGTCTTCTCAACCTGGAGTCGCTACTTATTATAGCTACCCAAATGCCTCACAATGCTGGGTGGGCACTGGTCCCACAGTGGCCAAAATTTCAAACTGGTATAGGAGAAGAAATAGGTGCTCATCAATATTGATTATTCAGGCAATAATAATGAAGACTACAACGAAGGAGAAGAACCAGAAGAAGAAAAGTTCACTGAAGGAGAAATTATAAGAAGAGGAGCAAAAAAAGAGAAGAAATTGCAATTATAATACACAATGAAGGATTATGATTATTTTAAATTTATTGGAGTGGAAGTTTATTTATATTATTGAAGTATCAATTATTCACTATCACTTGTTCATCTGGATAAATATAAAAAATCAACTATAATTTACTTTGATTTATTTCACTTTACTGGAACTAGATTTACATAATTAATCTATCGCTTATTAATCTGAAATTGATAGAATTCAAGTAGAAAAATAAAATTTTTCTTACTTACTTACTTACTTACTTACTTACTTACTTACTTACTTACTCACTCACTCACTGGCACTATCGAACCCGAAGGTTCATGGCCACGCGGACATAAGCTCTCCATACATCCCTATCCTGAGCTAATGCTTTCCAATCATTCCCTGTATAATCTACTTCCCTCAAATCATAGTTAATGTTGTTCTCCCACCTCATTCTTGGTCTACCAACTGGGCGTTTTCCCTCTGGCTTTCCTACAAGAAGCTTCCATGCACGTCTTTAATAAAATTTTACAGGACAGCAAATGCATTTTCCTCACTATAGTCTTGAGAAACGTTTCTTTCATAATTTATTCATTCTGTCCATAAGCATTTTTTCTTTTTCTATTTGAATTATAGTCAATTTTAATTGTTCCAATAGCATCAGTCTGTGAAGGGCACTCATACTGTTGGCGATGTTGATGGTCTTACTGCTCCTGAAAATAAGTGTATACTTTAGATGATAGCCTAAGAAAAACAACAATAACGGAAAATTAGAAATATGTATTAATATCACAAAGAAACTTATTGTAAAAGGATTATATTTTGATTGTAAATAGCTCTATTTATCCTATGGGTATCTATTTTGTTATTATGAATATATAGGTAATCACTAATTATTTAATATATAAAACTTACCAGGAATTTTGATCATTATAGGATTTATCTCTCCTTGTAACGTTTGAAGAGCTTTTTCTCCCAGGTATTCAGAACGATAGGTTTGTTCCCGGTTCTGTTGATATATCTTTTTCTTCAGCCTCGTTTTCATATTGTTAATTTTGTTTAGCAACTGATTTGAATTTATCGGTGTGCCAAAATTAAGTTCAAATAATTTAAATATTTCACAAATTGCTCTTATGTTTTTTTCTTTTTTATTCCGGAATTTGTGACTTTTGTAATAATTGTGGATATTTTCCTAGAGCAGTAAGTAAAAATATTATTGTATTTTCTACAGCCTTTGAACTATTACTTGCATCCAAATCAGAAGAGACCATTTTTACAAACCACATTACACATATAAATGTTTTAACTGCATTGAGAGAGCGGAAATAAAAGTAGCGTGGTTATGATCTGTTTTGGTTGAAAATTATTGAGTAAGCACAAATACTTCGCTTTTAAAGAATGAAAACATAAGCAAGCGCTCAGTTAATAAAGAATGCCGACGAGTCGCACAGCTGTTCAGCTGGGAGTTTAGAAGCACATTCTTCTTATTTAGAAGGAAAAGGTAGAAGTATATGGTAAAGATTATTCATATTATTCAAAGCACATGCTTATACTTTTACCTTTCGCTTCCAAGCAAATGCTTCTACCTCACTTTGTGCTCGCAAGCAAATCCTCCAGTTTTATTCATACGGTCCATTGACTTTCATCAAAGTCATTGACATTCATTCCTATAGGTAGAAAGGAGTTGAAAGGTTAAAAAGGGACACAGTAATTCTAAAAGCAAAAGTAAAAATATTTTGGGTTTAAAAGTTGGTGAAAAATTATTCACTTAATTCACCCTGACATACTTTTAGGCCTATTTAGAAATCATAACAAAAAAGTGTAATGCTCTTTCTTTGAGGACAATCTGCTTAAACACCTTTTTTCTGTGCATTTGAGGAATTCTTACTAAGAATTTCATGTCTTTTTTTATTACACCATATTGATTAACAGAGCCTGGATTTGTATGCAAAATAAAGTATTAAATATGCATGAATAATGTAAAAAATATGCACCCTAAATATGCAAAAGCAGATTGTAATAAAATCAAATAAATTATTTGCTTTGTGGTTAATCTTAGCTTATTCCTAGCTGTTACAGTAGATAAGGAAGGTTTTCTTGAGTGAAGCTCCTTCATCTGTCAGTCAAGAAAGGTTCTTACCTCACTAATCGTCAGCAATCAGTTTCTGTTAATAATCGCATTTCTTCCTGGCGCTTGGTGAGGAAAGGGGTACCTCAAGGCGGCGTCCTCGCTCCTCTTCTCTTCTCGATTTATATTAATGACGTGACCAAGAAACTACAAAACTGCAAGCATCATCTTTACGCCGACGACCTACAGATTTACACACACTTTAGGCCTGACGAAATTAATGAATATATTGACAAAGTAAACACTGACCTCAGGCATATATCTTTATGGTCCAGACAATATGGGCTGAAACTAAATGTAAACAAAACGCAAGCAATAATTATCGGACATCCAAGGCTATTACACCTCATAAACAATCACAATATGCCGGCTGTCATATTAGATAATGAACAAATTCCTTATACCGACGTCGTTAAAAACTTGGGATTTTACTTAGATTCTAATTTAAATTGGCATGTGCAAGTAAAACAAACATCTAAAAGGATCTTCTCCATAATGCATTCCCTAAAGTGACTTAAAAATTTTCTTCCTACAACTCTTAAAAGAATTTTAATCCAAACTTTAGTGATGCCGCATTTTGACTACTGTGACGTTCTACTAACTGACATAAATGACGGATTGTCGGACAAACTGCAGCGTGTCCATAATATGTGTATCAGATTCATATTTAATGTTCGAAAATACGATCACATTTCTCCATTATTCCACGAATTGTCATGGCTACATATAAAAGAGAGAAGAAAATCGCACTGTCTAATTCTCCTATTTAATATCCTACATACCTCAATTCCCAATTATTTATCATCCCGATTCCAGTATCTATCCTCAAACCATAACTTAAACACAAGATCACAACATAGTCTCTTACTTAATATACCGCAACATAGGACATCACATCACTCCATGTCATATACCATCTCCACTTCTCGCAACTGGAATTCCCTACCACAAGAAATAAGGGGCTGCCGGACATTGGCATCTTTTAAAAGAAATCTAAATTTATATTTGCTCTAAACTCGACTTCATTATTATCCAGTGTAAGATATATATATTAATTGGTGTTTCCCATATAATGTATCATATTTATATTATTATTATTATTATTATTATTATTATTATCGTATCATTATTGTCATTACCCTATAAAATGTTGTTTGTACATGACATTTACATTGCTACATTTATTGTATCTTTAACTGTTTATAATTAGTATAGTGTATATCTATATTTGTCGAATATTTATTTGTATTTGTGCTGGTTGAGTGGAAGAGAGGGCCTTATGGCCTTAACTCTGCCAGAATAAATAAAGTATTATTATTATTATTATTATTATTATTATAAAAGGTTCATACAATGAAAATGTTCCTTCTACATCACATGATGTCGCGGATGCATGTGAAAAACACCACAGTTCTTCTTTAGTGAATTTCCCTTTAGTTATAGTTTTTTCACCATCACTAGAGAGCATTTTGCTTGTTTGACAAATTCTATTGTAGCCAGGATTTTTATTTAATATTTCACTAAGCTTATCAAATGTGATTTTAGCAATAACGTAATATTATTTCTGAAGGCTCACGGATATTCTCTTCTTACACAGATGTAAAAACGTTACGCTTTTATTCAATGGATTGCAGAGACTTTAATAAATGAAAAAGTATTAATTAATTAATTAATAGTATTTAGATGAAGGGAAAATTATAAGTAGGAGTAAAATATACATTTATGCATTAAAAATCCAAAATAAGCATTTCCCTCTAGAATATGTATTTCTATGCATTATCAAATACTGTTCAAATTATCTGTGAAGGTACCACTTAACATGTAAATCATTAATAATTGAGTTTGTATTTTTTTAACAAACTCAAAATACAAGCTGAGTTATTAAATTAAAGCTCATAATGTTACTTCCTAATGATTTTAAAATAAAAAAAAGTAAATCATTTTCGCATACTTTTTAATGTGTAAAATAAAACATGCATTTTGCATACAAATCCGGGCTTTATTGATTAACCTATTTTATGAAATCCTTTTGTTATGATTTTTTTCAGTACTTGGAGGACCATGATAACCATGATATGACACTTGTTGATATTGATGAAATGGCAGATGATCTTCAAGCAAAGTATCCTGAATATGCCAGGAGGAAAAAGGTCCATTCAGGCAAGGTGTTCAAAAAGGTAAAAGTTAAACTTAACTTCCCTTTAGTTACATATTCTTGATGCATCTATACATGTGGAGAATGTGATAAAATTGCTAAAAAAATTAGTTCTTGAATATAAGTAAAGAGACAGTATTTATTCAGTATTTAATTTATTGAACTTTTAGGCAGTCAGGTATCCCCTTAAAAAAGAAAAAAACTTAAAAAAATTAAACTATTCAAGAAATTGAATCAATTAGTTACATCTCACCTTATGTTTTGCTCTCATCTGGGACATGTTTTGATATATATCATCTATCTCTAGTGGAATGCAGATGAACCCACTATTAAATCATATTTCCTGAGAACTTAAAAAATCACTGTCTTTATTTTTCTTGGATTTAGACCTTCTCCCAAGTTGTGAGTTCTGTTGGACAGTTTGATCTCTTCACAATTCTATTATTTTCTGTTCACACATGAGCAGCTATCGCTGATTTTTGTATTTCTCCTTGTTTTACATTTCTAGGATGTTCTTTCTTTCTGGTGTTCAGATTTCTTTTAGTTTTTACTATGTAAAAAAATCTCAATTTTACATTTCTAAATAGTAAAAACTAAAGAAATATGTTTTATAATCTGCTCATTAAATAATTGAAAATCTTTTTTTTGGTATTTCCTTAATATATATTTTTTAACTGTCCTATGTGAATTAGTCAGTAGAATCTCGTTTCACTTTATTTTCTGATGCCAGGGAGGAAATAAAAACACACTTACAATTTCTTGAAACTACAATTCAACTATTCACCCTAATGGTTTTAGCAACATGAATAGTCCCAGGTAAAGTTGTACTATGTACATTATAGTGTCAAGCAGTGAGCTGGATATTTCAACCCACGTAACAGAAAACAAGTCTTGTAAGAATTTTTTACAAAGTTATTGTACTAACTCACTCCTAGTACTAGCTTCATGGCTGTGCAGACGTAAGCTCTCCATACATCCCTATCCTGGACTAATATTTTCCTCTCAGCCCAAGTATATTCAACTTCCCTCAAATCATGGTTAATGTTATTATCCCACCTCATTCTTGATCTACCAACTGGGTGTTTTCCCTTTGGTTTTCCTACAGGAAGTTTCCATGTCCCTCTTTCATTCCCCATTTGTGCCACATGTCCTGTCCATCACAGACTACTAGATTTAATATTATATCTGGTTTCCTATAAAAATCATGTAGCTCATTTGGCTGTCTGTTCATCTCTCTTTGATCCAAAAATTTTCCTAAGTACTTTAACCTCAAGTACTTGCAATCTTATCTTCTCTCTTAAAGTATCGTATAATAGTGTAAAGACAATCTGAAGGTGTTAAATCAATCTTTTGTAATTTATTTTTATTATATTATTATTACATGTTATTGCTAGCACTGACTGGAAGCAGAGTGCATGTGCGAAGTAGGGAGTGAATTCAGTGCATTTCAGCAATGGAGAGTACTTATAATTACATTTAATTATAACTTCTCTTTCTGACCAGTTTTCTCAAATGAGAAAACAAACAGTTACATGGGTTTAGTCAATCACTTAAGGAGAATAGAGTTGAAAGTATATGTGTTTTTTTATTTTGAGTGTATTTTGAAATGAGTATTTTGAAATCATCCTATTATTGACCACTTTTTTGTAAGGCAAAAACAAACAGTTATAGAGGTTTAGTCAATCCCTTAAGGAGAATGGAGTTGAAAGTGTATGTGTTTTTTTATTTTGATTGTATGTTGAAATGAGTATTTTGAAATTATCCTATTATTGACCACTTTTTTGTAAGGCAAAAACAAACAGTTTAGTCAATCCCTTAAGGTGAATGGAGTTGAAAGTGTATGTGTTTTTTTTTTGAAATGATCCTATTATTGACCAGTTTTTTAAGGCGAAAACAAACAGTTATAGAGGTTTAGTCAATCCCTTAAGGAGAATGGAGTTGAGAGTGTGTGTTTTTTTTATTATGAGTCTATTTTGAAATGATCCTATTATTAACCAGTATCTTGTAAGGTGAAAACAAACAGTTATAGAAGTTTAGTCAATCCCTTAAGGAGAATGGAGTTGAATGTGTGTGTTTTTTTTATTATGAGTGTATTTTGAAATTATCCTATTATTGACCACTTTTTGGAAGGCAAAAACAAACAGTTATAGAGGTTTAGTCAATCCCTTAAGGAGAATGGAGTTGAAAGTGTATGTTCTTTTTCTATTTTCAGTGTATTTTGAAATTACCCTATTATTGACCAGTTTTTTTAAAGGCGAAAACAAACAGTTATAGAGGTTTTGTCAATCCCTTAAGGAGAATGGAGTTGAGAGTGTGTGTTTTTTATTATGAGTGTATTTTGAAATTATCCTATTATTGACCACTTTTTTGTATGTCAAAAACAAACAGTTATAGCGGTTTATTCATTCCCTTAAGGAGGATGGAGTTGAAAGTGTATGTGTTTATTATTTTGAGTGTATTTTTAAATGATCCTATTATTGACCATTTTTTTGTAAGGCGAAAACAGACATTTATAGAGGTTTAGTCAATCCCTTAAGGAGAATGGATTTGAAAGTGTGTGTTTTTTTATTATGAGTGTATTTTGAAATGAGTGAGTATTTTGAAATGAGTGAGTATTTTGAAATGAGTGAGTATTTTGAAATGAGTGAGTATTTTGAAATGAGTGAGTATTTTGAAATGAGTGAGTATTTTGAAATGAGTGAGTATTTTGAAATGAGTGAGTATTTTGAAATGAGTGAGTATTTTGAAATGAGTGAGTATTTTGAAACGAGTGTTTTGAAACGACCAGTTTTTTGTAAGGCGAAAAAAAAACAGTTATAGAGGTTAAGTCAATCCCTTAAGGACAATGAAATTGAAAGTGTGTGTTTTTTTATTATGAGTGTATTTTGAAATTATCCTATTATTGACCAGTTTTTTGTAAGGCAAAAACAAAAAGTTATAGAGGTTTAGTCAATCCCTTAAGAAGAATGGAGTTGAAAGTGTGTGTTTTTATTATTTAGAGTGTATTTTGAAATTATGTCATTATTGACCATTTTTTGTAAAGCGAAAATAAACAGTTGTAGAGGTTTAGTCAATCCCTTAAGGAGACTGGAGTTGAAAGTATGTTTTTTTTTTGTTTTTTGAAATTAGTCTTTTGAAATTATCCAATTATTAACCAGTTTTTTGTAAGGCAAAAACAAACAGTTATAGAAGTTTAGTCAATCCCTTAAGGAGAATGGAGTTGAAAGTGTGTGTGTTTTTTTTTTATTATGAGTGTATTTTGAAATGAGTATTTTGAAATTATCCTATTATTGACCAGTCTTTTGGAAGGCAAAAACAAACAGTTGTAGAGGTTTAGTCAATCCCTTAAGGAGAATGGAGTTGAGAGTGTATGTGTTTTTTTATTTTGATTGTATGTTGAAATGAGTATTTTGAAATTACCCTGTTATTGACCAGTTTTTTGGAAGGCAAAAACAAACAGTTGTAGAGGTTTAGTCAATCCCTTAAGGAGAATGGAGTTGAGAGTGTATGTGTTTTTTTTATTATGAGTGTATTTTGAAGTGATCCTATTATTGACCAGTTTTTTGTAAGGCGAAAACAAACAGTTATAGAGGTTCAGTCAATCCCATAAGGAGAATGGAGTTGAAAATGTGTTTTTTTTTATTATATGTGTATTTTGAAATTATCCTATTATTGACCAGTTTTTTGTAAGGCAAAAACAAACAGTTATAGAGGTTTAGCCAATCCCTTAAGGAGAATGGAGTTGAAAGTGTATGTGTTTTTTCATTTTGAGTGTATTTTGAAATGAGTATTTTGAAATTATCCTATTATTGACCAGTTTTTTGTAAGGCAAAAACAAACAGTTATAGAGGTTTTATCAATCCCTTAAGGAGAATGAAGTAGAAAGTGTATGTGTTTTTTTATTTTGAGTGTATTTTGAAATTATCCTATTATTGGCCAGTTTTTTTAAGATAAAAACAGTTATAGAGGTTTAATCAATCCCTTAAGGAGAGTGGAGTTGAGAGTGTGTGTTTTTTATTATGAGTGTATTTTAAAATTATCCTATTATTAACCAGTTTTTTAAGGTAAAAACAAACAGTTTTAGAGGTTTACTCAATCCCTTATGGAGAATGAAGTAGAAAGTGTATGTGTTTTTTTTTATTTTGAGTATTTTGAAATTATCCTATTATTGACCAGTTTTTTTAAGACGAAAACAAACAGTTATAGAGGTTTAATCAATCCCTTAAGGAGAGTGGAGTTGAGAGTGTGTGTGATTTTTTATTTGGAGTGTATTTTGAAATGAGTATTTTGAAATTATCCAATTATTAACCAGTTTTTTGTAAGGCGAAAACAAACAGTTATAGAAGTTTAGTCAATCCCTTAAGGAGAATGGAGTTGAAAGTGTGTGTTTTTTTATTATGAGTGTATTTTGAAATGAGTATTTTGAAATTACCCTGTTATTGACCAGTCTTTTGGAAGGCAAAAACAAACAGTTGTAGAGGTTTAGTCAATCCCTTAAGGAGAATGGAGTTGAGAGTGTATGTGTTTTTTTATTTTGATTGTAATGTTGAAATGATAATTTTGAATTTACCCTGTTATTGACCAGTTTTTGGGAAGGCAAAAACAAACAGTTTGTAGAGGTTTAGTCAATCCCTTAAGGAGAATGGAGTTGAAGTTATGTGTGTTTGTTTATCAGAGTGTATTTTGAATTAGTATATTGAGTGATCCTATTATTGACCAGTTTTGTAAGGCGAAAAACAAACGTTTAGATGGTTCAGTCAATTCCAAGAGAATGGAGTTTGAAAATGTGTGTTTTTTTTTATATTGTATTTTGAAATTATCCTATTAGTGACCATTTTTTGTAAGGCAAAAACATCGTTATACGAGGTTTAGCCATCCCTTAGGAGAATGGAGTTGAAATGTGTATGTTGTTTTTTTCATTTTGATTGTATTGTTAAATGGTAATTTTGAAATTAATCCTATTATTTGACCACTTTTTGTAAGGCAAAAACAAACATTGTATACTTTTGTTCCATCCCTAAGAGAATGAAGTAGAAAGTGTATGTGTTTCTTTATTTTGAGTGTATTTTGAAATTAATCCTATTATTGGCCAGTTTTTTTAAGATGAAAACAAACAGTTATAGAGGTTTAATCAATGCCTTAAGGAGAGTGGAGTTGCGAGTGTGTGTTTTTTATTATGAGTGTATTTTAAAATGATTCTATTATTAACCAGTTTTTTTAAGGTAAAAACAAACAGTTATAGAGGTTTAACAATCCTTATGGAGAATGAAGTAGAAGGGTATGTGTTTTTTTTTTTTATTCTGAGTATTTGAAATTATCCTATATTGCACCAGTTTTTTTTAAGTAGACGCAAACAAACATTATAGAGGTTTAAGCAATCCCTTAAGGGCGAGTGAGTTGAGAGTGTGTGTGTTGTTTTATTTGAGTGTATTTTGAATGAGTTTTTGAAATTTTCCTATTATTGATGACCACTTTTTTGTAAGGCAAAACACAGTTATAGAGGTTTAGTCATCGCCTTAAGGAGAATGAAGTAGAAAGTGTATGTGGTTTTTTTTTATATTTTGAGTGCATTTTGAAATTGTCCATTTACCAGTTTTTTATTAAAGACAAACAAAACAGTTATAAGGTTTATCAATCTCTAGGAGAGTGATTTGAGAGTGTGTGCTTTTAGATGAGTGTATTTAAAATTATCCTAATTATTAACCAGTTTTTTAAGAGGCGAAAACAACAGTTTATAGAGGTTTAGTCAATCGTTTACGAGAATGGAGTTGAATGTGTGTGTTTTTTTTATTAATGAGTGTATTTTGAAATGATCCTATTTTAGTATTGACCCATTTTTTGTAAGGCTAAAGCAACAGTTATAGAGGTTAGTCAATCTATCCCATAGGAGAATGGAGTTGAAGTTGTGTTTTGTTTTTTTTATGGGTGGATTTTGAATTATCCTATTATTGACCAGTTTTTTGGTAAGGCGACAACAAACAGTTTAGAGAGTTAAGTCAATGCCCTAAGGAGAATGGATTTGAAAGTGTTTTGTTTTTTAATTGTGAATGTTAGTTTGAATGATTATTTGAATTATTATTATTTTTAAATTATTATTATATTTTGAAATGATATTTCTTTTGCAATGATTATTATTTTGAAATGATTATTTTTTTTGAAATGATTATTTTTGAAATGATTATCTCTTTTTGCCCTGACTTCTTCTTTTGCCCTGCTTTTCTTTTGCCACTGCTTCTTCTTTTGCCCTGCTCCTTCGTTTCTGCCCTGCTCCGTCTTTTGCCTTCTCCTTCTTTTGCCCTTCTCCTTTCTTTTGCCTTCTCCGCTTTGCCCTTCTCCTTCCTTTGCCTTCTCCTTCCTTTGCCCTTTCCTTCTTTTGCCCTTCCCTTCTTTTTGCAACCTGCTCCTTCTTTGCCCTTCTCCTTCTTTTGCCCCTGCTTCTTCTTTTGCCTCTTCCTATTACTGACCCGTTTTTGTAAGGTGAAAACAAACAGTTATAGAGCTTAGTCCTATCCCGTAAGAGAATGGAGTTGACAGTGGTTTTTTTTTTTTTTTTTATTCTGAAATTATCCTAATTATTGACCAGTTTTTTTAGGCGAAAATAACCATTGTAGAGGTTTAGTCAATCCCTTAAGGAGAATGTGGAGTTGAAAGTGTGTGTTTTTTTATATGAGTGTATTTTGAATATCCTATCTTGACCATTTTTTTGAAAGGTTAATACAATCAGTTATGGAGTTTAGTCATTCTTAAGGCGCTGGAGTTGAGTGTGTGTTTTTTTTATTATGATTGTAACATTTGAAATGATTCTCTTAATAGACCAGTTTTTTTGTAAGGCGAAAACAAGTATTTATGAGGATTATCAATCCCTTAAGGAGAATGGAGTTGAAAGTGTGTGTTTTTTTTATTATGAGTGTATTTTGTAATGAGTATTTTGAAATTATCCTATTATTGACCAGTTTTTTGAAAGGTGAATTCAAACAGTTATAGAGGTTTAGTCAATCTCTTAAGGAGAATGGAGTTGAAAGTGTGTGTTTTTTTATTATGAGTGTATTTTGAAATGATCCTATTATTGACCAGTTTTTTGTAAGGCGAAAACAAGCATTTATAGAGGATTAGTCAATCCCTTAAGGAGAATGGAGTTGAAAGTCTGTGTTTTTTTATTATGAGTGTATTTTGAAATGATCCTATTATTGACCAGTTTTATTGTAAGGTGAATTCAAACAGTTATAGAGGTTTAGTCAATCCCATAAGGAGAATGGAGTTGAAAGTGTGTGTTTTTTTTTTTATTATGGGTGTATTTTGAAATTATCCTATTATTGACCAGTTTTTTGTAAGGCGAAAACAAACAGTTATAGAGGTTTAGTCAATCCCTTAAGGAGAATGGATTTGAATGTGTGTGTTTTTTAATGTGAATGTATTTTGAAATGATTATTTTGAAATTATTATTATCTTTAAATGATTATTATTTTGAAATGATTATTATTTTGAAATGATTATTATTTTGAAATGATTATTTTGAAATGATTATTATTTTGAAATGATTATTATTTTGAAATGATTATTATTTTGAAATGATTATTATTTTGAAATGATTATTATTTTGAAATGATCATTATTTTGAAATTATCATTATTTTGAAATTATCATTATTTTGAAATTATCATTATTTTGAAATTATCATTACTTTGAAATTATCATTATTTTAAATTATCATTATTTTGAAATTATCATTATTTTGAAATGATCATTATTTTGAAATTATCATTATTTTGAAATGATTATTATTTTGAAATTATCCTATTACTGACCAGTTTTTTGTAAGGTGAAAACAAACAGTTATAGAGCTTTAGTCAATCCCTTAAGGAGAATGGAGTTGAAAGTGTTTTTTTTTATTCTGAAATTATCATATTATTGACCAGTTTTTTGTAAGGCGAAAATAAACAGTTGTAGAGGTTTAGTCAATCCCTTAAGGAGAATGGAGTTGAAAGTGTGTGTTTTTTTATTATGAGTGTATTTTGAAATGATCCTATTATTGACCAGTTTTTTGTAAGGCGAAAACAAGCATTTATAGAGGATTAGTCAATCCCTTAAGGAGAATGGAGTTGAAAGTGTGTGTTTTTTTATTATGAGTGTATTTTGTAATTAGTATTTTGAAATTATCCTATTATTGACCATTTTTTTGAAAGGTGAATACAAACAGTTATAGAGGTTTAGTCATTCTCTTAAGGAGAATGGAGTTGAAAGTGTGTGTTCTTTATTATGAGTATATTTTGAAATGATCATATTATTGACCAGTTTTATTGTAAGGTGAAAACAAGCAGTTATAGAGGTTTAGTCAATCCCTTAAGGAGAATGGAGTTGAAAGTGTGTGTTTTTTTATTATGAGTGTATTTTGAAATGATCCTATTATTGACCAGTTTTATTGTAAGGTGAATTCAAACAGTTATAGAGGTTTAGTCAATCCCTTAAGGAGAATGGAGTTGATAGTCTATGTGTATTTTATTTTGAGTGTATGTTGAAATGAGTATTTTGAAATTATCCTATTATTGACCAGTTTTTTCTAAGGCGAAAACAAACAGTTAAAGAGGTTTAGTCAATCCCTTAAAGAGAATGGAGTTGAAAGTGTATGTGTTTTTTTATTATGAGTGTATTTTGAAATGAGTATTTTGAAATTATCCTAATATTTACCAGTTTTTTGGCAAAAACAAAAAGTTATAGAGGTTTAGTCAATCCCTTAAAGTGAATGGAGTTGAAATATAAGCAAGTGTTTTTTATTATGAATATATTTCGAAAGAAAAGTAATTGGAATGTTAAATTCAGTGATATGGAGTAAAAATATTACAAATAAAAACAAGACATTTGATATTTAAATCATTAGTACAAAGTGTTATGTTATATGGTGCAGAGACCTGGACTTAGTAGACTGCAAGCAAAAAAATGATTGACAACAGAGATGGATTTTTGGTGAAGGCACCAAGAAAATCAAGAAAGGAGAAAAATCAGAACCAGAAAATTAGAGAAATTAAAAATGTTAAACATAATATTATAGAAATATTTAATTTTAGGAAGTGATATTTTGAGGTTATTTTAATTATATTATTTTTAGTCTGATCATCTTACCTCAATATTAATGTTGATTTGTTCTTGAACATGTTTCAAAACAATTCTGTTTTATCGTCAGCTTGTCGAGACTGGTTTTATTTATGTTGCACCTTGTTTGGAGGTTCTTTGGCCAACCATAGGATGGAGCTGACATCGACATCCAGGTTGTGCAACATAAATAAAACCAGTCTCGACAAGCTGACGATAAAACAGAATTGTTTTGAAACATGTTCAAGAACAAATCAATATTAATATTGAGGTAAGACGATCAGACTAAAAATAATATAATATAAATAATAACATTATAGAAGTAATAGAAGAACGAAGATTGAAATGGTATGGACATCTGAAGAGGATGGAGAATAATAGAATCCCAAGAATGATGCTGGATTGGAATGCTGAATGCAGGAGGAGGAGCAGGAAACCCAGGGAACAGTGGATGGATGAATACAGAAGAAACGTAATCAGCAGAGGCATCAAAGAAGAAGATGCTAGGGATAGAAATCTGTGGCGGAGCAAAATACATTTGTGCTGAAGGGTAACTACTGTAATGTAGAGAAATTCCTTGATAAAAAAAATTATTTTGAAGTGAGTATTTTGAAAATTGGTTAAGGCAAGGACATTTTTTTATAATTTAAAAATTTACTCTTACAGGGTAAATTATACTTTTTAAGTTCATAATTGTTTTTTATACCGCTGAGGTTATAACAATGTTAAATTATAATTTTTTTTACCTTGTATACTACCGTCGTTCTCAACTACAATGTTTCTATTTAAAACTTTTGTTGATTTCACTCTAGGTCTCTCGAAGCATGCTTCATCTTCTGGAGTTGTTGTTGTAGTATTGAATTATCTGTATATGTCTAGTAGAGGGTTTTGCTCATAAGGCATATTTTCATTGAGAATCTTTGTATTCTTGGCCTCCTTGATAATTTTGATTTCTTCTAAGATGTTAATTTTGTGTCTGTTGTTCTTTCTGTGTATAATTTATAAATGTATACCCAAGATGATGGAATACCAATGGGAAGTCCAACTTCAGGTATAATATCAGAAAAATTTTTACAAAACTTAGAAGAAAAACGTTTCGAAAAACTTGAAGAAAAATACAAAATTAAAATACTAATAAGATATGTTGATGATCCGTCTATCTTCGGGTTTTTACAGCTGCTGCCGTCTTCCCGTGCCATACCTCCAAAACCTACGATCTTGGGCATCTTCAATGCTTAGCCCTCTTGCTTCATGTTTTCCTTCCATGTTAATTTTGGTCTCCCTCTTTTCTTCTTTCTGGTCGGATGTCATTGCTATAGTTGCTTTGGCCATCGTTCATCTTCCATTCTTAAAACATGTCCTAACCACTTTAATTCCTTCTCCTCAATTCTTTCAATTATGCTTTCTTCTGCTTCCATTATATTTATAATTTCCTTATTTGTGACATATTCTAATTTTGACTTTCTGGCACTTCTGCGTAAATAATCCATTTCTAGAGCTATTAGTCTGTTCTTGTACTCATCAAAAATATTTAGAAATAAATTAAAATTTAAATTTCACCCAAAAACCTACCTCTTAAACCTGCTACTTATTGATTGTCCATACCTCACTTCCATACATTGCAACAGATTCCACCAATGTTGATGACTAAGTAATAATATACAAAAATGAAAATAATATAGATACAGAAATATTGAATGAATTGAACAAAATGCATCATAAAATAGAATCAGAGAAAAACAATACAATTAACTACCTGGACCTAACAATATCTAAAAAATGTAATAAAACATTTGGACATAAGCATTTACAGAAAACCTACCACCAACACCATAGCAATAGATAACAAATCAAGACATCCATATCAACAAAAAAAAATGAATACTTTCATCAGCTTAATAAATAGAATGATAAAACTGCCTTTAAATAAAACAAATTACTTCAAGGAACTAAATTACATAAAATATTTAGCTACAAAAAATGGATATAACTCTCAAATAATAAACAAATTGGCCAGAAAACAAAAAAGAAAAAAGAAAAAAAAAGTAACGAAACTTTAAAAAGAAATTAATATAAAAACAAATAATTGGATCACTTTTACTTACACAGGTAATGAAATAATCAAACCAGCAAAATCTATCAAGAAACATGATAAAAACATCAAAATAGCCTACAAAACTAATAACAAATTAAATAACTTAATATATAACAAAATTGAGGAAAACACTAAATATGAAAGCAAAGGCATGTATAAACTAAAGTGCAACGACTGTGAAAAATTTTACATTGTTAGAACATCTAGAAGTTTTAAAATCAGATTTAATGAACTTTTTCAGATTTTGTTACAGGAGAAGGCAAATCAAATTTCGCTAAACACATTTCAGAAAGCAACCACAGTTTTAACAATTTCGATAATACAATGTCAGTTATACACAGAGAGAACAACAGACACAAAATTAATATCTTAGAAGAAATCAAAATTATCAAGGAGGCCAAGAATACAAACATTCTCAATGAAAATATTCCTAATGAGCAAAAACCCTCTACTAGACATATGCTGGTAATTTAATACTACTACAACAGCTTCAGATGATGAAGCATGTTTGGAAAGGTCTAGAGTGAAATCAACAAACATTTTAAATAGAAACATTATAGGAATTAAATGAATCGTGATTTCTTCATACCTCATACTTCTGTGTTGAAAACAGCTGAAGATGGTGACGATGGTTGCTGATACTGCAGTGCTGTGTTTTAAAAAAACATAAAAGTATGAGGTAAGAAGAAATCACGATTCATTTAATTCTTATGAATTAAACCTCATAATGTTAAAAATTCCCAAATTTATTATATAAAAGAAACATAATAGTTGAGGACGATGGTAGTATATAAGGTAAAAAAAATTATAATTTATTATAGAGTAAATATTTAGTTTAAAGAATACTATGAGGTGAGTGATAAAATTTTTTACCTAAATTGAGTTTAATATGTCCACCGCTGTGGTCTCAAGGTAGCGTGCTGCCTTGTCACGCAGCGGGCCCGGGTTCGATCCCCGGTCAGGGCAGTTTTTCTGGGTGAGGTTTTTATCGGGGTTTTTCCTCACCTATAAGACAAATGTCAAGAAAACTTTAAGGCCCAAATGGTCCCCGAAATCATATGGCCATCATCTTTATCATCATCATCCTTATCATTATCATCATCATCCTTCACCGGTGTAGAAAGCAACGGGAAGCTACCACACCTACACAATTCCCTAGTAAAGCTGCAAGCATAGCATGAAAATGCTATGATTGCAGTGAAGGACCTGCCTTTGGGCAGAATTACTATGGATGGATGGAGTTTAATATTTGTAGGAAATACACTCATACTGATAACTACGTAAAATCTTCAGGGTTTAATCATGTTTCACATAAACATGCAATTTTCAACAGTCACTTATACAGATTAATAAATATTCTACTTAATGTAGAGGATTTTGAGAATGAATATAATCATATTGTACACATAGCTAACTTAAATGGTTTCGGTGAAGACATTGCACCGGTATAACCACGCTCAATGCTATCAGAAATTGCACCGTATAGGTGCTGGATCAAACCGTTATTGTTGATAACTATTTTGATTGGAAAGCATAGATTGTTCAAATTGTGACATCTTTGCCCAGGCCCATAGATGCAAAGAGGAATTCAACTTTCTTTACTAAATTCTCCCAATATGTAATGTTTACGGAGTTATAAAATACAATCGTGGAAGCTTTGGGATGAAGGAACTAACACATGCTTGAGCAAGCTTTTGAAATTTGACTTTGATATCTGACTTATGCTAACTACTGAATGAATAAGCATAAGTAAAAAGCACAACTAAAGCTTTTAATGCGAGTCAAAAATAGTCAGATATGATATAAAGATAAATAAATAAATATTCAATTTACAAAGAAAAGAAATCATAATAGATCATCTATACAAAAAGAAAATATGATATAAATTAACATACATACATACATTATCACTCACTATAGTCCAGCCTCGGGTTGGGGGAAATACTGTCCTAGCGTCCCCACCCTGGCTTACTGCACTAAACAAACAAAACCAGCTCTCCTGAGCTGTTCTGACCAGACTCCAACGGTGACTAAGTAGATGATGATCTGATGTTACGAAACACAGCTATTTATGAGAGTTCACAGGGAGAGGGGGAATGCGCGATAGCACAGAGTGTGCACTAGGAAAGGAAAGGATAGATAGGAAAGCATTTGGCACTGTTCATAAAGATGACACTCGAGATGGAGACGCGATGACGTATAGTTTACGCAGTAAGACGTAATTCCTGTACCGAAATGATGGACATTTCGGTGCAACATATTAAAGAAATTTGAACAGCAAAAAAAAGGTTACATGAATACACCACTCTGCAACATAATTCCATGAAAGATGAAAAATTCAAGAAAATTACTTACCATCCAGAAGTTGCATAGCAAATTAAAAAAAAAAGAATTCAATATAACATTGGCTTCGATTAACAAATTCAGCCTGGGTAATCTTCTGTTAACTAATGAAAAAAGCTAACACCCCAGACAGTAAAAAATCTGGAATTTATCAAATTAATTGCAAAGATTGCAATAAAGTATATATAGGAAAAAACAAAAAAAGAATTTAGACACTCACAAAAAGGAACACTTTAGAAACATAAAAAATGGTGAAATTGAAAAATCAGCAATAGCAGCACATAGTTTATTAGAGATATATAGAATTGAAAAAGAAGCAAAACTTTTGTAACATCTATCTAAACCTTTGGAATTAACAGTTTGGGAAAATATATACATCCAAAAAAACCATATTAGAACTATGAATTTTGAGTTTCCGGATGAATTAAATTTGATTAAAAGTTCTTCAAATCAACACCAGATGGCAGTTTAGGAAATTACCAGCATAATGAAAAATTGATAGTCGTGACAACAGCTGTCAATGGGAATTATGTTTCCCGATACTGCAGTTCTGTGTTAAAAAACATAGATGTATGAGGTAAGAAGAATTCACGATTCATTTGACTCTTGTTAAGAAAACCTCAATGTAAAAATTCCCAACTTTATTATATGAACCCTTATAGTTGTTGCAGTCAATTGTCTTCTTTCTTGTAGGTTGAAATGTTGATAATAGATTTTTTCCTTCATTTGGAAAAGCCTCTTTTTCCAAATCATGCTAAGCAAGCGGTGTATCTTATCCATCAATTTTTCTCCTTCTAATTTATGAATTCTGTTGGAATCCCTCTGGACCATATGCTTTATAGATCTTCAATTTTTCTATTACCATTTTAATCATCAAGGGTCATGCCACAGCTTAGTTGGTTAAGACAATAATTGCTACAAGCCGGAAGTTCGGAGGTTTGAGTCCCTGTGAGGTCAGGATTTTCTAAACCTTCTGGTGGCACCATGGTCCTGGGATCAACTAACCTCTAATGGAAATTAGTATCAGACACTTATTCTGGGGAAAGGTGGCCATCATGCAGGGTTGACAACCTAGCTGACGTATTGTGCTGATTGTCTGAAAAGGTGACAATTCCTAGGGCCTTCTGAGGCCTATAGTGGGATTACTTTACTTGTTGTGCGTTCAGCTCTATGACTAATATTTCTGCTGTTCACCCTGTTCACTGCCTTGTTCATGGTGAATCCATTATGTTGAACATTTTTTTAAAATTGTAAAGACTGATATATTGAAGTTAATAAAAATAATACTTGAACTGTGTTTTTGGAAATTTATAGGATATAATTTTACTTTTTGCATATGATGTAAGAATCTGCTTTGAATTCTTATGAAATATATTGTTGTTTCAGCATTTGAAATTGTATACAAAAATTATGCATTGGCATCCGATATGAGTGACTGGGAAGTGGCATCTGATATGAGTGACATTTCATCTGCTTCAGATAAAGATGCTGATCTGGATGAAGAAATGGTAATTTAATTATTCAAGTTACTCTATAATCGAAATAAGTGAATTATTATACACAGCTAAACTATTACAAAAAATGGTAAAGAGAAAAATTTCTGTCTGAACTAGCAATCAAATCCTAGTTCTTCAGATGTATGCGCTGATGATCTATCAGAGAGCTATCCATACATTCCTTCCCATCCAAGCACAAATTTCCCTCTTTAACCTCTCTCTTAATCCATTCTCTACATCAGCGGTAACTAACTCATGCTCTTTGTGCAAGAGCACTCTTCCCTGCACGTGTGCACAAAGGAAGAGCAGAACGTTCAAAGACACATTAAAGAAGGAATGAAGGGGAGGGAGGTTTGCGATGCGGCGGCATGTTAATGTTGCGGCATTGCTGTCTAAACTAATGTCAGTTTGCTTGGATTCTTGATGTAATCATGCCAGAACATGCAGCAGATTTGAAACCGCATTCGTCTTCCCCAATTGTTTATTTTAACTTTTAAATGCCCACGAGCCCATATGGTGGGTTTTAAGTTGTACGTCCAGTCTGCCCGCAGACCCAGCATATGGGTTCTGAGCAGGCGGACCTGTTTGGTTGCTTGAAATTATACTGGATAATACTACTTTTGTTACATACCTTTTTTCAGGGTTATGAGATGCTTGGCAACATAATGTGAAGATAGCATTCGTTTATTAAAGGTTTGTTTTTGTGTGATAAGTCTCGAAACAATCACCAGTACTCAAACTGACATCACACTTTTTGCACTTCACTTGCACACGTTTTCTGATTCCCTGTGCCGAACTCACACGACAAATTACTCTTTGTAAAGCTACCTGCCAATGTAGACTAAAGTAAACTTCAAGTCACGAAATGTCTGTACTCAATATACTAGGTCTACCAGGGAGTCGTCTATAGGGTGTTCTACCAGCCTGTTCCAAAATGTCTCTGACAAGTCTAAGTCTTTTGAATGGTCAAGTCTAACAAACGAAAAAATAATTTCTTGGTTGAGAAAACCTGCTATAACGGCTGGGAAACTGGACATGCTGACCACATGTCACCCATACACTGGCCAGATGATCATCTACCTTTGTGATTGACACATGCGGGTGTGAGGCCAGCAGCCAGCTGGTAGGTTAATGGCCTTCTAGGACTCGCACCATGGAATTATTATTATTATTCTTAGATTATATAAAGCATCCCTTTTCTCTTAGGTCTTACTATCCCACGTCATATCCCATTATAATAATTAGGCCAAGAAAAAGGTACATTTCTGATTCTGTCACGTCAGGGAGAAGAGTACAGTTTTCTTCACTGTCAATTTTAGTTTCACGAACCCAAGACCCTACCCCTAAGACAGGTGTCTCACAGGTATAAGTGTCAGTTGATTGTAGCTCGTGATTATCATTGTTATTGTCTTCGTCATTGTCACAGTCCGAGAATTTCTTATATTTCAGCAGAACGTAGTGATTTTGTACCAGACATATCGTAAACTTCACTCTGAGTCACAAAACTATGAATGAATACCGTATGGGCTGTGGGTGGAATGTGACCTGTTTTTTTTTTTTCAAAGCTTTTCTGCTTTGGGGGAAAACTGACTGGATGCAACATAACACGAATTCTAAACAAAAGAATGAACGAGGGTTGGAATATATCTAAATATATACTGTATATAATACACAAGTGATCTTCTTGGTAATCAAATATTAAAATATATATACAGTCAATATGCCCATTTCACCAATTAATGTTTTTTTTTTTTATTTACATATATGTTACAACCCGTGTTTCACCAATGGTATATCACGGGATATTTACAGTTTTACAATTGTTCAATTATTGTTCTAGTTGTTCTTGTAGTTGACGGAAGATCCTCGTAAGAAATTCGGCAACGTTGACTGTGTTAAAGTGGAACTTCAGAATATTTGGCGGAGTAGCAATTTGTAGTATAGCTGGTCGATCTCTGGAGAACATGTTGCATTCAGTCATCAGATGGTGGGCCGTCTGCAGTGATTTTTCTGGGCAGTTGCAATAAGGTGAAGCAGTTTTGTTCGTTTTGTGTAGGTAGGATTTAAATAGTCCATGGTTGGTGAGAAATTGTGTGGTTATATAGTTAGGCCATAGGGATAGGGACAGTCTATAGGGTATGTTGGGGATGAACATTTTGGTATGGAAGGCATCATTTGATTTGGTGTAAATTAAATTCCAGATTGTTTCATAGTATTCTTTTAATAACTGCTTGCCTCGTGTTATAGGGATGGAGTTATAGTCGATAGTATTTTTGTAGCTAGCGGCTATTTTAGTCAGATAGTCAGCTCTTTCATTCCCTCGAAGACCTGCGTGACCTTTAACCCAGTGGAGGTCAATCTTTCTCGTCTTTTTGAGTACGATTAACTTTTCTCTGGTTTGGATCGCCAAAGGGTTGGTTGATTTTCTATTAGCTATGGCTAGAAGACCGCGGCTTGTGAATCTACGTGGATAGCATATATTGAAGTTACGTCTTTTTGTAGTTCAATCCATTCAACTGCCATTTGAATTCCAAGGAGTTCTGCCTGGAAGACTGAGCATTCTATGTCAAGTCTTTTCATATTGGTAAATACCTCCTTTGAGTTTTTCTCGGCTACCATACCTGCTCCCACATGCTTAGCCGTTTTGGACCCATCCGTGAATATTAAGTAGTCGGCACTCCCTACAGTTCCAGTTGAATCTATTTCTATATAGCTATCTTTGGGATGAATTCCTTTTATTAGTGTTGGCATTTCAGTTCGTTTCAGTAGAGGGATTATAGCATTGGTGGCTTGCCCTCTGGATATTGCTTTAATGTCGTTGTGTAGGAGTACTGTTGGATCCATGGGCATGACGCATGCTAGAGCTTGGAGAGCATTGTATGAAACTGTTCTGTATGCTTTTGTTGCGAAAAGAAGAAAATGTCTTTGTATTTGATTCAATTTGGTTTTAGCCCGTTTGGAGATTTGTGGGCTCCAGGAATCTGCAGCATACAGTATCATAGGCAGAATGGCTTGATGATAGATTGTCGTAAGATGATGGAAGGACATGCCCCAAGTCGCCTTGGAACATCTGACTAGCATATTTCGGAGATGTAGTATTTTATTTTCCAGGTATAGTGAATGGGGATACCAGTCCATTTTGTGGTCTATCATCACACCCAAATATTTAATTTTATTTACCACATTTAGGCCCCATTCTGTAACTATTGGGTGATTGGCGTATGTGTCTTTCTTTCTGACATACATAGGCATTAGAGAAGATTTCTCCTTAGAGATTACAAGTTTGTTTCTGCAACACCAATCTTGCAGGATTTGCAGTGTTAATTGGAGCGTGTTTAGTATGTGATCATGGGAAATACCATTAAGTATAATCATTATGTCGTCTGCGTACACCACGGTCTTCAGGTCGGGTACGTCTGTCAGCTCTGAAATAAGTCCACTTACTAAAATATTCCATAGAGTGGGACCTGATACAGATCCTTGGGGGCATCCTTTGGTGACGTTCTTACTCGTTGAAGAGTTTCCTTGTCTGAAGTAAGCTGTACGGTCATGTAGGAAGTCCACTATGATATTATAGATGTTTGAAGGACAGTTTATTTCTCGTAAACACGCTTTGATACTTGGGTGCCAAGCATTGTCAAAGGCGCCACTGATATCCAGGGAAAGGAGGCAGGATTTCATCCCCTTACGTCTACTTTGGTGTACGAAATCTGAAACAGCTTTGATGGCATCAGAAGAGGATTTTCCAACGATGAAGCCATATTGTTGTGGGGGAATGAGTGTCTTCTCTTGGGGAAAGAAGTTGAGTCTTTCCATCACCAATTTTTCCAAACATTTTCCGGGGATAGATAGTAGGCTGATTCCTCTGTATCCAGTGACGGATTAATGTTTAAAAAGGTCAACAAGTTTCCACAGCCAAGCTGTCATTCTCAAGACCAGATATTGACTCAATATCTGGTCTTGAGAATGACAGCTTGGCTGTGTAAACTTGTTGACCTTTTTAAACATTAATTGGTGAAATGGGCATATTGACTGTATATATATTTTAATATACTGTATAGTTTTTCACAACACTCTAAAATCCCTAAAGTTGTTTGTAACTATCGTGAATTTAAAAATTCTCTCTATAGTATAAAGTATCACTACCTGTTTTTGCCGTGAATACCACTGATTTTACAATAATATTTAACATTTTAAACATTGTTTGATGTTTGTGACCCCAATATATTTTAAAATATGAGTTAATAAAATTAGCGAAGTTATAGTCAGAAGCCAAGGAGTTTAAAAGCTAGGTGGACATTTAAACACGGGCAGCCTGTCGCTACCTGGCCATTTAAACTTTGGCGCTTAAAGGATAATCAGCAGTATATAATCAATATGTATACTTATTTACTAAATATGATGGAAAGGCAAAATGTTTAGTATGTCTGAAAGATCTTACTAATGTGAGAAAATTCAATATTTGGATATATTATTCTACAGTGGTGTGCGGGGTCAGAGCAATTACCCCAGCTGCATGATGAAAATATGACTCACAGTATTTGAAAACTTACTGCCTTATATTTTTTGTTAGATCTGGTATCTCTGGAGTTGGCCTACTTCATTGTATAAGGTCATTTTTCTCATTGAAAGGTTGCACAAAAATGATTTACTATGTAAATTATAAATTATAGTCACATTCACTTTTACTAAATTGATAAATCACATTTATCAATAACACTTCTAATATATTAATAATGCATTTAAATGAACTTAGTGCTGATATTAAATCCAACTGTTGCTTTCCACAAATTGTATGTGTGTATATATATATATATATATATATATATGTTATATTGCAGATTTTCGCGGATATAAGTATGAATAAGAAAGTTTTCTTGGGTTTTCCGCGTCTTGGATTCAAGTTCGGCCCCTGGCCACTGACTCCGACGTTTCGGCATGATCCCACATGCCATTATCAAGGAATGATAAGTTCGAGTCACAGGTTTAGGTCTTATATAATTAAACAAATAGAGTTTTCGCTGTAGTCCGTTTCCGAAGACGTACACCCATCCAAGGTTGTTCTTATGTAGTTAAACATTTTCAGTTTTCAGTGCGGTCCGTTTCCGAAGCCGTACACCCATACAAAGTTCAGTTCTTATGTGGTTAACCACCTTCAGTTTTCAGTGTCTTCAGTGAAACGGACCACACTGAAAACTGAAGGTGGTTAACCACATAAGAACTGAACTTTGTATGGGTGTACGGCTTCGGAAACGGACCGCACTGAAAACTGAAAATGTTTAACTACATAAGAACAACCTTGGATGGGTGTACGTCTTCGGAAACGGACTACAGCGAAAACTCTATTTGTTTAATTATATAAGACCTAAACCTGTGACTCGAACTTATCATTCCTTGATAATGGCATGTGGGATCATGCCGAAACGTCGGAGTCAGTGGCCAGGGGCCGAACTTGAATCCAAGACGCGGAAAACCCAAGAAAACTTTCTTATTCATATATATATATACACATTTGTAATAATATAAATAAAGCTTCTTAAATTAACAGGTTGCTATAACTGACAAAACGTACTGCATACCATATTTACTCATATATAGGCCACATGCATGTATAAGAAACATCCAAGTCTTGCAATAATAAATTGGGGAAAAATATTTGTCTTATGTTTTTGCGAATAAGCTGTACAAAAGACAGACGTAAGCTTACACCATTTTCACTAAAAACTTCTGTCTTAGACCGTGTTCAGAAGTAAAAATAAATTTCTTAGTGTGTAACAATGGCAGGTTCAAGTGGTACATCTAGAAGAAGCTGTGTGAACAACCTAAAAACTTTTGTTATTTCTGTGGATATTATGTAATGAAGTAGCAGAAGAGAAACAATATTTAACAGTGTATATAAGAGAAAAATTTGCTTTTAGATTGGAGCTTCTCAGATAGCTCACTTGGTAGAGCATTTGTCTAGAATGAAAAAGAGTCCTGAGTTCAAATCCCAGTCTGAGTGTGTAATTTTTCTCTTCAAATATAAACAATACTTTGTTCATCAAGAGTTTATATGTAGCATGTGTTGAAATGAAATTAGGAGATCAGGACAAAAGTATCACTTTGCATGTAGTGTGTAAAATTTGTTCTAAAAATTTAAGTCAGTGATGTAACGAGGACTATTCTTTGCCATTTGGTTTTCCTATGGTTTGGAGAGAACAACAAAATCATTATAATGATTGTTATTTTTGTTTGTGTAAAATATCAGGGTTTAATAAGAAAAACAAGGAGGCCATTACATATCTGCCATCAGTAATTAGACCTGTAGTACATGGGCCAGATATTCCAATTCCAACAGCATTACAAGATAGTAGTACCAGTACTCCTTCCACCTTAATCACAGAAGATGATTTCAATTTGTCCCTAGAATCAAAAGACAATCTAACAATCATTAAAAATTAAATGATTTGATATGCGATTTGGGTCTTACAAAAGAAAAAAAGTGAACTTTTAGGATCGAGATTGAAAGAAGACAATCTTTTAGCTCCTGGTACAACTTTTTATTGGTATAGACATCATGAAGAATAATTTTAAAAGTATTTCATAATGGAGGGGGAAGTATTGTACTGTTGTGATATTCCTGGCTAGATTGATCAACTTGGAACAGTTTATGAACTGGCAGTTTGGCGTATATTTATTGACTCTAGCAAACAGAAGTCTAAAGAGAGTTCTTCTGTACAATGGGGATAAATTAGCCTCAATTTTAGTGGTTCATTCAGTGTACATGAAAGAAGCATGTACAAATGTGTACTAATCTAGAACAATTAAAATATAATGAACATAGTGGTATGTGTTCTGTGACCTTAACCCGTTGGGTGGGCGTGAATATCCGTCTCAAGAAAGCCTTCACTCGGTGGGAGTTACGGATATATCCAACGAGATATATATATTTTTTTTTCTAAGTTATTTGGCGATACAGGAACACAAAATTTTGAAGATCTGTTCTGTATGGGTATGACATCTAGTGTGATTTTTTTCAACCCCCTTTGACCGGTCTCTTAACAGTTTCTTATTACGAGAGTTAAAATCACATATGTATGCGCGCAAGAACGGACTAACGTATATCGGTAACTGGCCAGCTATATAACATTCATGATAAAATATTATTCACTAGACGTGTTCAGAAAAAACAGACACCATCTGTTTGCTCAACATAATATATCTCTCAACTCAGATTAGCCTTAAACCTTAATGCAAGAACAGTCTAAGTTAATGAAAAAATAATAACTCTGGTACAGTTTCTTGTTACTTCTCATTCACACGTTTAAATGAGAGGTCTGTCTTTTATCACATTAGAAAAATATTGCACAAACATTCAATTGGGGTTGCTAACTTTTACCCTCCATTCTCCAGTCTTGAAGTAACTAGTTCAAACGTGTTATTTCGCTTCTAGTTTTTTTTTTTCACTTCATCATATTTTTTTATAAGCTACTTACAATTTCGATGTTTTTATTATTAATTTCATACATCTCAATGATGGATAAATCATATTTAACCACTTAACTGGGGACCTAGCTAGTGCAGTTCTACAGCTCTGTGGGGAGCCTTTTCTTCCTTTAATTTAAAATATTATAAAAAATACAGGGAGTAAACATTTGTAACATATCCATCAAATATTATACAAAACAACCATTCTCTTTCATATGGTCATATTTTTTAATCAAAATTTCATATTTTATTTTTTTCAACTTTAGTACAAAAACGGAACAAGTGTCTTCTCGTGTTCAATTTAAAAGTAATTTGGAAAACATTATTTATATTACATATAATGAATATTAAAAAGTATGCAAATCTCTTAAATGCAATAAATGTTAACTCTGGCCTTACATGGTGTCTGTCATCAGTGGCGTTATTTCAAGTATTACATCGATATAAACTAAGCATTTAGGATATATGTATAAATTAATTAATTAATTTATATTGGCAATTTACTCCGAAGTTTATAATGTAAATATACAATCTCTTTTAACATTGTGTAAATATTAAAATTTTACGACACATATGACCAGTGGCGTTACTAAATACTGTCAGTTTTGAGTTATTACAAATAATCGCATTTTTTTTTATTTTTAGAACTTTAATATACCGTAAAAATATATATCTGTACAATTAGTAGTTTTTATTGTAGTAATAGTGATTATTGACGTCATCAGATATTATCAGTGGCGTTATTGAACACTGGCGTGTTGTTAGTATTATGAATGCTACATAACTTCATTTTAGAAAACACTCATATTTTCAGTAAATTGTTAGTAGCTTATAAAAAAATATGATGAAGTGAAAAAAAAACTAGAAGCGAAATAAGACGTTTGAACTAGTTACTTCAAGACTGGAGAATGGAGGGTAAAAATTAGCAACCCCAATTGAATGTTTGTGCAATATTTTTCTAATGTGATAAAAGACAGACCTCTCATTTAAACGTGTGAATGAGAAGTTACAAGAAACTGTACCAGAGTTATTATTTTTTCATTAACTTAGACCGTTCTTGCATTAAGGTTTAAGGCTAATCTGAGTTGAGAGATATATTATGTTAAGCAAACAGATGGTGTCTGTTTTTTTTTCTGAACACGTCTAGTGAATAATATTTTATCATGAATGTTATATAGCTGGCCAGTTACCGATATACGTTAGTCCGTTCTTGCGCGCATACATGATATGTGATTTTAACTCTTGTAATAAGAAACTGTTAAGAGACCGGTCAAAGGGGGTTGAAAAAAATCACACTAGATGTCATACCCATACAGAACAGATCTTCAAAATTTTGCGTTCCATAATCGCCAATTAACTTAGAAAAAAAATAATATATATCTCGTTGGATATATCCATAACTCCCACCGAGTGAAGGCTTTCTTGAGACGGATATTCACGTAACGCCCACCCAACGGGTTAAAGAGAAAAATTATACGCTCAGACCGGGACTTGAACCCGGGACCCTTGGTTTTCTAGTCCAAGTGCTCTACCATTTGAGCTACCTGAGCAAGTACCGATCTAAACGCAAATCTTTCTCTATATACGTTGAAATTCCCGCCCCAAATGCTTTGAAGCTTTGAAGGCTTCAAAGCATTTGGGGCGGGAATTTCAACGTATATAGAGAAAGATTTGCGTTTAGATCGGTACTTGCTCAGGTAGCTCAAATGGTAGAGCACTTGGACTAGAAAACCAAGGGTCCCGGGTTCAAGTCCCGGTCTGAGCGTATAATTTTTCTCTTTAAATATACTTACAATTTACTGAAAATATGAGTGTTTTCTAAAATGAAGTTATGTAGCATTCATAATACTAACAACAATAATAACCAGTGACTTCTCAACACACCAGTGTTCAATAACGCCACTGATAATATCTGATGACGTCAATAATCACTATTACTACAATAAAAACTACTAATTGTACAGATATATATTTTTACGGTATATTAAAGTTCTAAAAATAAAAAAAATTGCGATTATTTGTAATAACTCAAAACTGACAGTATTTAGTAACGCCACTGGTCATATGTGTCGTAAAATTTTAATATTTACACAGTGTTAAAAGAGATTGTATATTTACATTATAAACTTCGGAGTAAATTGCCAATATAAATTAATTAATTAATTTATACATATATCCTAAATGCTTAGTTTATATCGATGTAAGACTTGAAATAACGCCACTGATGACAGACACCATGTAAGGCCAGAGTTAACATTTATTGCATTTAAGAGATTTGCATACTTTTTAATATTCATTACATGTAATATAAATAATGTTTTCCAAATTACTTTTAAATTGAACATGAGAAGACACTTGTGCCGTTTTTGTACTAAAGTTGAAAAAAATAAAAATATGAAATTTTGATTAAAAAATATGACCATATGAAAGAGAATGGTTGTTTTGTATAATATTTGATGGATATGTTACAAATGTTTACTCCCTGTATTTTTTATAATATTTTAAATTAAAGGAAGAAAAGGCTCCCCACAGAGCTGTAGAACTGCACTAGCTAGGTCCCCAGTTAAGGGGTTAAGGTGTAAGGTATTTTATTGGAGCAACAAGGAGGGTATACGACATTTCTGCATTTTTTGTGTGAATGGGGCTCTAGAGCCAGGAAAAGACACTGGAAAGTTACTATTTGGACGAAAAGACAGCAACTGGTGCCAGGGACAAAAAAAAATTTAACAAATCACCCATTAGTTGATTCTGAAAATATATTGCTACCTCCTTTGCACATGAAACTAGGATTAATGAAGCAGTTTGTTAAAGCTTTGGACAAAAATGGCTCTTGTTACCAATACATTGCTAAAAAAAATTCCATGACTTTTGGAGGCAAAAGTGAAGGAAAGCTTTTCGATATCACACAGATTTGCAAAATTATTAGGGATGTACTTTTAAAAACTGTGTCTGACATGGGAATCATACAAGGACATAATCGAGAAGTTTCTGAGTAATGTTGAAGATGATCAATATGAGAAAATTGTAAAACCATGCTTGAAAAGTTCAGGGCACTGGAATGTAATATGAGCTTAAAGTTACACTTCCTCCACTCTCATCAACATTTTCCAGAGAATTTAGGAGCACTAAATGGAGAACATGATGAGAGATTCCATCATAAAATAGATGGAAACATGGTACCAGGATCAATGGGATTGACGACTCTGTTGGTGTTTGGTAAGAAAAAATCCTCAGCAGAACCACAAATGCCAATCAACTCACCGTTCATCTTTCTAAGCAGAGGAGAAACTAGAGATCTTAAAGTATGTTAGTAGTTGCTTATTTATTTTAAACTGTTTTAACTGCACAATTGATATTGTATCAAGTCTTTGTAGTTTTTTACAGCAATTTAAAGGATTATGGAGACTGAAGTAACAGTAAAAAGTAAAATCTTGTAGCGAGATCATATATTCAGGAATTAAAATAAATAAAAATGAAGTTATAAAGAGGCAATATGAAATAGAAATAATAAAGGAAAATTTGCAATTGCTTGCCTCAATGGAATATTGTGGGATTAAAATATAATAATAAAAATAAAATTAATATCATACAATTGTTAAAAGCATCATAACTTATGGAGCAAAACTTTGGCCATTAACAACAAAAACAAATATCTTTTGGCAATGGAAATGGATTTTATACGAAGGGCAGGAGAAATTTCAAGTAGAGAAAAAAAATTAGAAACTCAGTTATAAAGGGAGACAATGAAGATTGAAGACACTATTTTAGATTATATTAAAACTCAGCAATTAAGATGGTAATGGACATGTCCAGCGAATGGAAGAGGATCGGCTACCAAAATGTGTTTTGAAATGGAAACCTGAGGGAAGATGAGGCAGAGGAAGACCTAAAACTTCCTGGAGTCAGGGAATATATTTATACATGATGGAGAAACATCTACAACCAGGAGATTGGATGGACCGACAAAATTGGCTATTAGGAATCGGACGATGTCAAAGACATTAATCAACTGATCTATCTATCTATTAAAGGATTATGGCTGTTACATATAATTCATTAAGTAATAAATTTTTAAATCCAAAATGGGAAAAATCCTTACGTGATACGAAAAAAAACTGTTAACATATTTGAATTCAGCAAACCAAAATTAGGTTTAACATCTCTCAATGAAGGACAAATTATGTTTGAAGAGAAGACCCAGTGGCAGAGCACTAGTAAATAAAACTAGAGATCCTAGTTCCCAGCCTAAGAGTAAATTTTTCTCTTCAAATATAATTTGTCCTACAGTGAGAATGTTTAATTTATGTTGAAAACATTGAAAGAAGTCTACTGGCTGTATAAATTAATGTTAAAATTCCCATTAAAAGTGTTTTTAAATAAGAAGCTGCAATTTGGTATGTTGAACAACAGTTTGTAGCCTTTGGTGCTCTTGGGTATTGTATAAGAGAAAAATTTGCATTTAGATTGGAGGCCTAGGATAGCTCAGTGGCAGAGAGCAGATGTATAAAACTAGAGATCCTGGGTTGGAACATCAGTCTAGGTATAATTTTTTCTAAATCAATGGTAAAGAGAAAAATTTTTGCCTGAACCGGGAATCGAACCCCGAACCTTTAGCTTTCCGTGCTAATGCTCAGACCACTGAGCTAATCGAGGCTTCATTCCCATCCAAGCAGAAATCCTTCCCTTACATTTACTATACTGGTCCCACATTCAATTGCAATGAATCATCATTCACTGCTTGGATGGGAATGAAGCCTGGATTAGCTCAGTGGTCTGAGCATTAGCATGGAAAGCTAAAGGTTCAGGGTTCGATTCCCGGTTCAGGCAAAAATTTTTCTCTTTACCATTGATTTACAATAATTTAATTGTGTTTATTAATTTACTTATTTCTGTCATAGCAATAGCTTTAGCTTCTCAATATTAATTTAATAAATAATGCTATAGCTGTGTGGAGTCCCTTCATGTCTTCTTCAGGTAGAAGCCATTCATTGTGTATTTGTGAATGATGATTCATTGCAATTGAATGTGGGACCAGTATAGTAAAGGTAAGGGAAGGATTTCTGCTTGGATGGGAATGAAGCCTGGGTTAGCTCAGTGTTCTGAGCAATAGCACGGAAAGCTAAAGGTTCGGGGTTCGATTCCCGGTTCAGGCAAACATTTTTCTCTTTGCCATTGATTTACAATAATTTAATTGTGTTTATTAATTTACTTATTTCTGTCATAGTAATAGCTTTAGCTTCTCAATATTAATTTAATAATTTTTTCTCTTCAAATATAATTTGTCCTTTAGTGAGACATGTTAAATTTATAATAATTTTTTTGATTTATATTAATCTATTTCACTGCTTAATGTTCTGTATGGTGCATATTTCTCTAGTTATATTCACAAAATACAAAATAATTTTAAATTGTAATTACAATATATATTTTTTTTCTTACAAAACGTGGGATAATATATTTGTTGTGTGTTAGCTTTGAACATAGTAATTTATAAATTGAGATTTAAGCCTTTGTAATTTAACTTAATAAGCTAACTAGATTATGTTAGGTTGACTTTATTATCAGGATGCCAGAGGACAATCTTATTAAAAAAACACACTACTGAAACCTAAGGAAGTAGTTGACAAAACTTGAGATATTTAAATTAATATTGGGAAGTAAATATTATGAGGTTATATCATTAATATTTTTTAATATTTCTGGATTTATACATAATTAGGAATGAAAAAAACTCAAGAAATTGAATTTGATGTATATAGGAAGGAAGGATACACATACTGATAATTATATTAAATCAACGGGTTTCAATCCTCTGGTACATAAACATGCAATATTTAATAGCCTCTTATATAGATTGATAAAGGTCCCATTAAAAGGAGAAAATTTTAAGAAAGAATATGAAAATATCCTAAATATAGCCAGATTATTGTTTATTTTTTATTATTTCACTCACCTCATACTTCATAATTCATAGCAGACCCTGGGTTTCTTCACATCTTTTGTGACATTCTCATTGAGAATGTCACAAAAGATGTGAAGAAACCCAGGGTCTGCTATGAATTATGAAGTATGAGGTGAGTGAAATAATAAAAAATAAACAATATTAAAAACCCTCATAGTGTTATTTCCTATCTACATAACTTAATAGCCAGATTAAATGGTTTTAATAAGAATATAATATCTAACAAATTAAAGAAATTCAGAAAGATAAAACAACTTAAAGAATGCTCTACCCTACAAATGGTTAGTAAAGAAAAGAAGAATTTCAAGAAAATTACTTACCATCCAATAGTACATGGGAAATTTCAAAAAATATTTGACAAATACAACATTACTTTGGCACCAATTAATAAATTTAGTCTGGAAAAACTTTTAAATACCAATAAAAAAATCAACATCCCAGACATTAAGAAATCTGGAATTTATCAAATTAATTGTAATGATTGTAGCAAAGTATACATAGGAAAAACAAAAAGGAATTTAGAAACATGCACTAAAGAACATTTTAGAAATATTAAAAATTGTGAAATTGAAAAATCAGCAATTGCTGCACATAGTTTACTAGAACATCATAAAATTGAAAAAGAAGCGAAACTTTTGAAACAATTGGATAAACCGTTGGAATTGACAATTTGGGAAATGATATTCATTCAGAAGAATAAATATCGATCTATGAATTTCGATATTCCGGTGGATAAAAATTTAATTACAAAGTTTATAATCCCAATGAAAGATGGCAGCACAAGAGGTGATGTCACTAAAGAAATCAACAATCACAGAATTTCATCAGTGGATGCCATGACTGAAGAAGGACATGATATTGTCTGAAACCGCCGGTATCAAAGAAGTTTGGAAATGTATGAGGTGAGTCGATTAAAATATGTTCTCCACTCACTATTAAAAACTTGAGATGTTAAGATGGAATAGAAAATCTTAAGAAGCTTGGTGTAAGAGGATGTAAAAGGAAGGGATTGGCCAGGGATAAGTAGAGGATGATCTTGTTAGGAGCCAGGGTTCAGAATAACTTAATATTGTTTTATTCTTTCAGGCTCTTCAGGGACGAAATAGATCTAATGACCAAATTGTGTCAGTATATCTGAGGCAACCAACACAACAAAATAAAAGGTATTGTTATATTTTAAAGATTTGTTGAAATTGTATATCTGTGTCATTTAGAACAGTTGGTTATTTGATAAAGAATTTAGGGAACAATTTAGATGCACTGGTCATATAAATCCTATATTTTTTCATATGAACTGCAGAGTTGTACCCAAACATTCCTAGAATTTCTATGAACCTCGCGTAAAGTGAAGCTAGTAATGAAGAAATGTTGTCAGATGGTACATCATACATCCTCAAGTGGCTTTGTGCTAGGCAGTAGCATTTAGTTTTTATGCAAAATTTTTCCACTGTTGTGTGTTGCATGACTTGCAAAATTGTTGATGGTGGATTTCTGAGAGTAGTGTCTCTGCATAAAGTTTTCATTCACTCGGAAAACCACTGCAAAAGTACATCACTGTCGAAGCAAGCATTTGGGGAAGGCACTTCAGGTCACAGTCAAACTTATGATTGTTTAAACATTTTAAATGTGACAGATTGTTAGTTCAGGATGACCTTCAGGTGTCCAGCAGTTGAGAAAATGTTGAAAACCAGGAATAAATCAGGAATTTGAAAGCAATTGGGAAATAGACGGGAATTCGTAAAGCGCTGTACATTTATCTTATATTAAAATCAAAAGTATCACAATTATTTAACTATATTTTAAAAATGCGTACAGATATTGAAATATTTGTTGGAAGAAATGTTTATGAAACTATAGCATACATTTGGTGGAGTCAAGCTGTTGCTGCTAAAGAAATGTTGGCAACATGATATGGCTTTACAAAACAATGCTTGAGCACACATAGTTAAATAAGCCAGATCAACTTGGACTCTATACAGTAAGCTTATAGTCAGCTTATCGAACACACACATTTTTAACATAACACTCTGTGTTACGCGCGGCGTCTGTTAAGCCCCTGCGTATTGATAGCGTGACGACCACTATTGTTTAAGAGGTCTTTGGCCTGAGCGGTTGGCCTTGGTTTTGGAGGAAGAGTTCTACAATTAAATATGTTAAAAACACAGTAAACGAAAAATAACATTATTTATTAAGATAAATACCAAACATAAAGAACTATTAGATTAATAACATATAAAACAAGTTATTGGAAAACAGCTGAAATCGCCACATTGTCAAACGTAAAAATATTCAAATTATTGAAGTGCTAAAATTGAGAGAGAGAGAAAAACAATCATGTTAAAATATTCAACTTTGTTAGCTATTCTAAGTTACTAGGACCATTTGGTCCCATATTTGATTCTAAGTCTTAAAATGACCAAGGAATGTTAAATGGTGCATATTACCAATGTAGTTCGTCCGTAATCGCCACCGTCCCGCAGGACCCCGCTGAGGGGACCGCAATCGGTCCCGCTGCCGTTCTGCTTTTTCCACTCAAAAATCCCGGCTTTTATATGATTATCTTCACCTTTCACCATCCCCTAAAGCTAATGGAAGCCTTAATTTCTTGCCCCATCTGTAGTAATATTCCTAGTATGTTCATGGCCATGTTATATAAGGTGTTTTTAACTTCTTCCCTAATGTGTTTGGGTTACATAAGGTTTCGTAAGAATTTCCTATTTGGTTGAAACTAATAAGTTGTTTTTGATATTATATAAGATTTCGTAAGTGTGACTTCATTGTTTGACAAATATATTGATGTGAAAAGTTATTTTATATTAATTTTTTCCTTAGTTTTTTATCTATAAAACACTTATGTATATTTGGTTTGAGATTTCAATCTGCATTTAAAGGGTGAATATTTATGCCCTATTTTTTGGTATAATACACATGTATATGTATCTATCCTTTATCGGCTTTTTATAGTATTTTATTATTATTGCAGTTAGGCCCTTAGTGTAGTATAACAATTCCCCCCCCTAAATAAGACTGTAGGGTTGAAAAACCGAAAGTCTTTTTTTTTTCTTACAGGGTATCCCTCATCTCTCGGGGTTTGGTCCTGACATTTATCTCATTAACTTAGCTTTAAGTGGGAGTGGAACTAACGTCGTCAATTGGCGATTCCATCTGTCCTGGAAGTATTTTGTTCTCATCCTAAGAGGCTAGATCGTCTTTTACTTGTAAATTGCCCCGGATACCTTTAATTGCGTCGAAATATCAGTACGATCTGTTTACTTAGTGAGAACACTATACTTCAGAAAAAACAAAAATCACAATATAGCAAGCCTTCGCGGCTTTAATACAATATGCCTGTGCATGGTTACCCAAAAAAATAATGTTTATTGCTGAAAAAACCACAAAAAAAATATCGACTATATAAAAAATTCTTCTCGTCTTCTTCTTCCTTATTTAAACCTTCTGTGGTTTCTTTTGAAACGACACACTTTCATTGTTATTCATTTCCGACGCACTTAATCACATTTCGTTACTTTTTGTTATGCACTTCGACGGTTTCTTTTTTTGTTATTCACTTTGACGGTTCTATTCCGTGAACCGGATCACTGTTAAAATTTTATAAAAAAAAATTTATCCGAACTGGTGGTGTCTGCTGTGGCTAGCTTGGAGGTCAGGGTTCGTGTCTGCTTGCCTCGATGGAGGATGCGATGTTCTAATACTCGAGATCGTTGTTCCTTTTCAGCTGCCGTTGGTCCAGGTAGGCCTTTGATTTAGTCATGCCTAGTTTTTTTTTTTTTTTTTAACAAAACCCAGTTAGGTCCAAGGAGTACTTGTGAAAGGTTTGATAGGAAATAATCTTGATGTAGAGTTTGTTTTCTTGACTCTTCTATAGGAAAATTTGGAATGTAGGATGTTAGGCCAAGGTTGGCGTTGGGAAGTTATTATTATTTTTTTATAATTGCCTGGGTTTGTTCTTTACTGCTAGTGAGATGTTTGCCTTAGCTGGTTGCAAGTCTGGACATTCACCCATCTTATGCTCCGTCACGAGATGTGTAGATGGTCCTGGCAGCTGCCCTGCGTCCTTAGATGTGTAGGGTGCGCCGTGAGTCTGGCCCTCTCATCCTCCCCTCATGTAGTGTAGTGGTGGTGGCCGCAGGTCCAGGCGTGAAGCTGCAATCTTATGGCATTTGTTAAAACTTGGGAGGATAACTACAACATCGATTATGGGTTTGGTGCTATCCCGTACTACATGGGTCCGCATCCTCTTTATCATTCCTGGTCATAGAATGTTTAATTTACTTCATTGCATATTAGACGTCCTGGCTTTAGATTGCATCGTTTAGGTTTGTGCACCCATGTTCCTATTTGTCCCTTATAGCTAGCTTCAAGTTGCAAAAGAAATGCTCTTATGGTTCTGGCCTTATGATTTCTCACGAATCATTTACGCCCTTATTGCAATTCAGGTTTTACTAGGTTCAAAAAAAAATGTCCGTATCTCACCGTATTTTACCGCTAGTTTTCAAACTTTCCATGGTTTGGATAACTTTCAAATTTGCTTTTCCTACTCCAGAGTCCTGGGTTCGATCGAGTGTGCTCGCCTACACATAAATCGCTAGGGCTTTAAGATGTAACTACTACTTTGTACGATTATGTAACCTGAATTCTGTATCATCATTCCCTCGTGAGGTCCTGATTGTGAGAGCATTTCCTTTCTTTAATCTGGGATGCGTCTTGCATCTTAAATTCTCGCTTCTAATCTATCTGTCGATATCCCGTGTTACAGCCTACCGAGTTAACTTAATAAAAAAAATCTAAATGGTGTTGTTTCCTTAAGTCTTTCCTAATTCGCTCGGCAATATTTCCTTACACCCTTCCTGATTCGTTCGGCAATATCTCATCTGTTCTCTTGAATTTCTTTATTTAATTTTTTCCATTATTCCTGATTATGCGTGGATTTTATTCCGTGTCTTGGGTCCCCATCTTACCTATGGGTTTAACCTCTCCCTTTATCTCCTCTTACCTCCTTATTTTCCTCTTAATTTCCATTTACGTTATTGAGTTAGTTCCTGGTCTCATACGTGTAGACTTATTCCCTATCTTACCTATGGGTGTATCCTCTAAGTTCATGTACAACCCTATGTGTTTAACCTCTAATATCGTGTACAACCCTATGTGTTTAACCTCTAATTTCGTGTACAACCCTATGTGTTTAACCCCTAATTTCCTGTAGTACCTTATGAGTTTATCCTCTAATTTCGTGTGTTCCTTATGAGCTTCCTCTAATTTTATGTAGTACCTTAAGTATTTAACCTCTAACTCCCTGTATTCCTTATGTGTTTAACCTCTAATTTCATGCACTTCCCTAAGTGTTTAACCTCTAATTTCATGCACTTCCCTAAGTGTTTAACCTCTAATTTCATGCACTTCCCTAAGTGTTTAACCTCTAATCTCTGTGATCTCCTTTTATGTACTACCTTACGTGTTTAACCTCTAATTTTCCGAGATCTCCTTTTATGTATTACCTTATGGGTTTAACTTCTAATTTTATGTACTACCTTATGTGTTTAACCTCTAATTTTCCGAGATCTCCTTTTATGTATTACCTTATGTGTTTAACTTCTAATTTTATGTACTACCTCCCTACTTAGGTCAATCTGTCTCTCTTGGCTCTACTCGTCGATCGCACAATCGTAATATATATGTGTTTCCCTTAGTATTTTCATCTAGTGTCTCAACGTTTCTGACGTCTCTGACTATTATTCGTTGTTCCTTCGTTATGACCATATCCTATGTGTGCGTACGTCTTTCTCATCGCGGTTTCCTTTTTTGCTGTGCTATAACCACCGGTGGCCTCTTTTTGGTTTTCCCTGGCATCATTATTGACTCTGGATAGTCCCTGACCATCGATCCTTGTATTTCTGACTTTTTAGACCGGCGTTCGGGCAGTCGCCAAAATTGATAGCGTTCGGTCCCATCCTCGTCTTCGGGTCCCGACTTTCGAGGGGCATCTGCCTTAAGACGAAGGTAGGAGAAATCCAAACCCCATCAACAGGGTCCCTAGTTCTGTCTACCTCAGACTTCGTTAATCCTCGGTGGCAAGCGGGAGGGGCAGGCATCTGCGAAAATTGACAGAGATTGGGTTCCTAATCTCATCCTCGGGTCCCGTCTTTCGACGAGCATCTGCCCCAAGATGAGAGCAGGAGAAATCCCAATCTTATCAACAGGGTCCTTATTCCCCTGTACCGCTTCCATCCTGATCCTCTAATTCTGCTGTCTCAGAATTTTCCAATCTCTCTGTTAACCTTAGGGAGAGCCTTCTTGAACTCATGGACGCCGCCTCATCGGAAAAGTGGATTTTATCCTAATCTTTTTGATGGGGTTCCTCTATTGCCCTCATCACTCCCTAAACCCGGGTATCATGACAGTTTCTCGTGGGTCTCTTTGCCCGTAATTGTATTATACTTTCGTTTTGTCTCTAGTTTCTCGTATGCCTATCTCTCTAGCACGTTGGCGAAATGTTCAGGCAACTCGCCAAATTGTCGAGGGCAGAAACCTCTCCAAAAGGGTCCTTAGTCCTTCCCAACTTGTATCTCTTTAACGATGTTTGTTCCGCATGGTCCCTAACGTCCCTTAGCTTTCTTCCTAGCACGTTGGTGAAGTGTTCAGGCAACTCGCCAAATTTTCGAGGCCAAAAAACCTCTCCAAAAGGGTCCTTAGTCCTTCCCAACTTGTATCTCTGTGTGTGACTATGTAAAAGTTTCATCTCTGTGTGTGTATTTCTCACGTTACCTAGCCTAGATTGACCTAAGTTGCAGCCTAACCTCTTATTATCCCTCGTAGGCCAAAATATGAAGAGTCTTAAGCGATCTAGTTTTCATCTATTATCGTAATATGTCATATCCCATACGTGTGTGTGTCTACTACTCGACTGGTCACTAGTCCCACTGATATGCTATCAAGGTATACAGAGGGAGAGATCCCGGCCGCAGATTCTTCCTCTGTTTCCTCCTGTAGGCACCTCAGTCAAGTGTCATGATCAGCCGAATATAATAATTGTTGTGTAATTTCCTTTAGAAATATTATTCAGTGTAGCCCTTGAAATTCCAAATTTATATGATAATACTTTTCACTAGATCGATTAAGACAACCAAACTATCGGTGCAGTATCCTAACCTCCATCTTCTAAATTGCTATGGGAATAATTTTATTTGTTTTCGATCACTACGTGCCTCTATCTGGACTGCTTCCACGTTATCTTCTCGCGAACTAGCCTACTACTTATCCCGGAACCCATTCATACTTAAATGAGTCATAATTGCTGAAAATGAGATTGTGGTTTTCCGTTATCTTTCCTTTTATTCATAAACATAAGTCTTATTTCTGGTAGTTCGCTCTTATTTCATTATTATTATTATTATTATTATGATTATTGTGGTTTATTAATTTACCGTGAATTATTATTATTATTATGATTATTATTATTATTATTATTGTGGTTTATTAATTTACCGTGAATTATTATTAGTACTACTATTATTATTATTATTATTATTATTATTGTTAGTTATAAATTTACTATGTTTTAGTATTATCATTATACATTATCAATACTGGTAATTTTATTTTATTTTTATTATTATGATCGTTAAGGTTTATTGTTATTACTGATGTCATTTTTATTATTATTAACATAGTTATAGTCATTATTATTATTATTATTATTTACTTTTCTGGTGGTTTATTATTATTATATTTTTTTATTAAGTTTTAGGATCTTCATTAATATTAATAGTTTGATCTCCCTGGTTACATCCTATTAATCTCACGTGGATATCATAACTAGTCTCTAGCATTCTATCTTTACCCAGCTTGAGGGTTATTCGTCGATGTTTGTTTGTCAAGTATCCTAATTTTTCACCCCAAAAAAAAAATCATGATACAGCCGAAAGAAAATATTTCTGGGAATAAGTCTATCCTTCTTTTATCACTTCTGTAAGCATCAGTCTATCCTTCTTTTATCATTTCTGTAAGCATCGGTTTATCCTTCTTTTATCACTTCTGTAAGCATCTTGTTTCTACCTCTACTCCGTAATCCTCACTAGCAGAGTTCTATGATTATGCCAAATCTCTATTCCCCTCTTTCATTCGAGCTCTCTCTTAATTATACCAAATTTCCATTCTTTCTGTTTCCAAAACCTTAATCTGAATTACGGATCAAGCGAGTCCTCCCTTAATTGCGCTAGCCTCCTCGACTTTACTTTGATTACTTGACTCATAACTTAGAAACGTCTCATGTTGTATTCGAAAATTTTTCACCGAATGCGCCCGCCGGCATTGTTGTAAATCTCTCAACACCGCATGAGAGGTTAATCAAAAAAAAAAAAATTATTTTGAGCTATTATTGAACCTGAAGTTTGGTCGTCTTCCTTTCTATGAGTCTAATGTTATTTCCCTTGGGGAGGTGGGTGGTTCCTACGTTGCTTTATATTGCGCTAAATCTCCATTCCCCGCTCTGTTCGATTTCTCCGTAATTCATCTTAAGTTTCCCATGCCTCTCTTCCATACTCTTGGTTTCGAACCTAGAATCTACATCCCTCATTAGGTGCGTTATCATTTTAGTGATTGCGCTAATTCTCCATTCCCCTCTATGCTCGAGTTCTCGTTTATTTCTCCTAAGTCTCCATGCCCTTTGTTCATTCTCAACTCTAGAATCCCCTGATTGCTATTATATGCCACTTTTATTTTCTGATAATGTCATGGGTCTTTACGTGGTTATTTATTTAAAGTACGCTTTCTGATGTCAAGAAAAAATTAATATTTATTCCCCTGTAAATACAAATAGTATAAATTTGTTCATATTCCTCATACAGTTGGTGTGGAATTCTTATCTATGTGGATAATCTAAACTTTCACCCAAAATAAACACATTCCAGAGCTTTGCTGAAATTTTACAGCTATTTGACCTCCTAATAGACACTCAGTCTTCTGCATGTAAATGAAGGACGTGTTTCAATTTAAAATAGTTCTCAAGATGGCGATTTTTCATTTTTCCACGCTGGTGAGTTGATATTTATTATTCAGAAAACTTCTATATTCTTGAACGTTCCCTAATATTATTATTATTATTATTTGTCATCCAATTTCTTCCATTACCTTTTATTATGAACGTATGATTTGTACCCGAACTTCGTGTGATGATTATTATTTTATTGTGTGTTTTATTATTATTAATTTTAAACCACTCAGTTATTAGTTCTTTCTGTTTTTTGTTTACCTCTCGATTGTTAACTGAAAAACGTTCCTAAATATAATACGGTGCTCGCCATTACCATAAAAATCCTAGAATCATTTCCAGTGACAAATCGGTATTATCTGCCTCATGCCCTGCCTTGTCAACGTCGCACGGTAGGCGGTTGTAACGTTAATAGGGTTTAAAATTTTCTTGATATATTTAGTATGTATATTAATTTCTACTAGCATAGTGGTTGAAACACTGCGCTACAAGCCGAAAAGTCGGGGGTTCAAGCCCCGGTGTTTTTAGGATTTTTAACCTGATCTAAACCTTCTGGCTGCACTATGGCCCTGGGGTCGATTCAGCCTCTAACTAAAATGAGTACCAGACTCTTGTTCTGGGGAAAGGGCGGCCGTCACGCAGGGCTGATAACCCGGCTGACATTAAGTGCCGATTGTCTAGAAATATTGGGAGCCCTAATATTTCCGATACCTCAAGACCTCCGGTAGGGGAAATATGTTACTTTAAATGTTATTTTATTTTTCACTGTTATTACTCTATTTCCAAATCCTCTGATTTTTATGTTTTCCAACTCCCTAACTATTTTCCTGCTAGTTTTCGGCTATTCTTTATTGTAATTAAATTTTTATAGTCTTATTATTAGAATAATTGTTAATTTATTTTCCCAATATAAATCATACATTGCAAGTTATAATGCAGTTCCTTGAGCCTTACGTGGGCCAAGATTAATTACCAGTGTGGATGCACGAGTTGCTACATGGGGACTTAAACATCCATCGATTTATTTTTCCTGTATTTATGTCAATAATATTTTATTAGCCCGAATATAAGTATAATTTTATTTGATTGAGGTGGATAGGGTTAGTTTCCTACGGGGTGGCTGTAATGTTTAACCTAGCCCCCGTTAGATGGCTCTGTTGCCAATTGGAGAAAAAACTATACGTTGGCCACTTCCATTTTTTTTTCTAACAAAACAAGCTACCTAGTTAATAAACCATAATTTAATTTTTCGTATCCTATCTCTATCCATGATTCAGTAAGATATCCAAGATCGTGTTTTTTCGTGAATATATATAAAAAAAATGAATGTTTACATAGTACTAAACGTATTTAGTGCATTTGTGGCGTAAGTATAAGATGTGTCCGCCATCTTGTTTGCTTTAATTTATTACCCTTTTCCAAAAATATGATAAAAATTTCAATATAACAAAAAATTTCCAATCTAGTGGCATGTAAAGCAAATTATGATTCCTTGGGCTTATCTCTCGTGGTGATGCTTTCAGAAATGATTTATGTGTACATGTGATCGTGCCACGTCTTACCGATAGACGAAATAATAAAATATGTCATTATAAACGTACAATTATTAACATTGGATGAGATATTGCCTTAATTCACATAAAAAAAATACTAAATCAAATTCATTACTACACTCTACAAATATTCTGAAAAAAAAATAATCATAACCAAAATATATCATCTGACTGAAACAACACCAAAATAATTCATAACACTTTTATGTATCCAAAAAATCAAGTTCTGAAATGAACATAACATATAACATAGCCTAAAAAAAAATAATGTATATATAAATGTTAATATATAATTTTGGAGAACAAATTACTAAAACTAGAAAAGAATAAACACTTTGAAATAATCAGTAATCTGGATATTGAAATTTATTTGTTACATATCAAATTGTCTAAAATATTAGGAAACATCATGTGGGAAAACCTAGAAAATAAATTTTTCACTTTTTTGAACATAACCATGAAAAAGAAAATTGAGAAACAAAAGACAAAGATAAATAATTTGTTAACTAAATCAAAGGAAAAGAAGAATACATCAAATAAAATCAAACATCAGAATAAAACCAGAAATGAAGAAAAATCAGAATACACCAGAAATTATGTTAAAAATTTTTCAAAGGCAACCTTTAACCTAAAAGAGACAAAATTGTTAGAAAACGGTCTAAAAACAGCTATAGATTATTCCAATAGAACAGAAGAATACATAGTGGACATTGAAAATTCAATAGAAGGGTTAGTTACAGAAGAAAAAATAATCATCAGAAAAAAATGTGAAGAAATTTTGAATAAAATAAAGAATACAAATAAAAACCCAGTTTGTAAGGAGAATTTAAAAACACTCAAAGAAATAAATAACAAGAATGTTGTATATACAAAATCAGATAAGGGTAACCAAATTATAATTCTGGACAAAGAAGATTATCAAAATAGAATGGAAGAACTTTTGAAAGAAAAAGAGTATGAAAAAATTAAGAATGACCCCCTACCAAAAACCATAAAAAAAGTGGAAAACTGTTGTTAAAAATGTTTAAAATGTTAAAATTCTACTCCAAAAAATTTCAATTAAAAGTAAGCAACCCAAGAAACCCTAATATACATGGACTTCCAAAAATTCACAAACCTGGAAACCAAATGAGGCCAATAATTAACAATATTGGATCACCAACTTACAAAATTTCGAAATGGCTGAATAATCAATTTAAAAGAATTAATAATTATGGAAGTCTGCAGATTGAAAATTCATTGGAATTAGTTAAGAAATTAGAAAAAGAGGAAATTGAACCCACAGATAGGTTGGTTTCGTTTGATGTAGTTTCACTATTCACAAATGTACCGAAACAAAAAACTTTGGAGATACTGAACAATTGGTTAAGAAAAAACAACATAGACAGAGAGATCAAAGAAGATTATTTGAAATTAACTGAGTTATGCATTGATCAAATGTTTTTTACATTCAATGGGAGTTTCTATAGACAAAAATCAGGGCTCTCAATGGGAAACCCATTATCACTTTCCTGGCAAATTTATTTATGAGCGATTTTGAATGTAAAATCACTAAAGCACATCCCACAATGTTTAAATTTTGGAGTAGATATGTTGATGATATAATTTGTATTGTTAAAGAAAAACATGTAGAAGATTCCCTGAAACTATTAAATTTACAGAGTACAAACATTAAATTCACCAAAGAAATAGAAGACAATAAACAAATGCCTTTTTTGGATCTTAAATTGGTCAGAAACGAAGAAAAAAGAAAAATTGAATTCAGGATTCATAGGAAAGAAACTCATACGGAAAATTTTATAAAATCAACAGGGTTCAATCCAATTGGACATAAATTAGCAGCATTTAATAGTTTAACTCATAGATTGGTAAACTTACCCTTAAACGAAGAAGATTTCAAACATGAGAAAAAACACATAATCAAAGTAGCAAGAGAAAATGGGTTTGATGAAAAAATGGTACATAAAAGGATAGAAAAGTATAAAAAACAAAAAATGATAAACAGAAGTAATCTTGAAAAAGAAGAACCACCTGTGAAAAAATATAGGAAATTCACATATCACCCCTGGGTACATAATAAATTTCAAAATATATTTGAGAAGTTTAATATTAAATTAGCACCAAAAAATAACTACAGTTTAAATAAACTAATAAAAACCAACAAAAATGAAAAAACTGATAAAAATAAAAAGTCAGGAATATATCAAATTGAATGCATGGGTTGTGAGAAGATATATATAGGGAAAACAAAAAGAAACCTAAAAATTAGAACCAAAGAACACATAAGAAATATTAAAAATGGAGAAATTGAAAAATCTGCAGTTGCTGCTCATGTTTGGTCTGAAAAACATAATATAAATTCAGACACTAAATTATTAAAACAGTTAGAAAATACAAAAGAGCTGACTATTTGGGAAAAAATTTATATTCAGAAGAACAGAAACAGGGTTATGAATTTTGATATTCCGATGGAGGGTGACCTTGTTTGGAGGTTCTTTGGCCAACCACAGGATGGAGCTGACATCGACATCCAGGTGGTGCAACATAAATAAAACCAGTCTGGGAAAGCTGACGATAAAACAGAATTGTTTTGAAACATGTCCAAGAACAAATCAACATTAATATTGAGGTAAGATGTCCAGACCAAAAATAATATAATATAAATGTCTGCCTATTAAGAAAATAACATCTCAAATTAAATATCAACAACACCAAGATTGTCGTATATATCCAAAAAGGTTACCCATTGTAAAAAAACCGTAATTATGCCCAGAAAAATAAAACATTTGTTGAAAAACATCAATACCAAAAATATAACCTAAAAACAACGATATATCCAAAATTTACCCATTGTCTATAAACCCAAATATTAGATCCTAAAAAAAAATAAAATAACCTAACTCCAGTTAATAATAATGTCCCAAAGTTGAAGATTTTCTGGTTTCTCTCTGCTTTTAAAAGGCGTAGTTTATTCAATGTGACTCTTCTCTTCCCAATTGAAAAAAAAACATATAGATTTTTACTGTGTACGAATTGAAGGTTAATTTTGTGGTCTAAGGTTCGTTTCTTTATCCGTGAATATAATAATAGAACATTATTTTCACGAATATACCACCGCCTGTCACCAGAATGTTACGCGCGGCGTCTGTTAAGCCCCTGCGTATTGATAGCGTGACGACCACTATTGTTTAAGAGGTCTTTGGCCCGAGCGGTTGGCCTTGGTTTTGGAGGAAGAGTTCTACAATTAAATATGTTAAAAACACAGTAAACGAAAAATAACATTATTTATTAAGATAAATACCAAACATAAAGAACTATTAGATTAATAACATATAAAACAAGTTATTGGAAAACAGCTGAAATCGCCACATTGTCAAACGTAAAAATATTCAAATTATTGAAGTGCTAAAATTGAGAGAGAGAGAAAAACAATCATGTTAAAATATTCAACTTTGTTAGCTATTCTAAGTTACTAGGACCATTTGGTCCCATATTTGATTCTAAGTCTTAAAATGACCAAGGAATGTTAAATGGTGCATATTACCAATGTAGTTCATCCGTAATCGCCACCGTCCCGCAGGACCCCGCTGAGGGGACCGCAATCGGTCCTGCTGCCGTTCTGCTTTTTCCACTCAAAAATCCCGGCTTTTATATAATTATCTTCACCTTTCACCATCCCCTAAAGCTAATGGAAGCCCTAATTTCTTGCCCCATCTGTAGTAATATTCCTAGTATGTTCATGGCCAAGTTATATAAGGTGTTTTTAACTTCTTCCCTAATGTGTTTGGGTTACATAAGGTTTCGTAAGAATTTCCTATTTGGTTGAAACTAATAAGTTGTTTTTGATATTATATAAGATTTCGTAAGTGTGACTTCATTGTTTGACAAATATATTGATGTGAAAAGTTATTTTATATTAATTTTTTCCTTAGTTTTTTATCTATAAAACACTTATGTATATTTGGTTTGAGATTTCAATCCGCATTTAAAGGGTGAATATTTATGCCCTATATTTTGGTATAATACACATGTATATGTATCTATCCTTTATCGGCTTTTTATAGTATTTTATTATTATTGCAGTTAGGCCCTTAGTGTAGTATAACACTCTGCAAGTGTTTTTCACTTTTTGTGTACAAATGACCAATTCTTCATATTATTATTATTTTATTGGAATCTATATAAATTGTATTTTATGGACAAAATAGATATAAATTGAACATGATTAATAAAAGTAAGTGTTTATATTACGAAAATGTAAATTGCAGGTGATATACTTTCTTATAAAAGATATAACCTGAAAGATTGTTAAATTGTCCTATATATTGAGGATAATTTAATAGTGCTTCAAAGATAAAAATGAAAATTGAATATAAAAGTTGGATGTGAAAGTAATGTATTTTTAAATCCATTGAGATTTAACATAAACTTTATAAAAAATATAATTTTTTATAAATTTAAAAAATTGAGATGAAAATGTTTTCAAAATAAGAAAAATATTTTTTCTTAACTAATAAGTGATAAGATATTTTAAGGAAAAGAGATTATTCGATTGATATATTGAGAGCTTAAAAACATACATTCTTTTTTTTTTAAATACTGCTGAGTACTTTTTGCAGAGAAATTATTAGTATTATATTTACTTACATCTTATTCCTTTTGATACAACTTTGAATGCTTGTAATTTACAATAAAACTGTACCGTAGTTTAAAAATGAACATTAATTCTTTTTAAAAATAACTAACCATTTCATACTATCAGACTATTAGATTTACAATGATAACCAGCAATACTCAATTTGAAAAATGCTGGCTAGAAGAGTTTTCATGGGTGAAGGCTTCTGTAAGTTTTGTTGGAAATCTTTTATTTTTTAATCAATGGGTTGTTCAGCTTTAATGAATCGTGCTAATGGTAAGAAACATTGCCAACTAGAATGAAACATCAAATAAATGGCTCTGTTGCAGAAGTATTACACTTTAATTTAATCTCAGCAAAAATCTTACTTATCTTCTCAAGAATCTCTACCATCAACTTCTATGAATGAGCAGACTTCTTAGCAAAGAAAGGCTCAAAAATCAGGTTGAGGACAACAAAAGAGATATCCCTACAAAGAAAACAACAGGAGCTAAAATAAGAAATACATCTCAAAAGAAGAGAACAGAATATAAAAGATCTTCAAAATAAGAAATATGAAGACATAGCGAAATATGCTGAAACAATAAAACACCTATAATTAAATTAATGTTGGGAAGTAAACATTATGAGGTTATATCATTAATAGTGAGTGGAGAACATATTTTTAATGACTCACCTCATACAATTTCAAATTTCTTTGATATTTGAAATTGTATGATTTGAGTCATTACAAATATGTTCTCCACTCACTATTAATAAAACACCTCCCTAGAAGAAATCTCTCTTCAGATTGGAAACGGGCCATGACTGTCTGGATGACCACCTTTATAGAATGGGGATTGTCCCTAGAACTATTGATGCTCCTTGTGTGGAGAAAATGTTCTCCTAAGCATGGAGGAACATTTGCTATAAAAATATTTGCAAATTTAAAAAATAACATTTGCTAAATTGAGGCGACTTGATCCCGAGAAAAAGGACAGGAAAGACATTGCTGTACTTTATTGGGAAGCAAGAGGACTAATGGTGTAAACCAAACTCCAGCCATTTGAAAACAACAACTTCTATGATTCAATCAGATAAAACATTGGTACAAATGCAAAACTTTGTGAAAATAGATTGGAATATAGTTGTTAGTGATTTTAATCAATCTGAAACTACTAGTACTCTTGACAGATTCAAGATAAATGACAGTGTAACTGAGGCAGAAATAATGTTGTGTTTACATACTGAACTCAATTCTTTATGTAATGCACAATCTATCATTCCTATATTTAGAGTATATGATAAAATGTCTTCCTTTGGCCAGCAACCAATCGAAGGGACTATTATTATGCTTTCAAGTCTTATACGAGAATTTCCCTCAAACGCTGGAGGGAAAATTTTCTATAGGATCGTAACAGGCCTTGGCCTAATACTTGGAAGGAAGAACATGATAAAATGTTACCTACCTTGGTTTGAGACTTGAAAGCAAATGTAAATTTTTTTGCCCAATGGGTTGCTGGCCCAGAGGGGTATTATACCACGAATACTTGGTCCTCAGAGCCTCATTTGTAATAGGTTGCACACGAGGAGGTTGAGGATGAGATTTGGATAGGAGAGATGATGAAATACACATCACTGTATTCTTCATCCATTCTTCACCATATACATAACTACCAGAACAACAGGAAAGCCCATCTTCAACGAATGCCATCTCATAGAATTCCAAAAGTCATGTTTCTTTACTGCCCCAAGGCAAAAGATCGCTGGGACGTCCAAAAAAGCACTGGATGGAAAACTCCTCTTTGAGACCGTAACAGGCCACACGGCCTAATACTTGCATGGATGATGATGTTTCCTACCTCTCCTCATATGATTTTATTTGAGGAGAGGTAGGAAACATTTGATTTTATCATAAATTAAACCTCATAGTGATTAATTCCTGTAAAAGTTCAATATATATATATATATATATATATATATATTTATATATTGATATATTTTTCCTACAGCTGAATTTTTAAGTCTCATTTTCCTGATTATATTGAATTCTTTCTTTATGTATGAGGTACAAGCTTTTAAGGATGTGGAAGTCTGTTCCACAGGTAAAAGTGTTTGATTTTTTAGCTGTTTTATCTGCTTTTTCATTGCAAAGACATTAATATGGTATGGAATCCATTGGAGAATTACTTCATTTTCTTGCTCTGTAAGTTTATTAATCATGTAAAATATTTGAATTATTCTGATGCATGTGGTTTGTATAGTTTCAATAGGAGTAGTGCAAATTGGGAGTCAGAAAGCAGAGATTTTTCTACTCTTTTAAGTTGAGGCAATGGGATATTGCTGCATCTACACTTGAGCTGGAGTTAGCTGGGATATAGTAGGCTTCTTCAGTACTGCTCCTGATCTTTTCTTTTCTCTGTTGAGTGATCCATCTGTATAGATGTGGCCTGTATTTTTTCTGTTATTGTTTGCAGTACTGTATCATACAAAATGGCTGATGTGTTTTGTTGTTTCTTCTATGATGTGGTTTCAATTATTGGTTTTTGCCACTGCCTTGGAAATATTTCAGGTGTTGGTGAAATTTTTTGTGGTTGAAGATCTTTATCAGCAAGTAGAACTCTATGTTTATACAAAAAATATCTTGTTTGATCTGAATCTGATAAAACTTGTTTCAGAGAATAGAGTTTTATATGTAAGACTGAGTCTTTCAATTCTTTTCATGATGTACATATTTAGTGGTTTTACATTTATTTATTTATTTATGGCTCCAAGAATGATATTGGGAGGACAAATTCTTAAAGCACATTAAGGAGTTTTTAGAATTTGATAGACGAGTTTTTGCCAAGCCACTCCATACATCACAAATATATTGTAGCAGGCTGCCATAGGGTCATTTTCACACCGCTTTCTCATAATAAAACACAACATATGATCGCATAAGACTCCACAATAATGTTATTTGATTCCATAAACTCTCAATGACATTTTGCTCACAAATTGCTGCAATAATAATTAATTTTGGTTTAAAATTAATCTATTACACAATTATCTTCAGTCTCTAACAATTTCACTTGCTGCAATTTCTTCTGGTCACAGTTCACTGTATCACTATCACTTCACAACTAACTTGCTCTCGACCCTGTCAACAGTTTACATAGGCCGGGAAAGGAAATTTCTCGGCTTCCAGTGGAGATTCTTCTAGTATAGAAGCTTCTACCACCAAACTTTCCTGACATGGAGGGTAGAAACTTAGAGAAACTTCCGAATCGGACGTCTAGATGCAACAATCATCTGCGCTGTCTTTCAACTTGAGAGTCAACGATTCACAGATCTATTTCCAGCAATGCAAGACATTTACCCTCGCTGTAACACGCAAAATTCAATTACTGCTATTACGATGTGTCACATTGCTCCCTCCTTAGAGCTGATCGCCCCAATCAGCTCTCCAGTATGCCGCTGGATGAAGTGCTATAATTTTTCCTCTGGGCTGGCTTTAAATCTTTTACACCACATCGTTGATTCTCTTCACCACCTTGTACAGTCCATTCCAGGAATGCTGTAGCTTCAGTGATCTCCCTCTCATATGGATCAGGCGGCGGTACAAAACATCAAATAGCCTTCATTGAACCCAGCGAAATTGGCCAGATGGTTGTAGCACATCTTCATCTTTTCACTGGCTAGTTTAAGGTGCTCTCTAAGCATGCTGATGAGACTCTCTCAGTCTGTTGATCAACTGTCATGTAGTTGGTTGCTAGCTGGTCAACATCAGGTGGAATACCAAACTTGAAGTTGCAAGGCAGCCACAACTCTCTCCCAAAGACCATCTTTGCTGCAGTAATTCCATTGGTATCATGCATAGATGCATGGTAGGCCAGGAGGAATAGTGGAATGCTGGGGGTCCCAATCTTTCTGATGATTTGACACTATCTTGTATAGATGTTCCTCGACAGTCTTTACATAGCATAAAGGGAGGTGGTCCCGGTCTTATGTACCCCCAGGCATTGCAGCAACTCCTTAATTAGCTGGGACTCAAAGTTGCGACCCTGGTTGCTATGCAGCTCTATTGGTACCCCACAGCGATACGAAGTTATTGACTAGTGCGTCGACTACGGTAGAGACTTCTTGATTGGGGATGGCATAGACTTCTGTCCATTTAGTGAAGTAGTTCATGGCCAGCAATTGGTACCGGCTCCTGTGTCAGTCTCTGGAAAGGGGCCAGCCATGTTGATAGTGATTCTCTCAAATAGTGCTCCTACATTGTACTGCTGCATGGTGCCCCTGCTACGTATTCGAGGACCTTGGTTAGCTGCACAGATGTCACATTACTAGCACCAGCTCTCTATATAGCTCTGTTGATGTAACTAGTAGAAACGTCGACGAACCTTGTCTATGGTTTTGTTAACCCCTAGATGTCCTTCAGATACTGCAGCATGGGTTTCTTCCAGCACTCTTGAATTTTGCTTCTGGGCAGTACCAACTGTTTCGGTTGGTGTCTTCCCATCAGTAGACTCCCATATTGTCTTTATCCCTATCTTGACATTCAGGGACATCTGTTGGGCTCAGCAACTCATGCAGTCTACTATATCTGCCCATGCAGATTGTTGTTCTGATTCTTTATCATGGAAAACCTGCCCAATGTCACAGTCTTCTAGCTGCTACCTCCTCAAGGCATTTTCATCCCAAACAGCAGCGCACTGAGTGGTTATAACTTTGACCATTCCAGTGCCTTCACATAGCTTAACTCTGGTACAGTGGTTGCGGTTGTCCAGGCTGGGTCGAGAGGTAAAGACATCTGCATTGCAATGTTTCTTGCCATGATGCTACGATGTAAAGTTTCTCCTCTTCATTGATAAATGACACAGTGATGTAGTTGCAATCCCACTGTCCATTGTTAGAGGTTGATAGTTGGTTTCATGATTCTGACTTTTCATATGAGATGTAGCAGGCTGCTGTGGGATTGTTTTCACTTTGTTTTCCCATAATAAAATACAACAGACGATCGCATAAAACTCCAGAATAACTTTATTTAATTTTATGAACTGTCAGTGACATTTCACTCACAAACTGCAGCAATTATGATTAATTTTACATTAAAGTTTATCTATCACACAATTATCCTCAGTCTATAGCACTCTCACGTGCAACAGTCATAGTTCACTGTATCACTATCATTTCACAACTGACTTGCTCCCAACCCTGGCAAAAGTTTATGTAGGCCGGGGAAGGAAAATTCTCGGTTTCCACTGGAGATTCTTCTAGTATAGAAGTTTCTGGAACCGATCATTCCTGGTGTGTAGAGTAGAGACTTAAAGAAACTTCGAGAATGGAAGTCTAGACACATTGACCATATGCGCGGGTCTTTCAACTCGCAAATCAATGACTCATGAATCTATTTCCACTAATGTGAGACCACTACTCTTGTTGTAACCCACAACATTCAAACACTGCTATTACAATGTATCACAATATGTAATTTTGGATCTGATTGTGAGCCAGATGAAATTGCCATTGCTTCTTCTTAAATGGCTCTAGATCCCTATGTGAAGCTCTGGTTCCATTCTTCTCTGTCATTAAACATACAATCCTACTACTTGGAATTAACTGTTTTCATTGCATAATTTATTTCCATAAACTCTTATCACTCCCTTGGAGATATTTCAGTTGTTGGTGGAATTTGTGGTTCAAGATCTTTATTGGGAAGGAGAGCTCTATGTTTATATAGGAAAAATCTTTTTTGATCTGAATCTAATGAAATTTGTTTTAGAGAATATATTGCTGTATATGTCAGACTGAACCTTCCATTCTTTTCATGATATATATATCTAGTGGTTCTGTGTTTATTTATTTCCTGTTCCAAGATTGATATATCTAGTGATTCTATGTTTCCCTACATGGTGGAGTGGCTTGCGTGTTTAAATGATCCTGAGAGCTATGCCAGCAGTAGCATTGCTGCCGATAGGGTTACTCATGCCGGACTGGTCGATGGTGATAAGCCAGACGAAAAAAGTACCTTGGTCGAAAGAGTGATGATCTTTCACCATAAAAATACAACCAACAAGAAATGCGGACATGGCTCCACTGGGGTAAAATTTTCCAGAGGTCAAATAGTCCCCCATTCGGTTCCTCGGGCGGGGACTACTTCAGTGAACCCATGCCAAAGGCTCAAACACAGGGACATATTCCTAGGAACAATGAATGTTAGGACTTTATACAATAGCAGGGCGCTAGAAATATTAATGCGGGAATTAGATAAATCAACCTTTGGATATAGTCGCTTTACAGGAAGTTAGGTGGCCAGGAGAAGGTAGTCAGAAATCAGGAAGCTTTGAATTATACTATGGGGGTGCAGAAAGACCTGAATTTGGAATGAGGTTTTTAGTCAGGAGGAGGATCCTGTCCGCTATCTGAGATATTAAGTTTGTCAGTGATAGGATATCATACGTAATTCTAAAGGGTAAACGACATGATTTTATAATCATAATTGTTCATGCTCCCACAGAAGATAAAGATGACAAGATCAAGGATGAGTTCTATGCATATTTGATAGCCTTTCACAATATCATATGGAAATTGTCTTAGGAGATTTTAATGCAAAAGTGGGGCAGGATGATATATTCAAACCAACAATAGGCAAATTCAGTCTTCATGATGATAGTAATGACAATGGCATTAGATTAGTCACCTTTGCCACATCAAAGAATCTCATTGTTAAGAGCACAACATTTCAGCATAAGGATATTCATAAATACACCTGGACATTTCCAGATGGAGAAACTCGGAACCAGATTGATCATGTATTAGTGGACAAATGCTGGCACAGTAGCATTATCAATGTTAGATCAGTTAGAGGGACAGACTGCAATTCGGATCATCATCTGGTCAGGGTGAAAATCAGACAACGGCTATTGCTTATGAGAGGAACAAATGCTGAAGATGATTCCGAAAAATTTGAATTAAAAACTTTAAAAATGATTAAATGCAGCAAGAATACCAAATCAAAATTGCTAATAGATTTGAAGTACTGGAACCTTCAGATGACAATGTGGCAAATGAAGAAACTGATGTAAGTAAAGAATGGGAGGTTATAAGAGAAACTATTAAATTGTCAGCATCAGAAAGCATTGGTTTTTTAAAAAAGAGGCAAATTAAGAAATGGTTTGATGAGGAATATGCCAACATTGTAAAGAAAAGAAAGCTAGCAAAAATGAAATGGTTACACGAGCCAAATGAGATACATTTAGAGCAATTGGTTAGTATTAGACGGGAAACCACCAGGTTACTAAAAAGTAAAAAGAGGGAATATTTGAGAGAGAAGATTAATGATCTTGAAATGAATGCAAAAAATAGGAACATTGGAGAATTATATCAGGGAATTAGGATAGATAAGAAAGGGTTTCAGGCTAGAACAAATATAATTCGGAATGAAAATGGGGATATGATTGCAGATTCCAGGAGTATATTATATAGATGGAAAAGTTACTTTAATCAGCTATTGAGGGTTTTCTCCAACCAATCTTAGTAAAATAAATTAAAAAAAAATACACATGACTACGGACGTGATAGACTATCAGTGTGCAACAAACATTCACAGATTTCCCTTAATTAAAGTTACCCATCCTTCTCTGTCCTCTGTGTCTTCATCTGTTACACCAAAATAAAAGTTAAATCTATAAAAAAAAATAAAATAAATAATCCAGGAGAAAAAGAAGCATCTGGGAACTCTATGATTTATTCTTTCAATGATATTGCCTCATAATATTACTTCCTAATAATTTTTTATTACTCCTTTATTTGCTGCAGTATTTTGCCATTGATGGGGAAGAGGAGTTGAAGAAAATGGTTATTGTTATGATAATTACTATTAAGTATATTTTGGTGCTCATAGTATAATCTTGATAAAAGAAATGGTTAACATTTGGAACAAGTTTTTTCTTTTCATTTACATTAACTTGTTTTAGTGTTATGTTCAGTGGTTTATTTTTCTATTTTTCAGGAAGAACACAGTACTGAAATCATATATTATTTCCATGTTGTTCTTCTAGCAGAAAGCGGTCAAGAAGTGATGATGGTGAAAAAGAATTAATTAACATTAGCAGTGACGAAGAAGTATCGAAAAATGATGTGTCTCCACAGAAGTCTCAGAATGGACCTGCAGCAAAAGTTGTATCACAGAAAGTACCAGAGTCGCCTCAGATTCAGAAACCAGTACAAGTAAGTTAATACCATTAATAAAACTCAAATGAATAATAAATTCTTCTTACCTCATACATCTATATTATTTAACACAGAACCGCAGTATCGGGAATCATCATTCCCATCCTCAGCTATTGTCACGACTGTCTGTTCTTCAGTATGCTGGTCATTTTCTAAACTGCCATCTGGTGTTGATATGAAGAACTTTGTAATCAAATTTGGTTTGTCTGGAAACTCAAAATTCATGGTTCTAATATGGTTTTTTGAATGTATATATTTTCCTAAACTGTTAATTCCAAAGCTTCTTTTTTAATTCTGTGATTCTCTAATAAACTATGTGCTGTATTGCGAATTTTTCAATTTCACCATTTTTTATATTTCTAAAGTGTTCTTTTTTGCGAGTGTCCAAATTATTATATGAGGTTAATACCATTTTGTTATTCTTTAGTGGTAAGAGAGAATGTTTGTGGTAGAATCTGTTCTGTACAAGATGTATTTAAGAGGTAAGATTTCTTTGAAACATATAGATTTACACATCTGAAAATTGAACTAAAAATTGAGTCAACATTCCTCTACAGATGAAGGTATTGAGCATCACTTGTATAGTCCACAGACGAAGTGAATGAAAGCAGTAGGTACTTTGTACTCAGCACATTATATCATGAAGGAGTGTCATATTTAGACACTAAATATGACAAAACTGTCCATTGCATCTTCCATTCCAAGAAATTTCCTTAATGTGTCTACATGCCAGGGAAGTCTATTTTTTTATTTCCTCATGGAATTTTGTAGCTGTAAGAACTATTTTTTTTATAAAAGTCCCTAATTAATCCTGAATCACCCTCCTATTAAAATCGTCAGAGTGAAATTTATGTTTCTTAGCCTGAGGTCTCTTTCTGCACAAAGAATTTTACCAGCCTCAACGTGTTCCTTTCTTATTTTGATTATACTGTGTTCTGATATACCACAATAATTATTATCAACATGTTTATTTATTTGTTTTTTAGTAATTAAATACTTCAATTCTCCTGATCTCCATTCCTCATCACACATTTTGAAACTAACTCATAGGAACTATCAAACCCATAGGTTCATGGCTGCGCAGACATAAGCTATTATGAACTAATGTTTTCCAATTCTCCTGTATAATCTACTTCCCTCAAATCATGCTTAATGCTATTCTCTTGCCTCATTCTTGGCCTACTAACTGGAAGCTTTCCCTCTGGTTTTCCTACAAGGGAGTTTCCATGCTCCTCTTTCATTCCCCATTTGTGTCACATGCCACATGTCCTGCCCATCACAGTCTACGGGCCGCATGCAAGTACATTAGTCTCTACTCAAATTACTTCCAATCAGTGGTGAGCTGACTCACCGTGAGCAAGTGCAAAGATCGAATTAGCTACCCACTAACTGGTCATGCACGAAAGTCGTCGTTTTTGTTATATTGGCAAGAAATTACCCAGAATTCTCAGCAATAAAACCACTTCCGTTATTTTCGTCTGATATAGAGGAATGCATTTACGCTTGCGTCCTGCAAATAATACCGTATACAATGACGTCTGCATCGCGCAATATTACGCCGATTCTCCTGTTCTTCCAGTTGAATTCTTTGGTAGACTCTATCAAATTTCTCTTCTCCGCGTATACCGAAAACATGATTGAAGTCTTCAAGGTCCGACATCTTGGATAAAGCAGCAAGGTACGTGGCAAGGTTTCAAACATCGGTTCCCTTCGGGATTCTCACGATAAGTTTCTATCTTAAGTTACCTCTTCAGGTAGCTTAAGAATTTCAACAATTAATATCGCATGAATAGATTTCTGAGTAAGCAAAATTGTATTAGGATACAACTTTCTCAGCAGAGAACACCTTTTACGGTCTAATGCGTTCATAGATTCGACCCTACGAGACTTAACATTTCTTATTATAACTTGTTTCCCATGAATATCATGTAGCTCACTGTTATGTTGTTTTCTTCATTTGCATGTACTCTCTTTGGCCAAAAATGACAGTCATGATGTCACTCACATCTGTAGTTTATTTCAGGCATATTCAATTTTATGTTTTTGTGTTTTACGGTAATTAAATTTGCTCTTCTTATTCAGTTTAGTTACTTTATACTTTACCTGGGTTTGAGTCCCATTCTGGGCGTATAATTTTTCTCTTCAAATATGATTTATCTATCATTGAAATGTATGAAATGAATAATAAAAACATCGAAAGAAGACATTTATTTGGGAATTTTACACTATATTATAAAACCATTATAATTTTGAGTGTTTATTGACCTATTTTGGCTTAAATATGTTTTCAAGAAACTAAATTTGCAAATTAATGGACTTTTGATTTTACGGACATCCCTCAGCCCCAAATAGTCCATTAAATTGAGAATTTATTGTGTATGTAAAACTAGTTATGATCCCTTTGCAGCAGCCCTACTTTTGTTTGCAATAACAGAGGTTGGTGTAACTGGCCTTTAAGATGATAGAATGTATCTCAGTTTACCTTTTTTAAATACTGGGTTAATTCTCTCTTTAACCTATTGTGATGGAAGCTTTGTTCCGTTTTCCAGGAACTTTTTAAGATATTTAAAAGCACACATTTATCATTTGCTCCCATATTTCTAACAAATACTTGGAAGATGACTACTGCAGGTTTCTTTCCTGTTTTTAGGCTCTTTATTACCTCTTCAAGTTCTAATCCAGAGAATTCTTTATTAAAGATACCTGAAACTAAATCTGCTTTTTCATTTCTTTCCGTATTTTCTTGTTTCATTTTCCTGTTTCCTTTCCTATTTTCATTCTTTTTTGTATATCAATTTTTGTTTTCAGTAAATGTGCTTCTCTATATAAAAAATGAGGTACTTTGAATTATTATTTTGTTTTGATTTTCAGAATAAGGCACAAATCAAACCTACGCCAGTCTCTAAATCTACCCCAGCAACTAGTGCAACACCAAAGAAAAGGAAGAAATGGAAAGAAGATTTTGAAACAGTAAATCCAACAGTGTCTTTTGACGACTTAGGAGGCATTTTAAAGACTCTGAGGGTAGATATTTTGACTTACATATCATATTTATTGAGAGTTTGAAAATTATTTATTCTAGATCACATACACTTTATTAACTTGGAGCAACACATTTATTATAATATTTAATTTTAGGAAGTTATATTTTGAGGTTATTTTAATTATATTATTTTTGGTCTGGACATCTTACCTCAATATTAATATTGAGGTAAGATGTCCAGACCAAAAATAATATAATTACATTTATTATACCCTGTTCGCTCTTAAAGTGATCCTCGTCAAAACAAAACCATGTGACCTGCTCGCTTTTCATTTGTTATGTTCATTGACATACGTTGTAAAGCAATTTCCTTCTGCCATTCGTACCACATTTACTGTTGCTTTTGACAGAGAGATGACACAGCAACAGAAGACTCAATACTTTCAACCATTTTGTTTCATGAGAATCGACTGAAGCGTGACTCAAATGCATCACCCATACATACTACCTATTTTAAGTTCTAATTATTGATAGGTATATTTTAGAATGTTTTGTATGTTTTGAATATTATTATTTTCATTCACGAAGAATAACAAGTATATTCAGAGGACATATTTTTAATTTAACGAAGAGAACTACTTTTTTTGCATATTTATTTGCTTCTACAACGTATGTTGGTTACATAACCAGTGAAAAGCGAGCAGGTCACATGGTTTTGTTTTGACAAGGATCACTTTAAGAGTGGACAGGGTATAGATAGAGAAAATTTTACATATGGATATTTTTTGTACAAATTATTCCATTAATAAAATGTTATTGTTGACAGAAATGCATCTTTACAGTTACATCCTCATAACTAACTCATTGAGACTATTGAACTCAGTTGTTCATGGCTGCATGGAGATAAGCTCTCCATTCATCCCTATTCTGAGCTAATGTTTTTCTATCATTCTCTGTATAATTCACCTCCCTTAAATCATGGTTAACTTTATTCTCCCACCTCATTCATGTTCTGCCTACTGGGCTCCTGGTTTTTCTACAAGTTTCCATGCCTTTCTTTCATTCCCCTATAATTCACCTCCTTTTTCTTTCATTCCCCTATAATTCACCTCCTTTATATCACAGTTAACTTTATTATCCCACTTCATTCATGGTCTGCCTACTGGGCACGTTGTTTTTCCACATGTCTCCATGCCTTTTTCATTCCTCATACATTCCACATGTCCTGCCCATTGCAGTCTATGTGTTCATATTACATCTGGTTTTCCATAAAGATCATATAGCACATTATATAGTTTTCTCCACTTGCATGTCTGTTTGTCTCACTTTGGTCCAAAAATTATCTGAAGTGCTTTTGTTCTCAAATATTTGTAATACTTAATATTTAATTTTAGGAAGTTATATTTTGAGGTTATTTTAATTATATTATTTTTGGTCTGGACATCTTACCTCAATATTAATGTTGATTTGTTCTTGGACATGTTTCAAAACAATTCTGTTTTATCGTCAGCTTTCCCAGACTGGTTTTATTTATGTTGCATTATGTTGCACCACCTGGATGTCGATGTCAGCTCCATCCTGTGGTTGGCCAAAGAACCTCCAAACAAGGTCACCCTCCATCGGAATATCAAAATTCATAACTCTGTTTCTGTTCTTCTGAATATAAATTTTTTTCCCAAATAGTCAGCTCTTTTGTATTTTCTAACTGTTTTAATAATTTAGTGTCTGAATTTATATTATGTTTTTCAGACCAAACATGAGCAGCAACTGCAGATTTTTCAATTTCTCCATTTTTAATATTTCTTATGTGTTCTTTGGTTCTAATTTTTAGGTTTCTTTTTGTTTTCCCTATATATATCTTTTCACAACCCATGCATTCAATTTGATATATTCCTGACTTTTTATTTTTATCAGTTTTTTCATTTTTGTTGGTTTTTATTAGTTTATTTAAACTGTAGTTATTTTTTGGTGCTAATTTAATATTAAACTTCTCAAATATATTTTGAAATTTATTATGTACCCAGGGGTGATATGTGAATTTCCTATATTTTTTCATAGGTGGTTCTTCTTTTTCAAGATTACTTCTGTTTATCATTTTTTGTTTTTTATACTTTTCTATCCTTTTATGTACCATTTTTTCATCAAACCCATTTTCTCTTGCTACTTTGATTATGTGTTTTTTCTCATGTTTGAAATCTTCTTCGTTTAAGGGTAAGTTTACCAATCTATGAGTTAAACTATTAAATGCTGCTAATTTATGTCCAATTGGATTGAACCCTGTTGATTTTATAAAATTTTCCGTATGAGTTTCTTTCCTATGAATCTTGAATTCAATTTTTCTTTTTTCTTCGTTTCTGACCAATTTAAGATCCAAAAAAGGTATTTGTTTATTGTCTTCTATTTCTTTGGTGAATTTAATGTTTGTACTCTGTAAATTTAATAGTTTTAGGGAATCTTCTACATGTTTTTCTTTAACAATACAAATTATATCATCAACATATCTACTCCAAAATTTAAACATTGTGGGATGTGCTTTAGTGATTTTACATTCAAAATCGCTCATAAATAAATTTGCCAGGAAAGGTGATAATGGGTTTCCCATTGAGAGCCCTGATTTTTGTCTATAGAAACTCCCATTGAATGTAAAAAACATTTGGTCAATGCATAACTCAGTTAATTTCAAATAATCTTCTTTGATCTCCCTGTCTATGTTGTTTTTCTTAACCAATTGTTCAATATCTCCAAAGTTTTTTGTTTTGGTACATTTGTGAATAGTGAAACTACATCAAACGAAACCAACCTATCTGTGGGTTCAATTTCCACTTTTTCTAATTTCTTAACTAATTCCAATGAATTTTCAATCTGCAGACTTTCAAAATTATTAATTCTTTTAAATTGATTATTCAGCCATTTCGAAATTTTGTAGGTTGGTGATCCAATATTGTTAATTATTGGCCTCATTTGGTTTCCAGGTTTGTGAATTTTTGGAAGTCCATGTATATTAGGGTTTCTTGGGTTGCTTACTTTTAATTGAAATTTTTCTTTCTTGGATAGAATTTTAACATTTTTAAAACAGTTTTCCACTTTTTTTTATGGTTTTTGGTAGGGGGGTCATTCTTAATTTTTTCATACTCTTTTTCTTTCAAAAGTTCTTCCATTCTATTTTGATAATCTTCTTTGTCCAGAATTATAATTTGGTTACCCTTATCTGATTTTGTATATACAACATTTTTGTTATTTATTTCTTTGAGTGTTTTTAAATTTTCCTTACAAACTGGGTTTTTATTTGTATTCTTTATTTTATTCAAAATTTCTTCACATTTTTTTCTGATGATTATTTTTTTCTTCTGTAACTAACCCTCCTATTGAATTTTCAATGTCCACTATGTATTCTTCTATTCTATTGGAATAATCTATTGCTGTTTTTAGACCGTTTTCTAACAATTTTGTCTCTTTTAGGTTAAAGGTTACCTTTGAAAAATTTTTAACATAATTTCTGGTGGATTCTGATTTTTCTTCATTTCTGGTTTTATTCTGATGTTTGATTTTATTTGATGTATTCTTCTTTTCCTTTGATTTAGTTAACAAATTATTTATCTTTGTCTTTTGTTTCTCAATTTTCTTTTTCATGGTTATGTTCAAAAAAGTGAAAAATTTATTTTCTAGGTTTTCCCACATGATGTTTCCTAATATTTTAGACAATTTGATATGTAACAAATAAATTTCAATATCCAGATTAATGATTATTTCAAAGTGTTTATTCTTTTCTAGTTTTAGTAATTTGTTCTCCAAAATTTGTTGTTGTTTGCTGTTATTGTTATGCTTGACGGTTTTTCTAATGAACATGGGAACCAATTCTAATTTTAGACATTGGTTGATGAATTTAATGTCCGCTAATCTTTTAACTTTCTTCTCTCTTAATTTTATAAACTTTTTGACTTCATATTTTGTTTCAAAAAAATTGTTATTGAAGTTGAGTATGGAGGACGCCATCTTGTTTTTCGTAATTTATAACACAAACACAATTTCTGGTTTTGTTTCTTCCTTGTAACTTAAGAAGTTGTAATTAATATTTAATTTTAGGAAGTTATATTTTGAGGTTATTTTAATTATATTATTTTTGGTCTGGACATCTTACCTCAATATTAATGTTGATTTGTTCTTGGACATGTTTCAAAACAATTCTGTTTTATCGTCAGCTTGTCCAGACTCGTTTGATTTATGTTACATTATGTTGCACACCCTGGATGTCGATGTCAGCTCCATCCTGTGGTTGGCCAAAGAACCTCCAAACAAGGTCACGCTCCATCGGTATTTCAAAATTCATAACTCTGCTTTTGTTCTTCTGAATATAGATTTTTTCCCAAATAGTCAGTTTTGTATTTTCTAACTGTTTTAATAATTTAGTGTCTGAATTTATATAATGTTTTTCAGACCAAACATGAGCAGCAACTGCAGATTTTTCAATTTCTCCATTTTTAATATTTCTTATGTGTTCTTTGGTTCTAATTTTTAGGTTTCTTTTTGTTTTCTCTATATATATCTTTTCACAACCCATGCATTCAATTTGATATATTCCTGACTTTTTATTTTTATCAGTTTTTTCATTTTTGTTGGTTTTTATTAGTTTATTTAAACTGTAGTTATTTTTTGGTGCTAATTTAATATTAAACTTCTCAAATATATTTTGAAATTTATTATGTACCCAGGGGTGATATGTGAATTTCCTATATTCAGAAGAACAGAAACAGAGTTATGAATTTTGATATTCCGATGGAGGGTGACCTTGTTTGGAGGTTCTTTGGCCAACCACAGGATGGAGCTGACATCGACATCCAGGGTGTGCAACATAATGTAACATAAATCAAACGAGTCTGGACAAGCTGACGATAAAACAGAATTGTTTTGAAACATGTCCAAGAACAAATCAACATTAATATTGAGGTAAGATGATCAGATTAAAAATAATATAATTAAAATAACCTCAAAATATCACTTCCTAAAATTAAATATTAATTACATGGTTTCTTACTTAAAGGGGAGAGTAAAGATTACAAGATTTGATACAAAGTTCTTAGGAAAATGTTTAAATCAAAAAGTGATGAACAGACAGTGAAAGGAGAAGACTTACACAGCAGTAAGCTACACATGATCTTTATGGAAACAATAAGGGCCTTTTATAAATCATATATAAACCATGGAGAACAAATGTGAAGAAGTACAACCTGAGTTTTGGCACTGGAACAATGACAGACCGAATGTGGACAGAACCAAACTTGAACTGTGCAATGTAGTAACCTTAATGGCCATCCATGGCTTCCACCACGTATTATGCACAAACAAGACCTATCATGACCCAACTCCACTCTGTGTATCTGAATTATACAGTAAAGGTTGTGTAAGATGCCACATAGAATTATACCCAGATGTGAAAATGCTAGTGAAATGTTTATGAAATGTATATTTGGCTATTTGGCTGCACTAATACAATTAATCAAATGTCACGAGGATTATAAGTTTCATAGACTGCGATGTGCAGGACGTGGAGAATGAAATTGGAGCATGGAAACTTAAATATAACATTAATCATGATTTCAGAGAGGTGAATTATATAAGGAATGATTGGAAAATATTAGCTCAGGATAGGGTAGGGATGTATGGTGAGCTTATGTCAGTATAGTGTAGCCACAAACCTCGAGGTTCGATATTACCAGTGATTTGTTATTAGGCAATATGAATTATAAATATGGTATACAATCTTTACAACATATTTATTGTTATGTTATTTGTTTGCTCATAATTATGGACAATGACTTCTGTCAAGTCTCCTGCATTTGTATAAATAAATAAAATTCTTACAACATTAAAAAAGCACAATTGCAGGTGTTAGTGGATTTTTAATTGATAATTGATAAATAAATAATTATTTATTAACCAACCTGATGAGTGATGACATAGCACAAAAAGAAAGAAAAGAATTAAATTAAATTAAATGATAAAATTTGCATAGAGAAAACAAAGAGAAATTTGAAAACCAGAGTGAAGGAACATATTAGGAATGTAAAAAATGGGGAAATGGTAAAATCTGCAGTTGCCACTCATGCTTGGTCCAATAAACATGAAATTGAAAAAAAAGCTAAATTAATAAAACAAATAGATAAACCTAAAGAGATCACAGTTTGGGAAGGATCCATATTCAGAAAAACAAGGAAATTTCTGAGAAATTTAATTTGATTTAAAATTGTATTGATCTAACAACAGATGGAAGAAGAAGCAGTACTTCATTAGGACAGAACTATGGTCATGTAAATACTAAAGATGGAACAAATTGATTTCTAAATAGAAGACTGAATATGAGGTTGTGATAAATAATTTATTTTAAATTTAAAATATGCCTCATAGTGTTACTTCCTATAAAGTTCAATCGTATATTTATTTCTAGAAGTCTCTGATCTTGATTTATACTGGTTTTTCAGAGAATATGACGAATATAAATTATTGGGTGAAAAATACTGATAGTATTTATTGGTTGTATTACTTTTTTAGAAATAATGTAGATATTAAACAAATCTCTCTTCCTTCACAAGCTTAAAAGTAGGAAAATTTATTCAATTTATTTGAAAACAAATTTTCTCAAGGTTATTATTTTATCATTAATAATAAAGTATTGATTCTTAGTGTGTAATTCTAATAATATAATTTTTCAGGAGATATACAAGTTATTGATCCATATTCATCATCCAGAAGTGCTTGATCCTATTAGAATGACACCTGCTAGGGGGATCTTGCTCCATGGTCCTCCAGGATGTGGAAAAACCCTACTAGCACATGCCATTGCTGGAGTAAGTAGTCATATTGATTTCTAGTTTCTATGCTACTCCTTTGAAAATAAGTATTTTCTAAATATATGTTTAGAAATTCCCCATTCTTCTTTTAAAGTACAGTGGACTCTTTAATTCAACCTTATTGGAGATTCTAAAAAAATATTTTTGTTTTCTTGTTACAGTTCTCTGATATTTCTTCATTCATACAATGTCACATGTAAAGATGGTTGATTGTTGCCACATGAAAATTAAATATTTTTTAGATTGTATAAGATAATTATTTATGCAAGCATTGTGATAGATTTTGAAATACAAGTTTTAATTAAAAGTTTGTAGATAATTGTGCATATTAATTGTTACGTGCTGGGTCAGTTAAGCCCCGCTTGAAGGTAGCATGAAGATCTCTATTGTTTAAGTGGTCTTTGGCCCGAGCGGTTGGCCTTGGTTTTGGAGGATGAATTCCACATTTAAACATGTTAAAAACACAGTAAACAATAAAATAACATTATTTATTAAAACAAAACCAAACATAGAGAAATATTAAAACCAAAACATCTAAAACACTTGTTAAAATCAGCTAAAATAGCCATATTGAACAGCGTCAAAAATACTAAAACTGATAAAATTCAGAGAGAGAAAACAATCATTTAAAAGATTCAACTTTGTTCATTATTCTAAGTTCTTTGGACCACTTGGTCCTTTAATTAATTCTATGTCTGAAAAATGACCATTTAAAAGAATGATAAAAGATTCATATTACCCATGTAGAGCTTGTAGAGCTGCACCCCTCTGCAGGGGGACCGCGTTCGGTCCCCACCGCCGTTCTGCCTTCGTTAAAAAAATTGCGAATATTTATATGATAAATTTTAAGTTTCTAATCGGGGAAATTTGGGTGGAAAGTTCATGATCTAGTTCGAAACCTTCATCTTTGTCAAAATGGAAAGCTTTGTTCTATTTTCACTTCTTGCAACTCACATTACTCTTATCTAATGTGGTCATCTTTCTGACTAAATAATTCTGGAATCTTGTGACATGGTTTTGATCCAGGATATAGAAACATTGTGGCTTTTTACTAGCGTTTTTTATATTATATGAGTATAACTAATATGTTTTTCAGTGCGGTTATTTATTCCCTATTTTCTGATATAATACACATGTATATGTGTCTATCCTTTATCGGCTTTTTATAGTATTTTATTATTATGACAGTTAGGCCCTAGTGCTGGCATAATATTAATATATTTTATTAGTAATTCATAACTTCAAAAAGCCAAAAAAATATAGAATTTAAAAATTTGTTTGCCTTAGCAATCAACTATAGTTTGTACCAACTGGAGATGGAGCAAACTTGCTTTGAAACATACTTCTTATAGAAACAACTATATGAGGTAAAAAAAAATACAGATCAAACTTATTTATTAAGTAGAATCTCATAATGTTAAACTTCCTATTGTATTTTCAAATATATGAAATATATCAAAATTTTATAGATTTTATAAATAACATATAAATAACATATAAATGTTTTGTTGCCTGTATTTTTGCTTAATGGAAATATTAGTGAAAATTCTGTTCATCAATTTTTGAAAAAGAGACACTTTTTATATATTCTTAATATAATTTTGTTTCTCCCTATCTTAATAACTGTGAAATCAATATTTTTGATGTAACTTCTCTTGAAGGAAAGAGAAATTTTACATTCTCATCTGATCAGAATTAATTTAGAAATACTTTAATCCAGAAACGTAAAGGATTAGATATTTTAAAAAAATCTTTCTAAACATTTCAAATTATCCAAACTGAATAAATCATCCTGTGATTATTTCATTGTAAATAGATTTTATATCAGTAGGCTCATGCAAGAAGTATATGTACTGTACCATTACAGCATAATGATAAAAGCAATTTCTCTCACTAAAATAAAAACACAAGTAAAATACTCTATTAGAAACACAAATAATGTAAAACATGTACTGTAGACCTAATTCCATTGTTCATTTTTAAATGTTTGTGATTTTTGTTTGCTTCGGTCTCTATAGTTTTACATGATAGACAAAATCTTTAATTTCATTTATACCTTGAAACATGTTTCTTGAGCTTCAACAATTCTTAAAGTTTCTACCATTTTGTATGCTTCATAAATTGACAGTTCAAGCACTTTTATAATGATGTCACGACTGCTGCCCTTTCCATTATTGGAAGAATTGTGATTTTGTATCACTTTTTAAAATCTCATGTTCTGTAAGTTCTAAACATACTGCAACTCTAGTATCAGCAGCTACATACTAGAAATAAAAATTTCACAAAAATCCTGCTTTGTACGTATTCCAGTGTTTTTAACCAAGGGAAGTGGGTGGACAGAGGTAACACACACACATGTACTCAATAATGATGTTCACTACATGTTGATCTTTAAACATTGCCAGTTCAGAAGATGGCAGAAGATAGAATTTGCAAGGCTTACAGAGATAATGGTTAAGTCTGTTAACAAAAGTTGCTACCTGTTCAGGGTACAATACATTAAGCTGAGAATTTTTTGAGTTCTTGGAGATCTTGAAGTTACAAAATTACTAACTTGAAATCAAATCCTGTCTTTGAATTATCCACATTTAAGCTTCAAAAATCAAATTAAATATGAAATTTTAATTCATAGTTAAATATGGGAAATAACATTATGAGGTTCTTTATTCGTGCTTCTTCTGGTCCCCGTCCGGAGATCGGGGGGACATTTTTACCTCTGGAATTATTTACAGATAGAAGCGATACCATGATGTAATTATAGGGCTTATGTTTTGTTCATTTTGCACCACCCAGAGGCACGTGTAGATACAATATGAAAAATTAATAAGAATCCCACATGATAACTACTGGATTAACTATAAAGACAGAAAGAGAATCCTTAAAACTCAATATGGCTTCATACAGAAAGCAATCAAACTACAAAAACAGTATAACCCAAATCAAAATCCAGAAAAACTTCTCTTACCAGTATCACCTCTGGAAGATACAGATATTGCTTTCAACACAAATTTAATCAAACATGTTTTAAAAAGTGAAATGACCCCAGATGAAAACTAAAACAAATCACATTGGAAACCATTCACAGTCTATATCCTGAACCGCAATGGGTACATATCTATACAGATGGATCCAGAATGGAAATAGAAGCTGGAGCTGGAATTTACTCAAAACTGTTTAGCTTCTATGTTGCAGTAGGGAAAAATTGCACACACTTCGATGGAGAAATTCAGGCAGTAGAGTTAGCACTAACACAACTCCTCTACAGAATAAATACATTTCAGAGAACAGTTGTACTAAGTGATTCAACATCAGCTATACAAGCTATAACAACATATAACTCTCCAATCTCCAGAAAAGTGTTGGAAATAAAAAAGATCATAAGATTATTGACCAAACAAAATAAAATTATTCAGCTCCAATGGATCCCCTCTCATTGCAGGATACATGGAAATGAAATGGCGGATCTTTTAGCAAAAAAGGGCACCAAAATTTTACAGAAAACAAATCAATCCCTGCCCAACCATTCTGCAAAAATTATAATTAAAAGAAACTTCCAGAAAGAACTGATGGAGCACTTCAAATCACAAAGTAATGAGAAACCATGGGCAGCTATCTCGCAGAATAAAAACTTAATACCTGAACAACCAAGACATGAAGCAGTAGCAACATTCAGACTGTTAACAGGCCATGACTACCTGGCAGCACACCTCCATAAAATTGGAATCTTCAACTCTCCAAATTGTATCCTGTGCCAAGACAATAACACTACCATGAACAAAGATCATCTTGCTAGCTGTGAGGCTCTGAAGATGTCACCTACAAGAACTCTGGCAGGACTCTATTGGGAAGTAAGAAAGCAAATGGAACACATCCAAGCTAATGGACATTAGACTACTACTACTACTACTACTACATTATGAGGTTCTTAATTCATATGACATTTTAACACTGATTTAAATAGGAATTTGAAGGGGAATAAACTTTTATTCAAATTATACAATTTTTAATTACCCAATGTCAATTTAACCAAAGTCCACTATATAAAATACTTTGAATATAATTGTGAATTGGAAACTTTGTGTGAAATCTTCTTCTCACCTGACTTGTTTCAAAAGCCCTTGCTTCGATCATGAGCTACAGTCCGTCATTTTTACCTCACCTCACATAAAAATAGTTTCTCTCGTATGACATGTTTAGAATGCCCTTGATTTCATCATGAGCTACATTCCGACATTTACATCTCATTTCACATAAAATTAGTTTTACTCACTTGACATGTTTTGAAAGGATTAGTTTTCATAATCAAATTAAACTTAAACATTATTTATACCCAACCTCATAAATATGACAGGTGAGGAAAACATATGACTTTAGTCAGTATAGCTGTTGATAAAAGCAAAGAAAGGGTTTCAAAACATGTCAGGTGAGATAAACATATGACATTCTGTCAGAATGTAGCTGATGATGAAAGTAATAAGATGTTAAATATAAAATTGGTACCTGGTAAGTCGTCGTAACTCCTCTTTGAGACCGTAACAGGCCACACAGCCTCATACTTGCATAGATGATGATGATAAGTCAGTTGTCCTCAACTAAATTATTAAATAGTTCCAATATGGAGGCCTTTCAAAATTAATGTTTCATCTTCTGCATTTTAACTGGTTGAGTTAAAATGCAGATGATGAAACATTGAATTTTGAAAGGCCTCCATATTGGAACTATTTAATTATTTAGTTGAGGACGACTGACTTACCAGGTACCAATTTTATATTTAACATCTTATTACATAACCTCAACGGTGCTTTAATATGAATTTTAAAAGTGTTGATGAAAGTAAAGCCTTTCAAAACATTGGATAAGACAAACATACAGTGTTACCCCTCTTTTACCTCTTTCCTAGGGATCAGAGGAAAAGTATTTTAAATTAAGGGAAAGTGTAAATTGTGGTACATGAGGATGGGTTAAAAAATGTTTATCTCTTACTCTGCAACCGTTCCATAACGCGCCAAAAGAAAAAACATTGAATGAGATAGTATACAATTTGTCTAAATAATGTGATGTGTATTTTGAACATAAAATGACTTTCTTTCTCCATTTAAAAAAATAAATAACAAAGGGAGTTACAAAAAATGAGACAAGTTGTCAGAAACTGCAGGAAAATTACATAAGATTGCTAGATCCAAACCAAACAATGCCCGAAAAAAATTAATAAGAACAAAAATAAGTAAATAATAACAATAACTGGTTAACTAAAACAGTAAGCTGAGAGCAAGATAAACACACTAGGCCATCGACACATTATATAAATACTGGTTAGAAGCATGTGTAGAAAAATGGAAAAAACTGTAACAGGAAAAACAATTCTTTTGTGGGAGATTTAAAAACATTTTGTTTAGCCAAAGTAGTATGCAGTTTGAATTCAGATGGTGTTGCAATCAGCTGTAAGCCAGCGTCATTGGCTCAAAGAATCTGCCCTACTCTTTATCAATTGTACTGAAGGGAGATAATCGAGCAAATAAATCGAATATCTATAATTATGAATAAACCAGATGAATGGTAGGTAGTGCTAAGAGTATGAATGTCATCACACATCACTTTGATGAGAACTGTTGTCATGGCCAGTTTTATTACCTCCATATCTCCATCTTTGGTTTTTTTATGCTGAAGATTGATATGTTGTGATATAAATAGCAGGAAAATTAAATTACAGACATGTAAAATTGAGGATTATAATATGTTGTGAATATAGGAATACTGAAGGGACCTTTAAAAAATGTTTTTTTTTTCAAATGCCCCAGGTTTTGTCTTTTGACATTCCTGGTTTTTCTCCTGGCATGGCATACTTGTAACCCACTTCTGAGGTTGGGGCGCCTGGAAGGCGGGGTTACGTTGCCCCGATGATATGATGGGAGTTGATGATAATTGTGCACCAGGAGAGTCCCTAATCATAAACTTAACCTAAGATGAATATGATTGATGATGATTGCGATGGCCACATGATTTCGGGGACCGTTTGGGCCTTAAAGTTTTCCTGACATTTGTCTTACAGGTGAGGAAAAACCTCGATGAAAACCTCACCCAGAAAAACTGTCCCGACTGGGAATCGAACCCGGGCCCGCTGCGTGACAAGGCAGCACGCTACCCCGAGACCACAGCGGTGGACCCTTTAAAAAATGTGGTTGGTTGGTATCTAATGTCGAGCACTTGATAATGAAATCATTCGCTCTCTTGCACTCCAATATTTAGCAGAAAGGCTGGTCTCTACTACAAAAGCTGGACAACGGAGGAGATGGTTTCTTTCCATATCTTCATTTAAACTGCAAAAAGGGCATTTAGGTGAATCTGTTATGCCAATTCTGTGTAGGTGTTTATTCAAGCAATCATGTCCTGTTAGCAGTCTGAATGTTGCTACTGCAGATTTTCTTTGTAATGTAGTAATGTCATAAGCTTGTAGATTTGTCCATACAGTATATCTAATATTATGATTTAATTCAAAAATAGTTATATTCTGAAAAAGGTGGTAAAATGTTAATCCAGGAACGTAAAAGCGAGGTAATATTTTATTTTATAAAGTGAACTGTAAAGTTTCCCATTCATATTTATATTTTATTAATAATTTACCTCATAGTGTCACTTTCAATCATTTTTTATTAAATATAAAATATTTTTCAGAATATAACTATTTTTGAATTAAATCATAATATTAGATATATTGTATGGACAAATCTTTATACTCACCTCATATTAAAATAATAATTTAATTTAATTTATTTGAGTTTATATGATATTTGGATATGATTTAGTAGCATACATGTTATATAGTTCACTCTTACATGTAATTCAGACATCAAGAAGTCGGCCTGATATCATTAACATTCACATTAGAAACATCTGCTTCCTTTGGAAACATAATCCAGGGATTCCCAGTATTGCATCATTCTTAATGATTCAGCATTATTTCATATGTTGGTAAATTTATTTCTCTAATAATATGATGTAATTGTCCACCAATCACTGTCATTGCTAATGATATCATAGTAGTGTTTGATTCGCTACTAAAAAAACCCCACTTCTTATAAGTATTATGAAGTGATACCAACATTGATTTAGTTTGGTTTTCCCCCTCTTGATCTCTCTCTGTAGTGTTGTTATATCAACGATACATTCTTTTGTCAAGCCAGTCGAGTCAAAACCATGATCTGAGCAACCACTTTGCTCGCTCCGTATGAAAGGACATAAAAATATCAAAATAATAAAATGCAACAGTGCAAAGTGAAATTAATAAAACTTACTGGAAATTAAACCTAAACTACGTGTGAAGTGATTATATATTGAAGTACTTTTCATTTGTTTTATAAAATAAATATTTTATTTTCTATTCATTTACCTATGGATATAATTTCTTATTAAATTACATTTACAGCCCATTTCTCTCCTGGCATTTAACGGACCTCTGAACTGAGGTTGGCCATCCACTGTACTTATTTTTTCTCTCTCTCTGTTTTTTTTTAAATCAACCACTTCTGTGGTGTAATGCTTAGCTTGTTTGACAGGAGTTTACAGGATTCCTTAGTTTAGTTTAGTTCAGGTTTCTAGGAATTTTTCCTTGAGGTTCCTTATGAGGACATGTGAAAACGTACTGTACATGAGAAGTAGAGAAACCAGTTTAGAAAACTGTAAAATAAGGTTTAGAAATTGCATATTGCAAACCTTGTGATTCATTATAAGTGGATATGTGGATGGCGACCACAAGGTGCCCAAGCTGAGCAAAACATTGCTTCACTTTCTTGTGTTTTGCTCCTTACTTTTATCTTTAACCGATCTGGTATTTCTTCCTTTTCTAGTACCAGATCCCTCTTTTTACTTTCCTATCCAGTCTCCCTTGCCTGACCTCTTGTTTTCTTTGACTCTGATGGTATTAGAGTATTCGAGGCCGAAGGGTTCATTTCTGTCTTTCCTATATCTCTTTCTTTTAACCTCGTGGACACTCACCTTGAATGCCCACATAAGCTGCATGTTCAAATGCAGCCCCATTGCAATTTATAGTATAAGTGTGCAATGGACTCATGTTGTCACATAATGAAGAAGGATTATAAGCTACATCTTCTGGTTCCCAATGACAGCTACCATTTCAGTTAGTCTTGGTTCTTTGTAGTTGTTGTCCCTTAGATTTATTGCGTTATTTGTTTATTCATAAATATACCATTCTTTTTTTTTTTCAATGTTTATTATTCTTTTAACATTACTTTTTTAGATAGTGAAGCTTTTTGGGTTCAAATCACAGTTTAGGCGTACATTTTCCTCTTAAAATTTGTCCTTCAATGTAAGTGACAAATTTAAAATAAAAAAAAACATTGAAAATAGCTGTCCAAGGAAATGCTGAATACAAAATTCATCAGTGAGATCGTAACAGGCCTATAGGCCTAAGACTTGGTTGGATGAAGAAGAAGAACACTGAAAATATATCATTCTTATATGTATTTTAGAAGCAATTTTTTTTCCTTCTTTCTTTTTGTTTGTTTACATCCTAATTTGTTTGTTCTAAAGGAAATGGGAATACCTCTAATGAAAATAGCAGGACCAGAGCTGGTTAGTGGAGTATCAGGTGGATCTGAAGAGAGAATACGGGATTTATTTGACCAGGCAGCAAAAAATGCTCCTTGCATTCTCTTCTTGGATGAAGTAGATGCAATTACTCCTAATAGACACACGGCAGAGAAAGGAATGGAACGGAGAATTGTATCACAATTTATATTGTGTCTTGATGGTAAGAATAGATAATTTGTATCTTCTTTGTTGTAGCTTACATTTTTAATATATCTAGAATCAAATGTTAACTATAGCAATTCTGTAAAAAAAATGGACTGTTTATTCTGGCATATGCAGTGTATGATGTTAATGTAGGACCTGGTCCCAAGTTAATCACTTTCTCACTTAACCATTACATAACTACCTAAAGCACTTTCACTATCAAACTTGTTGCACTGACATAAGCTCTCCATACATCCCTATCCAGAGATAATACTTTCCAATCATCCCCTGAATAATAATTCACCCCTCCTCAAATCATGATCAATCTTATTTTTTGTTGTTCTTCTCCACTTCCTTGTTTAGGCATTAATTGCCTGTTCTGTCTTCACTAATAGATTTAAGACTATCTCTTCCGAGGGCATCCGACTTCTCTTCTTCCTCTCTGAAAATAATGTAAATCAAGAGAAATATACAATGGACAAAATTTGCAGGACATAACAGTATGAGGTGTTAATAACTAAATCTTCTTCTTGTAAGCCCATGTTTCCCTTAACAGAGATTTAGGCGCTCTCCCCCTACAGGGAAGAATTTGAACCAATACTAATTTAGTTACACTTGTTTTCGTATAGATGTCATTTTTGAGTGGTCCGTGGTCAGCGTTCCGCCTCGTACTGACATCCAGGAAACCAAGGTATTACTAGGATGGGAAAATTAGGTAAATTTTGCTTAGAGGCCTTTTCATTCAGGCTTAAGGATTTTTACGAGCCTGAAAATCTTCAGACTTGGGACCCACGGCTTAAAGTCCCTCCCGGAGGACTTGCTCCTTGGATTTTTCCATCCTAAAAAAATCCATCGACCACGGCCGGGTTTGAACTCGTGACCCTCGGGACCAGAGGCAAGGAGCATAACCACTAGTCCACCGCGGATTTTAGAAAGAAAAAATTATGTTCGAACCACAAGTGGAACCCCGGATCTCTGACTCTGTATGTCACACTGATGTGCTGAATCAGAGATCTGGGGTTTGATTCCTGTTTCGTAATTTTTCTTTCTAAAATAAAACTGTATCCAATTCTGAAAAGTGTTAATTTAAAATATAACATTGAAAAATTATTAATCTTTTTCTCTCACTTCACTCTTGGCCTGCTTATTAGGCACTTTTTCTCTGGTTTTCTTACAAGAAATTTCCATGCCATTCATTCGTCCCAAATGTCCTGATCTTCGCAGTCTATGAGACTTGACTGTTGTTATTACATCCCATAAAGATTATGTATCCCACTGTGCATTCTTATCCATTTTCCTAAGAATTTTAATTTCAGTTATTCAAACATATCAATATCTTCGTCATACAATTCTTTGATGAGTTCTGTCTTGTTGTGACCTAATCCTTGAACATTCTACTGGAGTACTTAAATTAATTGATTATTCTTTATTCCCAAAGCATTCCTGGAGACACCCTATTTATTTATTTATTTATTTATTTTTTCAGTTTTATGGAAATAAAATAATATTCATGTTTTTTTTTCAAATATTACTAGCACTATCACCTTAATTTGACTTTAATTTTATTTCAGCATTTCAATCTTCATAATCATCTGTGAATTCATAGTTATTCATAGTTATGAATGTGTGAATTGTGTTGTATTTAATTGAACTTTTATAGGGAAAAAATCACTATGAGGTTTAATTTAAGATTTAAATTAAAATATTTTATACCTCACCTCATACATGGGGTATAAAACATTTTAATTCAAATCTTGTGTTATATTTGCTTGCAATCTGAATAATTAAATATATAAATAAACACACACAATGCATTCAATTGGATTGATTTATTATTAATGTTATTAATTGAAGAAATGCAACTAAGATGGTATGGACATATAATGAGAAGAAAGGACACAGAAGCAAGCAAAGAAGTATTGAAATGGATACCTCCTGGAAAAGGGAAACGTGGTAGACCAAAGCCAACTTGGATAAAGGGAATTCAAGACAACATGAAGAAGATAAATATGACTGAAGAGACATACAAGACCGGGAAGTGTGGAAAAAAAAATTGTATATTTTGGTTGAGGATACCTGTGTAAGTAACAGAAACAATCCTGAAATAAAAACAAATTGTTAATTGATTAATTACTTAAATAATCACATGTTTTACACTTCACCTTGTAAAAGAGAGCATGGCACAAGTTGTAATAGAACTCTCTCTCATGAACCGTCTCCTGTCATTGATTGTCAAATTATATTTTGATAAAAACTTCTCAGCATCTAGACAAACAAGGAGCCCAAATAGATTTTACTATAGCATTATGAAAGTTCAGATATGCTAATTTTAAAGTCTGAAGTGATTGGATGACTTCAATATTTTCAATGGAAGTTTTGATAATATATTTAAGAAATAATAATAATAATAATAATATGTAGGAATTGCGCACAATGTGGAAAGTATGGGTGAGTTCAATTTATATATTAAATTTGGGAATTTTTAACATTATGAGGTTCAATTCATAAGAATTAAATAAATCGTGATTATTTCTTACCTCATACTTCTACGTTCCTTTAAACACAGCACTGCAGTATCGGCGACTCCTTGTCACATAGTTTATTAGAGCATCATAGGATTGAAAAAGAAGCAAAACTTTTGAAACATCTATCTAAACCTTTAGATTTAACAGTTTGGGAAAAAGTATATATTAAAAAAAAAACATACTAGAACCATGAACTTCGAAATTCCAGACGAACCGAACTTGATTACAAAGTTCTTCAAAAATACAACAGATGGCAGTTTAGAAAATGATTCATTAAAAAGAACGCCAGATGGCAGTTTAGAAAATAATTCCTTAAAAAGAACTTCAGATGGCAGTTTGGATAATTATCAACAAAAGAAAAAAATTGACGTGAAAACAGCTGACGATGGTGACAAGGAGTCACCGATACTGCAGTGCTGTGTTTAAAGGAACATAGAAGTATGAGGTAAGAAATAATCACGATTTATTTAATTCTTATGAGTGAGTTCACTTGTTGTAGAACTGTGTAACTGAGATCATTCTGTGGGGGCACCAATATGCATGGTATCTGTCACACTACCATTTCACATGGTACACACAGTTTTCGTCTGGTTGGTGGACGTTCTTTGTTTTACAGATCTTGTGATGAAATCCGTGGATAACAAAGTGGGTTTGTATGTTGATCCCCATCATTAGTTTGTTGTCATGGTGGTGGTGGTGGCGGCGTAAAACTTGCTCCACATTTGTTTCTTCTTATCCTTGGTTCACACTTTGGTATGCATTAATCCTGATGTAAGGCTTAGGTCTTCTTTATGGTAAAATCAAATGTTTCTTACATTTCCTCATACAAATCTTCTAAATAGATTGTGATTTCGAGACCATAACGGTCTCATCTTCAGTACTATTTTGGCGACTGATGTTATGTCGATCGGAAGAAACTCTTCTTCTTCACTCTGTTGGTGGACCGATGAACATCTGGAACAGGTCAGAATTTGCAGGAATTTCGAAATGCATAAGTTTTCCTTTGTTTTTCTGAATGTGGATCTTTTCCCAAACCGTGAGCTCCTTTTGTTTGTCTATTTGTTTAATTAGACTGGCTTTTGATTCAATTAAATGTTTTTGGACCAAACATAAGCAGCTAATGCTGACTTTTCCACTTCTCCATTTTTTATGTTTCTAAGATGTTCTTTCACCCTTGTTTTCAAATTTCTTTTTGTTTTTCCAATATAAATTTTGTCACAATCCCTGCATTTGATCTGATAAATTCCTGATTTGTTTTCTTCTTCAATTCTTTCATTTTTATTGGTTTTAATTATCCTATTAAGGCTGTATTCGTTCTTCGGTGCTAATCTTATGTTAAACTTTTTGAAATTTTTTTAAAAAATTTGTAGTATTTCAATGGATGGTATAGCCATAGCAATGATTCGTGACTAATGAAATTTGTAATGGGAGCTTAGATGCAAGTCTTGTACTTACCAGATGTAGATCTCAGCCAGTAGGAAGTGTCACCACACGTCATTGTTAACTCCCTCGCTAGCGAATATCAAAATATGTACAGTCACTACTAAACATTTGTAAAAGTTCATAATAAAAATTAATTAATATACGGCCATTTTAATCCGTGGAGGAAGTACATTCACTATATATACCCTATATATGGTTTATATCAGTCTGTTAAAGATTTAAATAACCACTAAATGTCACTTTAGTACTCTTCCAACTCTTCAACACCTGACATATTATCTCCATATTCCGTTTGGTCAGTTTCACGTTCACTCTCCTCATCGCTGCTTTACATTCCATTGTCTTCAATTATAATTTTTTCAATTCTTTCTTCCATGATTCCATCTTTCTCCCAGTACTCGTGTTCGTTCTCTTCCACTTTATTACACACATTTTCCCATTCCTTTTAACCAATTTGTTTAAATCTTTCCCGGCACAGCATTTCAACATCTTTAATTTTGAAGGTAACATTTTTCTACCAATCCACTGTTTTACATCACCCCAAATTAATTCAATGGGATTTAAATCGGGACGATAAGGTGGAAGTCTCAACACTGTAAGGTTATTTTCAGCTAATATTGTGTCGATAACATGGGTTTTGTGTGTTGGTTTATTTGCTAAGATTAAATCATATAAGTGTGTTTTAGTGCTATTTTCATCAAATGAATATTACATTGAATTAATCAAGCTTGCATATCTTTTTTTAAGGAATTTGATGTTGGGACTTTATTTAATTGTGTTTTATGGTATGAAGCGTTGTCAACAACTAAGACAGAGTTTGGGGGTAAATTTGGAATCAACATGGTATGTAACCATTAAATATGGTTGGTTGGTATCTAATGTCGAGCACTTGATAATGAAATCATTCGCTCTCTTGCACTCCAATATTTAGCAGAAAGGCTGGTCTCTTCTACAAAAGCTGGACAACGGAGGAGATGGTTTCTTTCCATATCTTCATTTAAATTGCAAAAAGGGCATTTAGGTGAATCTGTTATGCCAATTCTGTGTAGGTGTTTATTCAAGCAGTCATGTCCCGTTAGCAGTCTGAATGTTGCTACTGCAGATTTTCTTTGTAATGTAGTAATGTCATAAGCTTGTAGATTTTCCCATTCCTTTCCAGATGTTTTGGTGGTGTATTCTTCTCTAAGTTTATTGATGTATTTATTTGAAATAATTCTTTTGATAGAGTGAAAGGAAACTGGAGCAGAAGTTGGGTTTGAAACAATTTTGCTACCCTTCTTGGCTAGAAAATCGGCTATTTCATTGCCTATCACTCCACAATGGGCCGGAATCCATTGAAGTACAACTTTTTTTTGTAGACGGGATAACTGTTTTATCATTTTGTGACATTCGATAATTTTGATGCTTTTGGGTGTTGTGTCTCGTGTTATAGCAAGAATGGCTGCTTTGGAGTCACATAGAATTACAACTTTTGTAAATTTTTGGATGTGATATAAAAGATTTTGTAAACTTAAGAAAATTGCTAGAATTTCGCCATCAAAGTTTGTTGAATTTGTGTTTAGTTTACGATAAAAGGAAAAAAGTGGACATACTGCACCAGCACCAGTGCCACCGTCATTTGGTAGGCTGGAGCCATCTGTAAAAATATGTATCCATTCAGGAGCTGGATATCTTAGATTTATTATTTCCAGTGACATTTGTTTTAAAATATATGGAGGAGTTTCAGATTTCTTGATGTCTTCTGTTAAATGAAGGTTATATTCGATTTCCAAAAATTCTAGAGGGTTGTTTCTCATCTGCATATTTTCTTTTGAATGTGGAAGTTGCAATTTCTGTTTGATTTCTTGTACAATGCTTAGGAAGCTTTGCTGAGTTTATAAACATACTTGTGGTTTTCTTTGGGTCCAGTTATTATGGGGTAGCCTTAAAAATTTTTCATACTGTGTGACTGCTGTTTTCTCAATTTCAAATGCTATGTTTGGGTTATTTGTTAAGATTTGCATGGCAGTGATTGGTGTTGTTTTAACGGCTCCTGTTATCAGACGGAGGATTTGGTTCTGCAATTTATTAAGTTTTTCCACTTTAGTAGTTACTAGGATTTCTTCACAATAATGAAGTACAGGTTTTATGTACATTTGGTTTAGGGTTTGTGTGTTGCAACCCCACTTTTTCCCTGCTAATCGTTTTAATAATGGTAACCTTGTTTCTATCTTTGTACATATATTCTCCATGTGTTTCTTCCATGTTAATTTTGTGTCCAGAGTTATTCCTAAATATTTTGCTTCATGTGTTTGAGTTAATAATTCACCCTCCAATTTCAGAGTGATGGGTAGTGGTTTCTTTCTTAATGTAAATAGTTGATAATTTGTTTTCTGTATATTTATCTTCATTAAGTTCTGGGATGTCCAATTCTCTAACTGTATTAGTGATTGTTGGGCTATGGTTATTAATTGTTGACTTTGGTTTTTCGGTTTGGAGACCCATATTACAACATCATCAACAAAAAGTAGGGTTTTTGTTTCGAGCTTTTCTATATGCTTAGGTAGATCATTAATGTAGATATTGAAGAGAATGGTACTGAGTACAGAACCCTGTGGTAAACCTCGATGTGTTTGTTGGTATTTAGAGAGGTGATTATTATACTTTGTAGCGATGAACCGTGGATGAGAAAATTGCTGATCCAGAGTAGCATATTCCCTTGAATGCCTAAAGTCTGCATTTTTTCTAATAATTTATATCTCCAAATAGAGTCATATGCTCCTTGGAAATCAACGAACATTGCCAGAGTGTCTTCTTTTCTGTTGAAACTGTCTTTAATAGCTTGACTTAGGTGTACAATTTGTTGATTTGTTGATTGTAATTCTCTAAATCCAGCTTGATTGGGTGAAAGTAAATTATTGGTTTCTAAATACCAATTTAATCGATTTGAAATCATTTTTTCCATAGTTTTAACAATTACACTAGTTAGTGGTATTGGGCGATAATTTGAAAAAGTATTTGTTGATTTTTTTGTTTTCGAAATAGGTATTATAATAGCTTTTTTCCAATCATCAGGAACTTTTGTGTTCCAAGAAAGATTATAAAGGGAGAGCAATTGAGTTTTGGCTTTATTGCCAAGGTGTTTGAGAAATTCTGCATGTATATTATCTGCTCCTGGAGATTTGTTTGATTTTAAACTATTAATGGCTATGTTTAACTCTTTAATGTTGAAATTCTTATTAAAAATATTATCTTTTGTACTGCTTGTTGATTTTATGTAATTTTTTAGGTTCTCTTTTATTTTTTTTTGTTCCTTTTTGTTCTCTGAGGACAAAGTATAGGTGTTAGCGTAGAGTTTGTTGAATTTGTTGGCTATTTCACTTTCATTTGTAATCTGTTTGTTGTTGTGGATAAATGGTGTTTTTTGCCGTTCTTTTTTATTTTGTATATTGTGTACAAATCTATATGCTTTCTGGCCATCTTTCCTATAATCCATTTTTTGGAGGAAGTTATTAAAATTTTCTCTTTTATTGCTGTTAATTTCTTTTTTGAGTTGTGCGCACAGTTTTCTCCAATTTTGTACATCTTTTGGGTCTTTTGTTTTTTTTGCTTTATTTCTAGCGAGATCTCGGTCTATTTTCATTCTTTCTAATTTTGAATTCCAGAAGGGTTTGTAGTTTTTAACTATTCCTTGTGGTATATATTTTTTTGCTGTTTTTAATATTATTTTGCATATAGATTTGTTAATTTGATCTGACTGAAGTGATTCGTTTAAAGGATTTTCAAATTTGGTTTCCAGTTCATCTGTGTACTGTTTCCAATTGGCTTTTTTGAAGTTCCACCTGGGTTTAAGATGCATTGGAAGTAATTTGTTATTCCCCAGTTGAATAGTAGCAATGATGGCTCTATGTCCTGAGCCAGGATCTTCTACAATTTGTTTTTTGGTTTTGGAGTATAAATTAGAAGATACAAAGAGTAAGTCAGGATTAGTTCCTGAACCAGAGTAATGTATATATGTTGGAGGATCCTCTTTGTTGTGTATTATTTCTATGGGTGTTGAATTTAATAAGTCTTCTACAATTTTCCCTGCATTATTAGATTTGGTATAGCCCCATCGTCGTGAATGGGCATTAAAATCTCCCATTATAATTGTATTTGGGTTTATTGTAATATGTTCAAGATTAGGGGAGTTATTTGGTGGATTATAAATTGAATATATATTGTACTGAGATTTATTTATCCATACGTTAATTTTAATTATTTCAATTTTGTCTACAGTGCCCATTTCTTTGATAATTTGAACAGACGAAGTCATGTGTGTTCGAATTCCAACTAAAATACCACTACTTATTTGTCGTCCTTTAGGAAGTATGTGAACAGTAAAATCCTTGAAGTGGTAATATTGTAACTGTTCCTGTGTGAGATTTGCTTCTTGAATTGTGAATACATCAATTTGGTGGTCAGATAGCATTTTTGTAAGTTCAGTCTTTTTAGCTTGTGATAGTTTGATGAGGAATGTGCCGACATTGTAAAGAAAAGAAAACTAGCAAAAATTAAATGGTTACACGAGCCAAATGAGGTAAATTTAGAGCAATTGGGTAGTATTAGACGGGAAACCACTAAGTTACTAAAGAGTAAAAAGAGGGAATATTTGAGAGAGAAGATTAATGATCTCGAAATGAATGCAAAAAATAGGAACATTAGAGAATTATATCAGGGAATTAGTATAGAGAAGAAAGGGTTTCAGGCTAGAACAAACATAATTCGAAATGAAAATGGGGATATGATTGCAGATTCTAGGAGTATATTAAATAGATGGAAAAGTTACTTTAATCAGCTATTAAATGTACATACAGAACAGGACATTGAGGAGGATAATTTACAGACAGCAGAAATGGTAGTCGCAGAGCCAAGTGCATTAGAGGTTGAAATGGCGATTGAAAAATTGAAGATGTATAAAGCATCAGGTTCAGATGAGATCCCAGCAGAACTCATAAAATCAGGAGGAGAAAAATTGATAGACAAAATACGCTGGTTGCTTAGTATGATTTGGGAAAAAGAAGCTCTTCCAGATGAATGGAAGGAATCAATTATCGTACCAATATATAGAAAAGGAGATAAAACTGATTGCAACAACTACAGGGGCATCTCATTACTTTCAACTTCATACAAAATTCTTACAAATATATTAGTAAGCAGACTTACTCCCTACATTGATGACATTCTAGGAGATCATCAATGTGCATTTAGAAGAAACAGGTCTACAACAGATCAGATTTTTAGTATAAGACAGATTTTAGAAAAGAAATGGGAATATAATGGCACTGTACATCAACTATATGTAGACTTCAAAAAAGCATATGATTCAATTAAGAGGGAGAAGTTATATAGTATCCTGCTGGAGTTCGGAATTCCTAAAAAGTTAGTTAGACTTATACGAATGTGTCTAAATGGCTCAAATTAGTAGGGTTGCGTGTAGGCAAACAGTTTTCAGACAACTTTTGAAATCCAGAAGGGTTGTGGAAAGCAGTTGAGAGAAGAGCACTATCTCCACTACTATTTAATTTTGTACTAGAGCATGCCATTAAATCTTTTTAGAAATGAGGAAGGCTTACAACTAAATGGTATTACTAAGCTGTTAGTTATGTGATGATGATGTAGTACTAATTGGACGATAGCGAGGAGATACTAAAGGCCAACACGCACACACTATTGAGTAACACTAAGAAAGTTAGGAATGGAAGTAAATATCAGTAAAACTAAATAGGTGGTCACATGTAGAAATTTCAGTATATAATGGAAATGGACAGCTATTGACAAAATGAGGGAAATTTTGAGGGAAGTGGATTGAATTCAAATACCTAGGCACAATAATCACAAATAGGAATGAGACGGCACAAAGAAATATTAAAAATTAGGCTCAATTCTGGAAATGCATGCTATCATGCATTGACAGAGACTTTTGATGTCCCAACTCCTTTCAAAAACGTTAAGCTGAAAATATATAAAACTGTTTTTCTATCAGTTATATTATATGGGTGCGAAACATGTACTCTCTACTTTAAGGGGAGGAAAGAGGGATTACGAGTATTTGAGAAATAAAGGTTCTTAGGAAAATTTTGGACCAAAGAGAGATGAACAGACAGGTGAATGGAGAAGACTACATAACAATGAACTACATGGTCTTTATAGGAAGCCAGATATAATAAGAACAGTTAAGTCTCGTAGACTGCGATGGGCAGGACATGTTGCACGTATGGGGAATGAAAGACGTGCATGGAAGCTTCTTGTAGGAAAGCCAGAGGGAAAACGCCCAGTTGGTAGACCAAGAATGAGGTGGGAGAACAACATTAACTATGATTTGAGGGAAGTAGATTATACAGGGAATGATTGGAAAGCATTAGCTCAGGATAGGGATGTATGGAGAGCTTATGTCCGCGCGGCCATGAACCTACGGGTTCGATAGTGCCAGTGAGTAAGTAAGTAAGTAAGATAGTCCTCCAGTATTCCACTGGAGGATTTTGATCAAGTTTGGTTTGGTATATTTATTTCCTTGAAGAAAGGTCCCCGTCCGGAGATCCGAATGGGGGACTATTTTACCTCCGGATTTGTATTTCTTTTTCCAAGGCTTCATGTTTGTATTCGAGTACAATAAACTAGTTGTAACCGTTTAGTAGTAGGCACCACATGTGGTGGTTACGTCACCCATAGAGAGAAAGTAGGTATAGGAAAGAAGGAGAAATGAACCCCTAGGCCTCGAGTACTCTAATACCATCAGGGTCGAAAGAAACAAGAGGTCAGTCAAGGGAGACTGGATAGAAAAGTTGAAAGAGGGAATTGGTATGGGGAGGAGAAGTAATACCAATTCGGTCAAAAAAGAAAAACTCACCAAGCTGACCAGTGCTTGTTGGTGAGTAGCCCTTCCCTTTCGTTCATCATGCATAAGCATGATTACTAACAGCTGCACCACGAGAAGGTGAGGAATTGGACACTAGGTTACTGTCCAGGTCGGTTCCTTTAAGCCTTCGATGGAAGGAATTAAAGGGTCTCCTCTCTGTTGAAAACAGTAGCCTTTCCGCAGCCGTAACCATTTAATATAGTTTTCTGTATTCATTTGTTCATGGAAGTCTCCTGTTTTTAGCTCTGACCTGTAATGAGGAGAGAATTTGGTATACAACCAAACCTTCCACCAGCATGCACAATTATAAGACGTTTCCCTTTAGAAACGGGAGCCATCAAACCTGAGCCACTGTCGTCAGACCAACCTTTCGGACTAGTGTGACTACTGTGTATGTATGTTTCGTCTTCATACACTATTGGCCTTCCCTCAGCTCTGTATTTTTTAATGCATGTAAGATATGTCTCTCGAAGGGAACGAATATTATGATTTTCAATTAAAACACTTCGGTTAGTTCTTTATTATTGCTCTAAGACTACTGGCTCCACCACGAAATTCAATTGTTTCTTTTAACTTCTCCAATAATTTTGCTATTGTTGGTGCAGTCTCTTCTTCTTCGTAAAAATTATATATAGTGTGCCGAATTACACATTTATTAAAGTCATCAATGTCAGTTATTCTTTTTGGGACATCGAGTTTCTTTCGTCCCGCGCCGTAGCTGAGCGGTTAAGGTAGGAAGCCTTGTTGCAGAGCTACGGGACTTGCGCTGGTTCGAGTCTCCATGGGGGAAGAAATTTTCTCATGGTATTTCGGCCAGTATGGGACCGGTGCCCACCCAGCATCGTGAGGCAATTGGGTAGCTACCATAAGTAGCGGCTCCAGGTTGAGGAACCAGCTATAACGGCTGGGGGACTCGACATGCTAACCACATGTCACCCCTACACTGGCTGTTGATCATCTACCTCTGTGATTGACACATGTGGATGTGAAGGGCCAGCAGCCGGCTGGTAAAAGGGCAACCGCTGAAAAGTGGAAAGACCCTCAATCGGAATCGGAGTTTCTTTCCAGGGGTGCCAAAAGAAGATCCTTCCTCTTCATGTTTTCTTCTTTCTTGTGAAATTCTGTGAACAGAACTGTGCGACACACCTGTAGCTTTAGAAACTCTTTCTTGAATTTTCTTCACTTGTTTATAATACATGGGTGAAAATCGTTCCTTTTCTTTTGCTTCCTCTTTCATGTAGTTATGAACATTCACAATAATCTCCCGACTTTGACTGTGAAGAGTTTTTCCTTGTAATTTTGAAATCATAGGAGGCATTTTGTAAATTAAAAAAAATCAAAATAGTTCACTAATTAACTAAATACACATTCACACTACACTATAATTTTAAGACTATTGGCAGCAAAGGTACAAATTATTATAAATAAAAACTATGGTTTAAAAATATAAAATCAACACGTCCGTTTCTCACTATAATTCACTCTGGACTGTATGTGTTTTTGTAAGAGGAGCTGTTTTAATTGCACACGTGGCAGCAGGGAAATCACAGCTCAGCAGTCTGGATAGCTTCTCCGACTCGATTGACCTTCAAGGACATTGTTCTAAATCCCTAGCGTGGCCTATAAGTGAATTTCTTGAATTTTATTTTTTCTGTTTCTTTTAAGAAGTGCTTTCATTAATTAATTTTTGTCTTTTAAATTTATTTATTTTCTTGTATACCATATTTTCTTCATAACCGTTATCTATTGCAACATTAATTAAGTGTTCTTTTTCCTAGTTTTCTTTGCTCATAGGTATATTTACCAATCTATGTGTCAAACTGTTAAATGCTGCCTCTTTGTGAGCAAAATGGTTGAATCCTGAAGCTCTAATATAGTTGTCTATATGTGTATTCTTTCTATAAATTCCAAATTCTATCTTGTTTTCTTCATTTCTTCTTAAAGTGAGATCTAAAAATGGGATTTGTCTTTCATTTTCAGTTTCCATGGTAAATTTTATACATCTACTCGGAATGTTCAAAAGCTTTAAAGCATCCTCTATTTGTTCGTGATTCACAATAGCAATTACATCATCAACGTATCTACTCCAAAATTTGAAAATCAAAGGATGACCACTTGTTATTTTCTGCTCAAAACTTCCCATAAATAAATTGGCCAAAAAAGGTGATAGAGGATTTAAGTTACTTTTTGTTTTTCCTATGTATATTTTTTCACGATCTTTACAGCCAATTTGATAAATCGCTGATTTGTTTCCGTCTTCAATCTTTTCATTTTTGTTGGTTTTGATTAATTTATTCAAACTAATCATTTTTCAGTGCTAATTTAATGTTAAATTTGCTGAAATTTTTTTAAAATTTATTAAATACTAAAGGATGATATGTAAATTTCTAGAATTGTTTTTACCAGTTTCTTTACCTGTCTGAAGAGTACTTTCATTTATCACTTTTTGTTTTTTGAATTTATTTATTTTCTTATGAATCATCTTTTCCTATAAACCATTACCTTTTACTATTTTTACACACTTTATATTAGCTTGGCCTGTATGTGTCCATCTATGTAACAGATTCTTTCAACACGATTTTCACCCACTTCAAAACATTGGATCGACTTGAAACTTTATATACTTGTAAAGGACCAGTGACATTACAATAATTTCATAAATGTTTTCTAAAATCTTGGCCAGATTCATCAGAAAATAAAAAAATAAAATAAAACTGGTATAATAGGTTGCGGACTTATCAACTTTTTAGTCTTGTTTATTTTTTATTATTTCACTCACCTCATACAGACCCAGGGTTTCTTCACATCATTTGTGACATTCTCAATGCTGTGTCATGTTCACAACTGACGTCCAACGGCCTTCTGTCCTGCAGACTGACCTCCGTGCCATCTGATGGCCGACCGAAGAATTTCCAAATCAGTCCTCTCTCCTTATAACCGGGTATTTCAAAATTCATAGTTGTACTTTCATTCTTGCATATGTAAATTTTTTCCCAAATTGTGAGTTCCTTTGGTTTTTCCAACTGTTTAAGTAAGTTTGTTTTGGTTTCTATTCTATGTTTTTCTGACCAGGCATGTGCAGCTATTGCAGATTTTTCGGTTTCTCCATTTTTATCATTTCTGAGGTGTTCTTTTAATCTTGTATTTAGATTCCTTTTTGTTTTTCCTATGTATATCTTTTCACAATCTTTACAATTAATTTGATAAATTCCCGATTTTTGCAGTCTTCAATTTTTTCATTTTTGTTGGTTTTTATTAAATTACCTAAGCTGTAATAATCATTTTTCGGTGCTAATTTAATGTTGAATTTGTTGAAAATTTTTTGAAACTTGTCAAATACGAAAGGATGGTATGTGAACTTCTTGAATTTTTGCCTATATTTTTATCTGTCTGAAGAGTACTTTCATTGATGACTTTTTGTTCTTTGAATTTATTTATTTTCTTGTGTATCATTTTCTTGTGAAAACCATTATCCTTAGCAATTTGTATGATGTGTTCTTTCTCTTTATTGTAATTTTCTTTGCTCATGGGGACATTCACAAGTCTGTGTGTTAAACTATTAAATACTGCCTGTTTGTGTGAAAAATGGTTAAATCCAGTAGCTTTTATATAATTGTCGATGTGAGTTTCTTTTCTGTAGATTCCAAATTCTATTTTCTTTTTTTTCTTCATTCCTAATCAATTTAAGGTCTAAAAATGGTATTTCATGATTATTTTCTATTTCCATTGTAAATTTGATTGTTTTATTTTGAATATTTAACAGTTTAATGGCATCTTCTAATTGTTTCTCTTTTACTATTGCTATGATATCATCTACGTATCTTCTCCAAAATTTAAACATCAAAGGATGTGCTTTAGTTACATGACATTCAAAATTCCCCATAAACATGTCTGCTAAGAATGGTGATAATGGATTTCCCATTGCGAGTCCTGATTTTTGTCTAAAGTATTTTCCTCTAAAGGTGAAGAACATTTGATTAAGCATAATTTTGTTAGTTTTATGTATTCTTTAACGCTATCATCATCTAATTTGTTTTCTTTCAACCATTTTTCTAAAATTTTCAAAGTTGTGTCAGTCGGTATGTTTGTGAATAATGAAGTAACATCAAATGAGACCAATCTTTCTGAAGGTTCTATTTCTACATTTTCTAATTTCTCAACTAATTGGTAAAGAATTTTCTACTGCTAAATTTTCAAATTTTTCCATACCTTTAAATTTATTGTTAAGCCATTTGGATATGTTATATGTCGGTGAATTGATATTGTTGATGATAGGTCTCATTTTCTTTCCGTCTTTGTGGATTTTAGGAAGACCATGAATGTTGGGGTTTCTGGGATTTGGTATTTTTAATTTAAACTTTTCCTTTTGTGTCATAATTTTTTTAATTGATTTTAGGTTGGTTTCAACTTCTTTAATTGTTTTTTGCGAGAGGATTTGTTTTAATTTCTTCATATTCTTCCCCCTTTAATAAATTCTCCATCCTATCATTATAATCATCTTTATCCAAAATTACCAAATTATTCCCTTTGTCTGACTTTGAAAAAACAACATTTTTATTTATTGTTAATGTTTCTTATTTTCTTCATATTTGTTTTGCATATGTTTTTTATTTTTGTGTTTTTAATTTTTTCAATAACTTCCCCACATTCTTTTCTGATTATTGTTTGTTCTTCATAATTCATGTCATCGATAGCAATTTCAACATCAGCTATGTAATCTTCTAAATTGTTAGAGTAACTAATGCATGTTTTCAATCCCTTGTAAAGTTTTCAGATGATAGGTTAATTACATTTTTCTCATTTTCTTTATCCCCCCCCTAATTTAGTGGTTATACTTTTTGTACTTTTATTTTTCTTCAATTTTTTTAACTCAGGTTTTAAATTAATTATATTTTTCTTTTGTACGTCAATTTTTTTCTTCATTTTGAGGTTCAATTGGTTGTAGAAGTTTTTTTCTAGGTTATCCCAAACTATTTGGCCTCAACTGTTCATTAATTTTAGATGTAAAAAGTACAGTTCTACGTCTATTTTACTTATAGTTGTATAATGTTTGATTTTTTCCAAATTGAGAGTTTTCTTTTCTAAAATTTTTTGGTGTTGGTTATTGTTGTTTTTAACCATTTTCCGGACAAATTTTGGAGTGATATTCTTTTCTAAACATTTGTTAATGAATTTGATATCTGCAGCTCTTTTGTTTCTAAGTTCTTTTAATTTCAAGTATCTTTTAATTTCTATCTTAGTTTTCGAAAAATGTTCATTGAAATGTTGTATGTTTGAAGCCGCCATCTTGTTTCAGTTGTTTACGTTTCTTGTTTTCCTATGACTTGATAGCCAACTTTTATGGTTTTTACGTTTTCTTCTTAGAGACTTTACCTTTACCAATATCTGTTTGTTATCAAATATATTAATTGATGTAGAGCACCCCACGCTTTTGATGGTATTTTTTTTTTTTTTGTTGATAACTCTAGTTTTATTCTAGATGTGTTGGAGATAATTTTTTTTGTTGACCACTTTAATTTTATCCCAAGCGTGTTGGATATTAAAATTCTTTTTCATTTTTTAATTCAGTTTTCTAATGAAGTGTGTTGTTTTAGTTTTTTTAAACTATTATTTATTATGTGGTTTTCTCTTTATTAACATTTTCTTTGTTCATGGGAACGTTCACAAGTCTACATTAAACCATTAAATACTGCCTGTTTATGTGCAATATGGTTAAAACCTGTTGCTTTAATATAATTATCAATGTGTCTTTTCTGTAAATTCCAAATTCTATTTTCCTTTTTTCTTCATTCCTGTTCAATTTAAGGTCTAAAAATGGTACTTATTGGTTATTTTCACTTACATAGTAAATTGAATTGTTTTATTGTGAATATTCAAAAGTTTAATGGCATCTTCTAATTGTTTTTGTTTCACTATTGCTATGATATGATCCACATATCTACTCAAAAATTAAAAAAATCAAAGGGTATGCTTTGGTTATCTGACATTTGAAGTTTCCCATAAACATATTTGCTAGAAATAGTGATAATGGATTTCCCATTGCAAGTCCAGTTCTTTGCCTGTAGTATTTTCCTCTAAAAGTGAAGAACATTTAATCAATGTATAATATGGTTAATTTCATGTATTCTTTTATGCTCTCATCACCTATCTTCTTTTCCTTTAGCCATTTTTGGAAATTTTGGAAAAATTCCATTCAACATTGCTATTGCAGTTCGGCTTTTAACTATTCTTTTTGTTATTTGTAATTCAAATCAACTCCATCAAAAAGTGTGGAAACTCAATCTATAAAGCACACTTTGGAAGTAGGAAATGTTTAACAGTTCTTGGAATGGAAAATATTTTCCAGGAATGGTTATATATTTAACTAAAAGTAGGGTGATTGTAGATTGCATGGACCTACAACAAAGGCTTTGAAAGAGGCCAAAAGAAAAATGCATCCTTTTATATGAGTTGTCAGACATCTTAAAAGTGATTTGGTCTCCAACATTTTTTGAACAAAGGACTTTTTTTAAAATATTGATTGAATTTATGTATATCTCTAACTCACTGGCACTATCAAACCCATACGTTCATTGCTGCATTTCTTGATGGTTGTATTTTTACGGTGAAAGACGTCACTCTTTCGACCAAGGTACTTTTTTCATCTGCATTATCATAAGTAATGCCACGAGTGATTTCCAATTTATCTACAGAATTTGGAAATCAAGAGTGGCATTTGTTAGGACTATTTAACGAATAAAATTAAGCTGTTTACTCACAAATCATTATTTAACTATAGTTATTTTAAAACATTTATATATTTAATGTAAACGGCGATGTTTGGAAACAAATGAGAAACGATAGGTACGCTTTTACTGCTTCTTTTGTTTATCACTGCAACCAGATTATACTATTTATTGCCAAAGGAACGCAATATTGTAAGGAGGCTTTAATATGGTAATTATAACACTGATAAATATTTGGTGAAACACGACTCTGATTGGTTGTAAAACAGAAATCATTGAAATGTGATTGGTCATTGACTCCCATTTGGGGCATGAGTTAAATAGTCAAAGTTATCACCTTCGACCTGTCTGGCATGGACCCTATTGGCAACAATGCTACCGTCGGCATAGCTCTTGAGGTCATTTCAGCATGCAAGCCACTCCACCATGACAAGGTAAAGATACCATGGATGATGAATTTATGTATAGGAAGTTATTTTTAAATTCTAAAAGTCTGATACATAACAATACTTAGTAAAACAGAGAGGCATGGTAGTTCTTTGTAGGAAAGCCAGAGGGAAAGCACCCAGTAGGCAGGCCAAGAATGAGGTGGGAAAACAACATTAACCATGATTTGAGGGAACTAGATTATACAGGGGATGATTGGAAAAATATTACTTAAGATAGGGATGTGTGGAGTGCTTATGTCCGCTTGGCTGAGAACCTACGGGTTCGATAGTGACAGTGAGTTAGTTAGTTAAGACTGATGTTTAGTTTAGTTTAGTTTTTTTTTTAAATATCTCAAGTCCTTTTATTCTTTATTGAATTTAAAAAAAAATCCGAAGAATTGTAGACAAAGAATAAATAAATCTGTGTTTCTGATCTGGGGTTCGAATCCCAGTCTGAGCATAAATTTTTCTTTCTAAAATAAAACTATGTCCAATTCTGGAAAGTGTTAATCTTAATCATCATCATCATCCAAGCAAGTATTAGGCCATGTGGCCTGTTACGGTCTCAAAGAGGAATTTTCCATTTATTCTCGCAATATGATCTGTCTGATTCATCCGAGGCTTGGTTTGAGACTTGAAAGCAAATGTAAATTTTTTTGCCCAATGGGTTACTGGCCCAGAGGAGTATTATTGTGGGGTTCCCACTAATGTAACATTTCCTCTACATTAAGGAGATGTGGTTATACCGCCAGTACTCGGTCCTCAGAGCCTCATTTGTAATAGCAGGTTGCACCACGAGCAGGTTGAGGATGAGATTTGGATAGGAGAGGTGATGAAATGCACGTCACCATCCCTTGCAACCAATCTTAATATAACATCAAAATCTGTTAAGTTATGTAGATAGGAAATAACACTATGAGGTTTTTAATATTGTTTATTTTTTATTTCACTCACCTCATACTTCATTTTTTTTTTTTGAGGTTCAGTTGGTTGTAGAAGTTTTTTTATATTCCAAACTATTTGGCCTCAACTGTTGGTTAATTTTAAATGTAAAAAGTACAGTTCGTCTATTTTACTTATAGTTGTATAATATTTGATTTTTTCCAAATTGAGAGTTTTCTTTTCTAAAATTTTTTGGTGTTGGTTTTTGTTGTTTTTAACCATTTTCCGGACAAATTTTGGAGTGATATTCTTTTCTAAACATTTGTTAATGAATTTGATATCTGCAGCTCTTTTGTTTCTAAGTTCTTTTAATTTCAAGTATCTTTTAATTTCTATTTTAGTTTTCGAAAAATGTTCGTTGAAATTTTGTATTTTTGAAGCCGTCTCAGTTGTTTACGTTATTCTTGTTTTCCTATGACTTGATAGCCAACTTTATTAAGTTATGTAGATAGGAAATAACACTATGAGGTTTTTAATATTGTTTATTTTTTATTTCACTCATGAAGTATGAGGTGAGTGAAATAAAAAATAAACAATATCAAAATCTGTGTTTGTTTTTTTAAGAATACCTTTTCATCAAAACCAGAGGGTTTCATTGTACCCAAGCAAATTTTACAGTGCTTTAATACAGGAATATACAATGTGGGACAAAGTTACACTAAGTAATTGTCTGCTTAAGCCCTCCCCCAAAAATATATATATATATATATATATTTATTTATATATATATATGTCAAAAGGTGGTTTGTTTTCTTATTTTCTTTAAGTAAAAGTTCTGAACTATCCAATAATTATGTTATTTAAAGAAAATCAGTCCCATTTATTATTGAACCATCTTGTATATTCCTCCTGATACTGATTTCAGTGTTAAGATACAGCACGTTAGACACCATATATTCAAGTCATTGATAAACACTCCTGCAATAATTTGTATTTTTTACTATTTTTCTTCAAATTATTATGCACTGTCATTTGTTCTAGAATCTTCAAAAATAGTCTTGTGCAAAAAAATTAAGATTGTGTTAAAGAATAAAATTTATCATAAGTAATGCCACGGGTGATTTCCAATTTATATAGAGGATTTGGAAATCAAGAGTGACATTTGTTAGGACTATTTAACAAATAAAATTAAATCATTATTAGTTATCGGTATTTTAAAATATTTATGTATTCAATGTAAATGGCGATGTTTGAAAACAATCAGAAATGTGAGGTTATGAAATTCACTGCAACTTGATCATATTATTTATTGCCAAATATGATTGCAATATTATAAGAATGCACCCTAGTGGAGAAATAATGAAGCACATCAAACTGTATATTATAATTAACATTTTAGGTTATTCATTTATTTTTTTAGTAAACAACTCAGTAAAATCAAGCAATCTGTTCATTATTTGCTATATTCAATGTATATGTTGGAGAAAAATAATGCTCTGAACTGTTCAGAGTATTAAAAAGGTGGAGCTTTCTTTATCACAAAAGCAGGAGCTGATAAAGAGAAATCGATAAAGAGTGAGGTGAAACACGACTGTCATTGGTTGTAAAACAAAATTAATTGAAACGTGATTGGTCATTTGACTACCATTTGGGGCATGAGTTAAATAATCAGGTGAAATCTACATTTTTATAATTGTTTCAGATTTGGATCAGAAAGAAGGTGGTGATCGTGTGGTGGTGATAGGTGCCACTAATCGTCCAGAATCATTAGATCCAGCCTTGCGTAGTGCGGGTCGGTTTGACCGTGAAGTATGCCTTGGAATACCCGATAAAGATGCAAGAAAGGAAATATTGCAGATTCTGTGCAAGGATTTGCACCTTTCCACAGAGTTTGATTATGAATTTTTAGCAAAAAACACGCCAGGTTATGTTGGAGCTGATCTTAAAGAATTGATAAGAGAAGCAAAAATGGTTTCACTCGAAAGGTTAATACATTTTCTTTTTTTATTAAGTTATTTTTTCTCTTTAAAATTAATGTTGGGAACTAAACATTATGAGTAAAGCCCGGATGTTTAGGCATTTATTTTGGTTAAAATAGGCAGGCACATAGGCACTAAAATAGTAAAAATAGGCAGTGAAATAGGCATTTATTAATCATGGAAACATACAAAAAGTAGACAAACACTTAATAAACTAATCAATTGAGTTGGTGTTTACTTGATGAAAATACATATCTATTAATTAAATAAAAAATAAAACTTAGTTTTTATTTATTAAGATATAATTCAGTGACAGCTGTTTCAGTACACTGTACCTTCTTCAGACATGTTAACAAATTATGAATTGTGTACATATCAATATTTAATTTTAGGAAGTTATATTTTGAGGTTATTTTAAATATATTATTTTTGGTCTGGACATCTTACCTCAGTATTAATGTTGAGGTAAGATGTGTACATATCAACTGATCTAAGCAACAATACAACAATAATTTATTGAATTTTTTTTTAATTTAACAAAGGCCAATTCATTCGAATCAAATTGAGAATTTAACAGTTTATTACTACTTTTCAATTTATTTATTTCTACTTAATAAACTGTCCCATATGATTACATGTCACAACAAGATGCTTTTTTAAGTTGTCAATTGTCATATTTAGCTGCCTGTCAGAGAGAACATTTTTCATGGTGCAAAAAGATCTACTTCTACAGAGGTAATTGGAGCAAACTTAAAACAACTTATTTCAGAAGGACTCATATCGACAGCAACAGAACTTTTACCTTGTAGAATGTCACAAATGTTTTTAAGTTTCTTCAGGTGCTATTAGCTCTGATAACACATTTGCACTTTTCACTAACAGCTTGAGCTTCCTGCAGTTGATTTATTACATCTTCCACGATTGCCATAGATGAAACCAGCATATCACCTTGTTTCTCCAACTTAGTAATTGCTTTTGTGTGCTGCTATAAATGCCTGGTCATTGTTGAGTTCTTGACCATACAGCAGCCTTTTCACCATTGTGAGCTGAAGTAGCTTTGTCTTCGGATATAGCATGTATCTTGTCCAGATTGTTGGCATAATATTCAGCAGCAGAGATCCAGGTTCCCAATCTGGTCAAAATGGGCTGTGGAGGTAAACTGAAGTCTGGTGCTATGTCCTGGAAAATTCAGATTTGTGAGGGAGATTTTAAGAAGACTTTTTTGGTGTTTGAAATCGACTTGTCTACATCAGGATACAAACTTCGTACTTCTTCGGCGATTCTGTACAGCCCATGGCCAAGCACGTGAGATGAAGCATTTTAGGGAAGAGAACTTTCAAGGCTTTAGCGGCTTTTTTCATATCAGGTGCTATATATGTGACGAAAAGCAGAATCATGTATTCCATGTGACCAGAGAAGCATTAAGGCATTTGTAAACAACTGTGCAACCATTTGCTTTCTCCATCTCTCCCATGGTTAAAAAAATACTTGAGAGATCATATTGCTTTGGTTCCATAGTTCCGATGATGACATTGCCCATGTAACGTCCCATTGCATCCATCATCTTGTCAATAGAGATCCATATTTTCTTTCCTGAAACTCCGGTACAAATCCTCTGAAGAGTCTCTTTGTAGTAGACCACTGTAATAATTTTTTCTTATTGTGGACTCCGATGGAAACTGTTGTTTTGTGTATTTCTGCAGGAACATTCTGAAGGACTGATTTTCTAGCTTCATTGTGAAAAATTTTAACTATTTTGGCTCATGCATTACAGATAATAACGACCAACACACTGAAGTACAAAGAAGACTGAAACTGGCCAACAAAGCTTATTACTCACTTCATAAAATAATGAAGAGTAATAACATACACTCATCAACTAAAATAAGGCTATGTAAAGTTTTAATAAGATCAATTTTGACCTATGGTAGTGAGACATGGAGCCTCACTAAAAGATCAGAGGTAACCCTAAATAATTTCGAAAAAAGTACTCAGGAAAATATTTGGACCAATAAATATTAATGGTCAGTGGAGAATACGATACAACAAAGAACTGTATGACAAATACAATTAACCTGACTTTGTCAATTTTATTAAGTTAAAGAAATTAGAATGGGCTGGTCATGTACAAAGGCTCTCAACAGACTAAGCGCCAAAAAAAGGTGCTTACAGCAAGTTTATGGGGAATAGACAAGTTGGAAGACCGAAGAAAGATGGGAGGATGGTATTAAGGAAGATGCTGCAAACCTACATAAGTGTCGCAATTGGAGGCTTGTTGCGCAAAATAGAAATGATTGGAGACCAAGGCTCGAATTTGAGCCAATCAGCCATTGGATGGATGGATGGATGGTTTTCTAGCTTCCAGAAATGAATTCCCGAGTCTACAAAAGCCTTGCAGAGATCCAGAAAAAACTGAAATTATCTACTGGTTGTTGCAATCACTATTGGTATTAAAGAGAGCTTCCTTCTGTCGGCCATTTTGTAAACCCAGTCTTATGTTTTGCTGTTGCAAATGTTGAAGTATAAAATAACTTTTTCCATGGTTAATTGTTTTTTCACAAACTTTGCACATCAGAACAGTACCATCGGTAGATATCCTATCTGAACCGAATTTGCAGACATGTAGTTTACTACTTAAGTATACACTCACTTTTGGCACGATAAATATTGCAATAATCACTAAAACTGGAAATGTTTAATACAAGTTCAGTCCAAAACTAACATATTATTCTACTTGCTACAGTGAACAGACTATCTTTCTGTCTCTACTTTTTTTTCAGAGATCGGGAAAAAGTGACTGTATATTGTCTCAAAAAGATTAGTATGAGAAGGGATTACAGACTTCAAAGAGACGCATGCACATGACAACAGTAATGGGATCAGGAGACTTGTTTTTAATACTTCCCTCATTCCCTTTCTTTCGATGGTAAACCCCGAAGTGACCTGAGCACTAAGGGTTGTAAAATTGTTTTATTTTCTAAACTTAAGCCCACATTTTATAATATATTGGTATTATTGTATGTTTCTTCACTCAACATGGGCAGCAATAAGTGGCAACCCTGTAAGAAAGCAAAACCCAGACATGTGCTGTTCTTGCAATCTCCAATCCTTGTCAGTTATGATGAGGGGGATGGGGAAAGGACATTCAAAGATGTCACCGATAATGTTCCTGGAGAATAAAATTCTCAGCAAATATTTGTGTGAGGAGAATATATATTTTTAATTTGTACAACCGTTCTTTTTTGTTTTTTATATAATATATGTGCAGTTTATTTTAAATGTATTAAAAATATAGAATTATTATTAATTATATATATATATATGTATATATATATATAGATAAAATATATATAGATATAAATATAGAATTATTAATGTTGGATGCCCATTTACTAGATGGGAGGATTCATTAAATCCCACTTGATGTGAAAACAGGTCAAAAGGCCTAATTTCATGAAGCAGAAGAAGAAGAAAAATATAGAAAATGTGCAATAATGATGCAAAAAGACTAAAAAGGGCATTTAACCTTAAAATAGGCAAAATAAAAAAATTGGGCCTATCATACCCAAATGTGTAGAAACGTGTTTATCTCTAATAAATCTTTCATATATACATTCAGTTTAAAAAAGTCATTTTGCCTAACATCCAGGCAAACATTTGTTGGAGAATTTTTTTTAAAAACTCTCCTCATAAATTTTGTGCTTTTCACAAGACGCAGGTTCAGACATCTTGTCCATCATCAGTCGCAACTCTGATGAAATTCTTCAGCCGTCAACTTCTCTATTGTCAACATCTTCTGTGCTGCCATCTATGGTTGAATTTATAAACTCTGAAATTAAATTTTCTTTGTTGGGAATATCAAAGTTCATCGATCTACATTTATTCTTCTAAATATATATATATATATTCTCCCAAACTGTCAATTCTAAAGGATTTCCAATTGTTTTAAAAGTTTTGTTTCTCTTCTAATTTTATGTGCAGCAATTGTAGATTTTTCAATTTCACAATTTTTAATATTTCTACAATGTTCTTTTTTAAAAAATTCCAATTTCCTTTTAGTTTTTCCCATAAATACTTTACTGCAATCATTACAACTTCTTTGATAAATTTCAGATTTCTTACTATCTGGGACATTGACTTTTTTTTATTAGAACTTAGAAGATTATCCAGACTAAATTTATTTATTGGTGCCAAAGTAATGTTGTGTTTATAAAAAGAAAAATTGAAATTTCCTATGCATTTCAGAGTGGTATTACCCTCAGGGGTCCTCATCTAGGGGATATGTGGATGGCGACCACAAGGTGCCCAAGCTGAGCAAAATATTTCTTCCACTTACTTGTGTTTTGCACTCTTTTAACTTTACTATCTAACCTCTCTTGGTTAACTCTTGTTTTTTTTCGACCCCAACGCTATTAGGGCATCCGAGGGCTAGGGAGTCTTTCCTTTCTTCCATTTCTTCTTTCTTTTATTTTCTTTTCTTCTCCAGAAAAGCCTGACCAGAGGCTATAAGATGGCAGCCCCATCACTGGTCTTGCCTTCCTTTGGCCAGCAACCAATCGAAGGGACTATTATTATGCTTTCAAGTCTTATACGAGAATTTCCCGGAGGGAAAATTTTCTATAGGATCGTAACAGGCCTTGGCCTATTACTTGGAAGGAAGAAGAAGAAGAAGAAATAATTTTCTTGAATTTTTTTTTTTCCTTGCAAATTGTAGTGAAGTCTTTTTTTTTTCTCTTTAAATTTTCTTACTTTATTTGCTATTAACATCTTATCAAAACCATTTAATCTAGCTATGTTTAAGATATAATTACATTCTTTCTTGATATTTTCTCCATTTAATGGGATATTCATCAGCCTGTGTATTAGGCTATTAAATATTGCATGTTTATGTGAAACGTGATTGAAACCCGATGATTTAATGTAATTATCTGTATGGGTACCTTTTTTATGTATCTTCTTCTTTCTTCTTCCTTCCAAGTATTAGGCCAAGGCCTGTTACAATCCTATAGAAAATTTTCCCTCCAGCGTTTCATAGGACGGCCCAGTGATCTTCGTCCTCTTGGTATATAATTATAAACAGCTTTGGGGATCTGATTTGAACTCATTCTTCCTAGATGGTGTTTCCAATTTAGTTGGTACTTGTTTATTTTTTATATATGAAGTATGAGGTGAGTGAAATAATAAAAAATAAACAATACTAAAAAACCTCATAGTGTTATTTCCTATATACATAACTTAATTAGTTGGTACTGTTTAATATATATAAAATTGGTGTAGTCTTCAATTCTTTTAAGATATTGGTGTTCCTTTTCCAATCCCATCTGGTGTAACCCGCTGTTCTGCGCATGAATCTCATTTCACAAGCCGTTATTCTGCTTTCATGTTGTCTTTTTAGTGTCCATGCTTCACTATTTTTTTTATGTATATAAAATTCAATTTTTTGTGTCTGATCATTCCTAATTAATTGTAGATCCAAGAATGGGATTTCTTTTTCTAATTCTATAGTAAATTTCACTGATTCATCCTAAAGGTTTGATAATTTCAAAGCATCTTCAATATATTTAGAATGTATTATTGAAAAGATATCATCAACTTATCTATACCAATTCTTGAATATCCATGGGTATGCTTTAGTGATTTGACACTCAAGGTCATAAAGAAATTAGCCAAAATATGGTGGAAGTGGATTGCCCATCGACAAACTTGAAACCTGTTTATATAATTTTCCATTCAAAGTAAAATAAGAACTGCTGATTCAAAGTTTTGTGAGGCTTATATATTCTTCTATTATTTCAGTTTTAAATTTTAGAGCGCTCTACTTTTAGAAATATTAAAAATTGTGAAATTGAAAAATCTACAATTGCTGCACATAGTTTACTTGAACATAAAATTGGAAGAGAAACAAAACATTTAAAACAATTGGATAAACCTGTAGAATTGACAGTTTGGGAGAAAATATATATTCAGAAAAATAAATATAGATTGATGAACTTTGATATTCCCAACGAACAAAATTTAATTCCAAAGATGGTAGCACAGAAGATGTTGACAATAGGGAAGTTGAAGAATTTCATCAGTCAGAGTTGTGACTGATGGACAATATGTTGTCTAAAACCTGCGTCTCGTGAAAGGCACGAAATTTGAGGTGAGTTTTCAAAAAAACATTTTCTCCGACAAATGATAAATTATTTTTTCTTTTGTATTTTTCTTGTTAAATAAGATGGATTGTAACTCACTTTACTTAATTATTTATTTAATCTAGAGGTGTTTGACTGACATCATTAACTTTACATTAATTACAAGCACAAAGCATGAACATTAATTAAGTACATAGAAATAAATACAAAAAAAAGTGTATATTACAATGATGCATTGATGGTAATTTAGATTGCATACAATATAATTCTAATCTACATTCGAAGATGGTAAAGCTCCAGTCATATGAGCTAATTATCTGGAATTTCATAAAAAATAAGCAACCCTATATATAAGATTAAATAAAAATGTTTCATACCTCGCCTCATATCCAGTCTTCTAACTAGACCGGTTTCAAAGCCTGGGCAGCTTCATCTTCAGTAATTTCTCGTCGACTGATGTTATGTCGATCAGAAGAACTGCTTCTTTCTCCCTCTGTTGGTGGACTGATAAACCTCCGGATCAAATTAGAATCCACGTGAATTTCGAAGTTCAAAAGTTTTTTCTTGTTTTTTTGAATGTAGATTTTTTCCCAAGCCGTGAGTTCTTTTTGTTTTTCTGTTTGCTTAATTAGACCAGATCAAGGAGTGGTTATAATTTAAAATTTGTATTCAATAGAAAATACTTAGGATTTGACAAATAAGCCATTTTCTTTTTTAGCTTTCCAAACATGTGTTGACAGTACCTGAATTCATATTCAGAGTTCAATTGGCAGGGTATGTCACATGTGGTGGATCAGGAATGCCTCCCAGTTACAAGGGATTGGAGGGAAATCACGTACCTCTTCTGTGCTATCGGGAATTGCTGTTTTTCAGTTTGTATGACTTGTCAAAGGCAAGAGAAACACAACATCAACCAAGAATAAGACTCTAATGATGGCTTGTCATAGCATGAATAGCATCCCACAAGTGGTGCAGAAGGTTGAGATGCACCCTCCAGATTGGTCCAATTATCCTGCTAAGATAAGTGTGGCCTTCGTTCATATTTATGGTTATATGGAGGCATTATAATCACCAAAATGTGAAAACCTAGAGTTTGCAGTAATTATTAATTACTCAAGTTATAATTCAGATTGCACAAAACTGTAAAGTAATTCCAGAATTACCCAGTAAGGTAACTGTAGTCATATTTTGTTTTAACATTAGTTATAACTGCCTAATTGTTCCAATATAAAAGGTGGAACTTGTGGAATTTCTTCATGTTTCTGGTTTTGAAACAAGGAATAGGTATTTGAAGAGAAAAATTATACGCTCAGACTGGGGTTTGAACCCAGAACCTTTGGCTTTCTAGGCCAATGCGCTACAACTGAGCTACCTGAGAAATTCCAATCTAAACACAAATTTTTCTCTTGTACATTGTTAATTCCCGAGCACCGAATGCTATGAGCATTTGCTTGATCACACAAATGGTGGCTTCTTATTTAAGAAGTCATTTATTGGGAATTTAAACACTACTTCATAAAGCCAGTGTAAAGCATTTATATTGGAGTTTCTCAGATAGCTCAGTGGTAGAGCATTGGCCTAGAAAGTCAAAGGTCCTGGGTTCAAGCCCCAGTCTGAGAGTATAATTTTTCTCTTCAAATATAATTTATCCTTCAGTGAGAAGTGTTAAATTAATGATAAAAACTTGAAACATTATTTATGTCTAACTATAAAACAAAAAGAAAATTGCAGGTTATACAGAAACCAAGCAAGAATATGAAAAGTAAATAATTATTTCCTGTTCTGCCTCAGTTACATTATTACATGTAGTATCTATCTATTATATATAATTAGAATGCAATGTTAAATATACAAGAGATAAAAACATGTAGTTTGACTGTAGTATATTTAGAGAAAATGAAATATAACATAAACAGTTCAACAATTGTAATTGCTTTCTTCTGAAATTTGATACTAAGGTTATCCTAATATCATTCAAATTTCTGAAGAAATGGATGACGATTGATGCACTGATTTATGTATCTTTCTGTAAATTGATTTTTAGTCAAATCTGCAATAGGTTCTAATTCTCAGTGTGCATATGATCTCTGCCATATTTATTTTCTGAAGTTGCAAATAAAGGTACAGATAATAACAAGATGGAATAACATGTGACTCAATAGTACTACAGGTACATTAACGCGACAGCTGTTCTTTCTGAGTATTTATGACAAAATTAAGTACAAACATATTAATGAATGAGTTGGAGAAAATACTTTAACATCTTACCTCATAAAGTTGCATGTCTTCACAATACCGGTTTAAAAAGTATAGTGTTACTTCCAGAAAGTTGGAGTTTGACTGAAAATGGAAGTAATACTATACTTTTGAAACCGGTATCGTGAAGACACACAACTTTATGAGGTGAGATGTTAAAGCATTTTCTCCAACGCATTCATTAATGTAAATACCTCGTAATGTTTCCTCCCACTGTAATTTTGATTAAATAAAAACATATTGTTTCAAATTTCATACAAACACAATTTCTCACTGGTCATGAAAAAATTTGACCAATATCTCCAGAGATTCTTTCCAAGTATTTATTACAGAATAAAATGGAAACACATTGTTTTAATAAATGAAATAGGTCGTAATTATCTGACCTCATAAACTCCATGTTCTTCAAAGCATAGGACCATGGTTTCTGGAACAGTTGTTCCTATCTTCAGCCATTTTCCCGACTGTTGAATTTTCATCTTGTTGTTATCAGATGCTGGGCCTTTGCAATGAAGCCATTAGTGTTCTTGCTCTCCAATATTTCTCTATGGTGAATCCAGCAGGTAATATTTTATGGGTTTGTAGATGTTCTTCATTCATTTCTTCATCTTTGTTGCATAGAGGACAATTTGGGTTTGTGTAAATTCCTATTTTATATAAGACTTTGGCCAAATAATCATGTTCTGTAAGCAGTCTAAATTTTGCTACTGCAGTTTTACTTGGAATTTTTGGAATAATATTTGGCTTCTTTACTAAATATTCCATTTTTTGTCTTTGGCTTTATTACATAGGTCTTAGTTTTGTTTGATTTTATATTTGGTTAGTCCACCGCTGTGGTCTCAAGGAAGCATGCTGCCTTGTCACGCAGCGGGGCGATCCCCGGTCGGGGCAGTTTTTCTGGGTGAGGTTTTTATCAGGGTTTTTCCTCACCTGTAAGACAAATGTCAGGAAACCTTTAAGGCCCAAACGGTTCCCGAAATCATATGGCCATCCTCATCATCCTTATCATCATCATCCTTCACCGGTGTGGATACCAATGGGAAGCTACCACACCTACAATTCCCTAGTAAAGCTGCAAGCATAGCATGAACAGTGAAGGACCTGCCTTCGGGCAGAATTACTGTGGATGGATGGATATTTGGTTTTGATTAGTCTTTTTATGGATCTGAAAGGTAAGCTTTTAGTTGTATTCTGAATTAAATTGGAGCCTTTTTTGACAATTTTCATCATCACCTTCATCTTCTAAACTACCATATAGTGTTGATTTGTTGAACTTTGATATCAAATCTTGTTTGCTGGGAATTTCAAAATTCATAGATCTAAATTTGTTCTTTTGAATGTACATCTTTTCCCAAACTGTCAATTCTGAGGGTTTCACCAAATGTTTCAAAAGTTTAGCTTCTTTTTCAATTTTATGATTCTCTAGCAAACTAACTAACTCACTGGCACTATCGAACCCGTAGGTTCATGGCCACATGGACATAAGCTCTCCATACATCCCTATCCTGAACTAATGTTTTCCAATCATCCCCTGTATAATCTACTTCCCTCAAATCATAGTTAGTTATTCTCCCACCTCATTCTCGGTCTACCAACTGGGCGTTTTTCCTCTAGCAAACTGTGAGTTGCAATTGCTGATTTCTCAATTTCACCTCTTTTAATATTTCTAAAATGTCCTTTTGTGCGAGCCTAAATTCCTATTTTTCTTATATATACTTTATAGCAGTCTTTACAACTAATATGATAAATTCCAGATATTTTACTGTGTGAGGTATTAACTTTCTTTATTAGTTATTAGTAGATTACTCAGGTTGAAATTATTTATTGGTGCTAATGTGATATTTAATTTCTTGAAAAATTATTGTTTTAAATTTCATACTAACATAATTTCTCACTGGCCATGGAAAATTTGGCCAATATCTCCAGAGGTTCAACATCAGTGAGAATGCAAATTGTAATTGTGGTATCGTGGGTGCATGTGATGTGTGTGGTGTGTATTCATGTGCATGAGTGTGTATGCATGCATGTGGTGTATGTGTGAATGAGAGAGTATGTGTGTGTTTTGCATGTGTGTGTATGCATGCATGTGGTGTATGTGTGTGTGTGTGTGTGTGAATGAGAGAGTATGTGTGTGTTTTGCATGTTTTATGTGTGTATGTATGTTTTACATGTTTTTTTTTGTGTTTTGTGTGTGTTTGACAGTGTGTGTGCTTTAAGTGAGTATTTTTTGCGCATGTACTTTCTGTGTGTTTGTTTTATGTGTGTATTTTGTGGGTGTGTGAGTTTTATGTGTGTGTGTGTGTGTGTGTGTTTTATGTGTGTGTGTGTGTGTGTGTGTGTGTGTGAGAGCTTTGTCTGTGTGTTTTGTGTGTGTGAGTTTTGTGAGTGTGTATTTTGTGTATATATGTGTGTGTTTGTTTTGTTTTATTTTTTTTAAATGTGTTTTGTGTGTGTGTATGTGCGTATGTGCATGCATGTGTATATGCACACATACTTTATTTCTTTGTTTGCTTAAAAAGTCACCACCATCAAAGTGAGTTATAAAGAATTAGGTAGATATGGAGGATTGAAAATGAGAAAAAAGATCTAGGCCTCAAATTCTCTAACACCATCAGAATTTAAATAAAATAAGAGCTATCCAAGAAAGGATAAATAAGAAAGATTTAAAGAAAGGGGGAGGCTGATGCTGAAAGGAAATGAATCAGTCTCAGTCAATATCTCATGAAGCTGAACAGTGCTCTTTGTTGAGTAGTTGATGTTAATTCATATTGCATTGCAATATGATAAAATTAAGTTTTCAATAAAGGATCTCCTTCCTATATTAAATTAATGTTGGGAAGTAAACATTATGAGGTATAATCATTAAAATTCATCCAAGTATTCCAGTGAAAAAATATTACACTTTTTGAGGAAATGGTTAAGTTCTCTAAATATAGAAAAATGAAATAATGGAGGAATATAAAATTCTCACTAAGCTATGTGTCAGTAATTCTTATTTTACCTATAATGGAAAATTTTACTGACAGGTTTCGGGTTTGTCAATGGGCAATCCGCTCTCACCATTTTTATTCAATAGTTTAATTTATAGATTGACAAATGTACCATTAAATGAAGAAAATTTCAACAAAGAGTATAAACATATCTTAAACACTGCTAGATTGAATGGTTTTGATAAAGAATTAATTATAAATAAGTTGAAGAAATTCAAACACAAAAAAAGACTTAATGATTATACTACTCTACAAAATTGCAAAGAAAAGAAAAAATGTAAGAAAATTACTTACCATCCTGAAATGCATAGAAAATTTCAAAAAAAATTTGACAAATACAACATTTCTTTGGCACCAATAAATAAATTTAGTCTGGGTAATCTTCTAAGTACCAATAAAAAAAGTCAATGTTCCAGACAGTAAGAAATCTGGAATTTATCAAATAAGTTGTGAAGATTGCAATAAAGTTTATATAGGAAAAACAATAAGGAATTTGGAAATTCGGACAAAAGAACATTTCAGAAATATTAAAAATTGTGAAATTGAAAAATCTGCAATTGCTGCACATAGTTTATTAGAACATCATAAAATTGGAAGAGAAGCTAAACTTTTAAAACAAGTAGAGAAACTTTTGGAATTGACAGTTTGGGAAAAAATATACATTCAGAAAAACAAAGATAGATCAATGAATTTTGATATCCCTAACGAAATATTTTGATTTTGAACTTCATAAATTCAACCATAGATGGCAGCACTGAAGATGGCGACAATAGAACAGTTGACAGCCGAGGAATTTCATCAGTCGGAATTATGGCTGAAGATGAACACGACTGTATTTGAAATCGCGATATCATGGAAGCATGAATCCTATGAGGTGTGTTGTTTAAACAAAATGTTCTCCGATGAATTTTAATGATCTCCTTCCTGTTTAAGACACTAACCATTTTGCAGTTGAAGTTTTTCCTTATTTGATTTATTATGATTATTCAATTCCAATAAAAATTACAATGGGAAGTAACACTATGAGGTAAATTACAATTTATGTAAAAGAATTGGATATTGTTTTTACATCTCACCTTACAATAATCCATGATTTCCATTGGGCCGTTTGAAATTGATTCAATGGAATTCACATATTATTATAAGATCAGATATCTGTTTCATTTATATACAGTGGTTATGCAAATTTTATTCATCTTTGTTAAGATTGCTGATTATCCTTTTGATTTTTAGGACATTACAGAATTCGAAAGGAAAGAAAACTGCCGTTACTAAAAAATCAGAAGAAAAAACATCAGAAGCAGTTGATATTGTAGAGGAAAAACCAGATAGTATTGAAGCATCTGCAGTAAGTTCTGTCACCTCAACTAAGAATGACAAAACAGAAAATTCAACAAATCAACCCACATCTGGTTGTAATGTTGAATTATCAGAATTGAGGGTATGGTTTAAAAAGGATACAAAACCATTATCAGACACTCAATTGAAAGGAATTAAAATTGAAATGGATGATTTCAAGCAAGCACTAAAATGTGTTCAACCATCAGCAAAAAGAGAAGGATTTGCTACTGTACCTGATGTCACATGGGATGATGTTGGTTCTTTGACTGACATACGAGAACAACTACAGTTAACAATTTTGGTAAGCATTATACTGTGGTTATGTTATTTTTAGTCTGATCATCTTACCTCAATATTAATGTTGATTTGTTCTTGAACATTAATATTGAGGTAAGATGATCAGACTAAAATTAATATAATTAAAATAACCTCAAAATATCACTTCTTAAAGTGAAATATTATACTGTGGTACCTTGTTTTATCTGGATAATCATTCTTCTTCTTCTTTTTTCATTCAAGTATAAGGCCTGATGGTTTGTTAGTCTCAAGACTGGATTTTCAATCTATCTCTTCCCCGAAAGGCCTGAAGATTTTTTTCCATGTGGGCAGTAGTGAAGCATGCTTCTGCGATTATGTTCTGAGACATACATTGTACAGCAAACTCCTGATTATCCGTGTTAATTGGGGCCGAGATATGCATGGAAAATCGAAAAACACGGTTAATCTAATTAAGTTATTCGATGCCATGGAAGTTGATCATAAATTTATTTACCCACTTTAACAATACTTAAATGCAACAGATATTCATAAAATTTTATGTTAAATGTATTTAGGTGCCAGTCGTAATTTATCATTAATTTATTTTACTCGTAAATATGAAAAAAAAAAGTGGGACTATTTCATGTCATGACTACTCTGGTTACAACATTTATTCAAAATGGCCATCACAACCAGCGACAATTACACCAGTAACTACCGGTATCCACACTTATAACCATTGATGACAAATAATCAGCGATAACCACACTATTAACCACCGATGAACATAATACTAACCAGAGCGAATGATTTCATTATCAAGTGCTCGACATTAGATACCAACCAACATACTACTAACCTGCAATAAACCCATTGCCACAGCATATCTGTAGTTGTAACAACAAACTTTCAGTGACTCACACAATGGAAATTTCCCAAATTGTATTGTATTCTCAAAATGTTGGTTTGTACCGTTAAACGTGTTAAGGGAGGGGGTTGTAAGTGAAGGTTACTCTATTGTGCTAGTTTCTAAGCGCAGTTCACAGTAGCATATTTAAAAATAAATAATTTTTTCATAACAATACAAAATTCAGTGCAGTATTTATCTTCATTTTAAAAAAATACAGTAAAAAGAGTCTCACCTCATACTTCCTAACTTCTCTCAGACCCGGGTTTCGTCACATCATTTGCGACATTCTCAATGCTGTGTCACGTTCACAACTGAGTTGAAATTTCACAAATGATGTGACGAAACCCGGAACTGAGAGAAGTTAGGAAGTATGAGGTGAGTGAAAGAAAAAATAAAACAATATTAAAAAACCTCATAGTGTTATTTCCTATCAACATAACTTAAAAAAGAGTCATGCCCGGATAATCTACAAACCTCTTAATATGTGCATGGATAATTGGGAGTTTGCTGTACATGGGTTTTTCAATTGTATTGGTACTTGTTTATAAAATGGATAACTGATTCTGATGTTCTTGCAGGACCTCTTCGTTTCTTTTGAGATCCCATTGGGAATAACCTACTGCCAATCTCATAAACTTCATCACACTGGCTGTGATTCAGTGGATGTTCTTATTTCTCATTGTCCATGCCTCACTTTCATAACATAAAACTAGCCTTGCTAATGTTTTATATAGGCGTATTCTTGAGTGCTTTGTACTATGGAATGCTTTACAATTTTGTTAATTATTGCCGCTGTTTTATTGTACTTATGAATTTTATCAGTGATATCTAATTCGTTGAAAAATACAATTTTTACCCTAGATATGAAAAATCATTTACTCTATATTTATATGTTTTATGTATAGGAATTTATCAGTGTAGATTTTAAAATTCATCGGAGAACATTTTGTTTAATCAACTCACCTCATAGGATTCATGTTTCCATGATACAAAATGTTCTCCAATGAATTTTAATGATTATACCTCATAATGTTTACTTCCCAACATTAATTTAATATAGTGTAGATTTTGTTAATATAATACAGATTTAATAGTACAGGGAATGATTGGAAAACATTGGCTCAGGATAGGGATGTATGAAGAGCTTATGTCCATGTGGCAATGAACCTACGGGTTCGATAGACCAGTGAGTTAGTTAGTTAATGCAGATTTAATTTGTTTTTATGTTTGGCATTTAACATTTTCCTGCCTTTTGCAACATTTTTTAAAGGTCCCTTCAGTTTTCCTATATTTGCAATGTATTAAAATCCTCAATTTTACATGTCTCCAATTTTAATTTCCCACTGTTTACGTCATATCATGTTGATTTTCATCATACAAAATCAAAGATGGAGATGCAGAAGTAATAGAACTAGTTATGAAAGTGGTTCTCACCAAAATGATGCTTGATGATGCTCATATTCTTCATGCTACTTGGCTTTCATTTGATTCATTCATGGTCAAAGATATTCAATTTATTTGATTGATGATCTCCCTTCTGTACAATCGATAAAGATAGACATATTCATTGAGTCAATGAAGTTGGCAACACCATCTGAATTCAGTCTGCATAATACTGTGGCTTACTTACTTACTTACTTATTTACTTACTTACTTACTTACTTACTTACTTACTTACTTATTCACTGGCACTATTGAACCCGTAGGTTCATGGCCATGCGGACATAAGCTCTCCACACATCCCTATCCCGAGCTAATGCTTTCCAATCATTCCCTGTATAATCTACTTCCCTCAAATCATAGTTAATGTTATTCTCCCACCTCATTCTTGGTCTACCAACTGGGTGTTTTCCCTCTGGCTTTCCTACAAGAAGCTTCCATGCAAGTCTTTCATTCCCCATACGTGCAACATGTCCTGCCCATCACAGTCTATGAGACTTAACTGTTCTTATTATATCTGGTTTCCTATAAAGACCATGTAGTTCATTATTATGGAGTCTTCTCCATTCACCTGTCCATCTCTCTTTGGTCCAAAAATTTTCCTAACTACTTTATTCTCAAATACTTGTAATCTCCTTTCCTCCCTTAGAGTAAGAGTCCATGTTTCGCACTCATATAATATAACTGGTAGAATAATAGTTTTATATGTTTTCAGTTTAACATTTTTTGAAAGGAGTTGGGACATCAAGAGTCTCTGCAATGCATAACAGCACGCATTTCCAGAATTGAGCCTATGTTTAATTTCTTTGTGCATCTCATTCCTATTTGTGATTATTGTTCCTAGGTATTTGAATTCAGCCACTTCCTCAAAATTTCCCTCATTTTAATACCGTGGCTAAACAATGTTTTTAAAATCTGCCACAAAATAATTTTTTTTTTTCTGATACAGTTTCTTTGCGTTATTCTATACATGCTTCTAACCACTATTTATGAAGTGTATTGATCCTTGTGTGTTTATCTTGAACTAAGCTTACTATTTCATTATCCAGTTGTTTACTTTTTTGTTCTTATTAATTTTTTTTGGGCATTGTTTGGTTTGAATCCAGGAACCTTAAGCAATTTTCTTGCAGTTTCTGACAATGAAAGATTCTTTATCATCTCCCTCTTTTCTAAAATCAATTAATTTTAAATTCAAAGGAATTTTATATATTGCATATCATGTTTGATATGGTGCACTTTTACAGTACATGGAAGTTAATATACCAGATTGTTCTAGAAGAATCTGACTTGGAAGTGATGTCTTTGTCTTTTGTATTGCAAGTCATTTAATTATTTCAATTGAATTAAGTTGGTTAATATGTGGACCTCCTCCTTTTGTGGGAGGTATTATCTAATTATAATTTTTCTGATTGGATATTGTTCTTTGGCAAGGGCTGGCCTGCTAATGTAGTGCAGCCAATATTACTTATGTAATTATGTTAGAATATTCTAGAGCTTGCCTTCGTAGCCTGGGAGTTGATAACTTTGCGTCAGTTGGAGATTGACAATTGCCAGGTTCAGACATGTTTTACCCCGTTCTGTTAATATGCACGTTAAATTCTCAAATTTAATAAAAAACCTAAATTTAAATAGTGCAGTAGTGTACTTTCTGACGAAGAACTTACAGTGATTTAAATTTATTGAAGAAGTGTTGTGAAAACATTATTTTTGTGTGATTATTAATGAATACATATTGTTTTTATTAAATCTGCCTTTGGTTTTACACAGTGCATTGTTCTCCATGAACTACCTTTCTTTTTCTGGTGCATTTTCGCCAGTGGTCCTCCATTTCTAATTTTATAAACTATGGTAAGTCCGTAGTCGGGCATGTTCCAGACAACTTAAAAATTTTTTTTATAACTCTCCTTGTTATTTATTTCTTAAATGCAGGAAGAAAGTAATTTTATGTTCATAACAGTTCAAAATACATATTACATTATTTAGCCAATATTGTATATTATCTTATCCATTTTTTTTTTTGCAAGTTCTAGAACGGTTGCAGAGTATGGGGATTATTATTTTTAGTTCCATCTCATTTCCTACAGTTTACACTTTCCCCTTATTTACACCACTTTTTCTCTGGTCCTTTGAAAATTGTAAAATATATTATTAAATAGAATGCATTTACTAAATGTTAGATTAAAAAAAAAAATGATGCATTTCATCAGCAATTCTGATAATGAAACCAAAAACATGAGAACACATAATCCAAGTTCTTACATCACATGAGTTGATAGATTGCCTGTTACTACCAACATCATGGCAATCTTTTCCCTTAATCAAGGAAAAGAGGGTACTTACTAGAATAGGGTTTTTAATCAAAATTATAGTGGGAAGTAACACTATCAAATAATTTTCAATCTATAATTGGGTTGGATAAAATGTTTTTACATCTCACCTCATAAACTTCCATGTTTTCATGATACCGGTTTCAAAGGCCTTTGCCTTCATCTGTAGTCATATTCCAAATCTAGGAATAGCGTCTTTGTCATTTTCATAACCCTACATTATTTTTAAGTATTTCAAAACTTTCTTAAACATCCAGAAATTTACAATTACTAACCAGTCTAATTAACTTAGGATTACTTATGTCAATAACATGATTATTGTGTAAAAATATGTTGAGCAATGCTGGATTTTTCAATTTTCTTAAATCTAAACTTTTTGAAATAAACCTTGTTAGTCCAATATATTTTTATCACAATTTTGACAACTTATTTCATAAATCTCTGCTTTCTCAGTTGGTTTCACTTTATCTTTCAGATTGCCAAGAATACTGTTTAAACTCAATCCGGAAGTGTAAACCAGTCTAAGATCAAACCCTTTGATATTTTACTTAAAGCTCTCAACAAAGACAAAGCATAAGGAGTCTTGTCAACAGCAGAACTGAAAGTCATAGATTCAGTAACAGTTTGTTTAAATTTCCAAACTAATTTATTAACAATACTTTCTTCAAAACCACATCACTGATCATTTTAAGATCTTTACAACACCAATATTTATTCAGAGGAAAAGTATGGAGCCCTTGTACTATTCTCTGTCCAACGTAAGAAGCACACTTTGACATTTAACTTCCGAATGTATTACTCTGCGCAGCACGTGTAACAGTGTAGGCGAACTCGTGTCAGCTGTTTGTTACAAGCTGATAAATTAATGCACTATATCGTTCACTACAGTGCCAGGATTATGCTCCATAAACTTACAAAATACAGTTAACACCATTTTCACCCTCTCTTTAACAATTTCCCATTGTACTTTTAATAATTTTCATCACACATTTTATCGAGTTAACATAAATTACCCGACAGCTGCCATGTTTGTAACTGACATTCAACTTCCCCTCTAGAATCGTTCGGTTTCAAACAAATGCAAATTTTTTGTTAGTCACCGACTTTCGAAGAAATATGTAGCTATATACTGTATTCTGGTCAAGTATAGTTAACATAAATAGCTTTAAACACGTAATTATATTAATCGAGTACATGATCTATTTTTTTGCTTCCGCTGAACTGGTGCTTTGGTCATGAACGAATCGCAGTAACTGCAGCAGTCGTGTGCTTCGTGGATTACCCGCCCATTTATTTTCCTGAAGTGTCTTTCTTAGGTTGGACAGAAAATAGAAAGTTGAGACTCATCCACCATCTTATTTTGTGGATAATGATGCGAATCTGCAGTGATATTTAAATCTAATGTTTGATGAAGGGGTTCTATTCAGTATATTACATTTATTTTTTAAACAGATTTTAATAATAGAGGGTATTTCCCACAAAAAGACCATCACTTGTTTGTCCTACGTTTATTTTTTTATCATTTAGGTAAAATTATTATCACTCACTTTATATTTTTGTTCTTATTTTAATTTAAACTAGTTTTGGAACTTTACATTCAGTTCCATCATCATTATCCCTGCCACAAAACAATGCTTCTATCAGGTTCAGCAGATTGCCCAAATCAGTGTTCCATTTCACCACATCAAATAGAATCCTGCCATATTCAACAGAGCTGGACAGTTGCTGTAACAAGACACAGGGTAGACTGTTTGTACACACATTGTTAACTATTAGAACATTCCTTTCAGTAAAATGTATTTTATTTACAATTGTTTTTACTTAACATCCAAAACTTGACCAGTGCATAAAACTCATAAATGATGTGTTTGGGAATATATGTTCCTTAACAAAAAATGATCCTCTCTGTATCACCAATTGTTCTCCTAAACACTTGTTGCTGAGATTCTGTTACACTCTGTATTTATTATAATCTTTACACTTTTTAAAGTTACATTATTAATCACCATCATTATTCACCATCTTGGTCTGTTATTAATTTTCCTTAATGCTTTTGTTTCTGTTTTGACTTTCAGGCACCAGTGAGATATCCAGAGTTGTATGCTAAAATGGGTATACCATCCTCTTCAGGAGTTCTTTTGTGTGGTCCACCAGGATGTGGAAAAACACTTCTTGCAAAAGCTGTGGCAAATGAATCAGGAATTAATTTTATATCAGTAAAGGGACCTGAATTGTTAAATATGGTAAGGAACGAAAATGTTACATTATGAAAGCTTGACTCCATTTGATAACTTTTTTATTGACATAAATTTTTATGCACTGCTTTATTAATTGACTAAACTGTATGTATCTTCTCGTAAGCCCATGTTTCCCTTAACAGAGATTTAGGTGCACTCCCCCTACAGGGAAGAATTTGAACCATACTAATTTAGTTTTCGTATAGATGTCATTTGAGTGGTCCATGGTCAGCGTTCTGCCTCATACTGACATCTAGGAATCCAAGGTAGTACTAGGATGGGAAAATTCGGTAAATTTTGCTTAGAGGCCTTTTCATTCAGGCTTAAGGACCTTTTAGGAGCCTGAAAATCTTCAGACTCGGGACCCATGACTTAAAGTCCCTCCCGGAGGACTTGCTCCTTGGATTGAACTGTATGTAATGAATTATAATGTGGATATGAATTGTTTTATCTACAGGGTGCTCTAAATTCCCTTACAAACTTGTAGGACTCGTAGAAGGGACTGAATTGATAATATTTAGAATTGGAAACCATGTCCGGGAACTTCATCTGAGGCTTGGTTTGAGACAGATGAGACACGGTTCTATCCAAATTAATAGAGACCTAAAAATAGACTCCTTGCTTTTTGCAGATGATTTGATATTAATAGCTCCAACAGAAACAGATTTACAGTATTCTATACACAATTTTAATATAATTGCAAAAAGATACAATATGGAAATCAATACAAAGAAAACTAAAGTGATGGCCTTTTGTGAGAAATACCCTATACGTAGCAAAATTGTTTTGGATGATGAAATTTTAGAACGAGTAAATGAATTTAATTATTTGGGTTATAATTTAACATTTCAAGATGAAACTGATATCTTCTTCTTCCTTCCAAGTATTAGGCCAAGGCCTGTTACGATCCTATAGAAAATTTTCCCTCCAGCGTTTCATAGGACGGCCCAGTGATCTTCGTCCTCTTGGTATAATTATAAACAGCTTTGGGGATCCGATTTGAACTCATTCTTTCAAGATGGTGTTTCCAATTTAGTTGGTACTGTTTAATATATTCCAAAATTGGCGTAGTCTTTTAAGATATCGGTGGTCCTTTTCCGATCCCATCTGGTGTAACCCGCTGTTCTGCGCATGAATCTCATTTCACAAGCCGTTATTCTGCTTTCATGTTGTTTTGAAACTGATATATCAAAGAAAATCACAAATTTCACAAAAACAACAGGCATAATTAACAGTATAATAAAACCATCTTTAGTACAGAAGAACACAAGATTACGGCTTTATAAGGTTCTCACAAGACCAGTATTAAGATATGGTAGTGAAGCATGGACAATACAAGAAGAGACGAAAGCCGAATAACAGCAAATGAGATGCGATTTATGCGGCGTACAGCAGGTTATACAAAGTGGGACCATAAAAGAGATGAGGAAATTATGGAAGAGTTGGATGTAGAATCCATTCTCTACCATGTACAAAACTACCAGAACAACTGAAAAGCCCATGTTCAACTAATGCTGTCTCATAGTATTCCAAAAGCCATGCTTCGTTACTGCCCACAAGGCAAAAGATCGCTGGGACTTCCAAAAACGCGCTGGATGGAAAATTCCTCTTTGAAACCATAACAGGCCACACGACCTAATACTTGCATGGATGATGATGATGTCCAAAAACTTACCGTTTCCGTGCTACAGCTGTTTGAAAACAAGCATTGTCTGAATGTACGTCATGTGTCTCAACAAGTAATAGCTTCGCAATTCGAAAATATCCCTATCGAGTATTTGAAGACTTGGTTCTTTTTTATGTCAAAATTTTTTGAAATTTTGAAAACTGCAAAAATTGATTGTCGAGGGTGTATTCAGTATTATTAATGCAAGTCATGTTTCAGTTTCCATTTTGTTTCTTTGGTTATTAATGAGTTGAATTGTAAAACAAGTGATGTACAGTGTCACGCCCCATAATAAATTACTTGTAAAAGTGGTCGCGTTAGAAACATGTTTTCAAACGGCTGTAGCATGGAAGCGGTAAGTTCCTGTACATGGTTTCCAATTCTAAATATTATCAACTCAGTCCTCTCTTTAAGTCCTAGAAGTTTGCAAGGTGAATTTTAGAGCACCCTATACATTAATTTTCTCAGTTCTTATTGTCGTAATTTTTTTAAATTTCTGATGTAGAAATTCAGCTTTGATTTTATGGGGTGAGGATTTTTTGAACTGTTATGCAATGCAAATAAAATTAAAGGCAGGTACATCTTTCTTCATCAGATTGAGCCTCATATAATATCTCATTAAATTTTCTCTCCTGAACATGTTTTGTATACCATTGTACCTATTTGCAACTGTTTTGTTGGGTGTGCAATGTTCTGTAGATACTTTGGTTGTAGACAAAATTTGTAGATTAATAACTAATAAATAATGAGTCTTGACATCTCACCTCATACTCAACGATCTTCAAGCACAGTACTGCAGTTTCTGGAGGCATCCCTCCCACCTTCAGCCATGTTTACAAGAATTCAAGAAATTTACTTACCATCCTGAAGTTCATAATAAGTTTCAAAAAATTTAATATAACATTGGCTCCAATTAACAAATTCAGCGTGGGTAATCTTCTGTTAATTAATAATAAATTTAACACCCCAGACAACAAAAAAAAACTGGAATTTATCAAATTGATTGCAAAGATTACAGGATATATATATATAGGAAAAACAAAAAGGAATTTGGAAACTCGTAAAAAAGAACACTTCAGAAACATAAAGAATGGAGAAATTGAAAAATCAGCTATAGCAGCACATAGTTTATTAGAGCATCATAGGATTGAAAAAGAAGCAAAACTTTTGGAACATCTATCTAAACCTTTAGATTTAACAGTTTGGGAAAAAATATATATTCAAAAAAACTATACTAGAACCATGAACTTCGAAATTCCAGACGAACTGAGCTTGATTACAAAGTTCTTCAAAAATACAACAGATGGCAGTTTAGAAAATGATTAATTAAAAAGAACACCAGATGGCAGTTTAGAAAATAATTCCTTAAAAAGAACTTCAGATGGCAGTTTGGATAATTATCAACAAAAGTAAAAATTGACAATCGTGAAAACAGCTGACGATGGTGACAAGGAGTCGCCGATACTGCAGTGCTGTGTTTAAAGGAACATAGAAGTATGAGGTAAGAAATAATCACAATTTATTTAATTCTTATGTTTACAACTGTTGAAACCTGGTCTACACCTCCATCTTCGTAGTTGTCATCTGGTTTTTAATGAGTTGGATATTTTTACTCACCTCATATTTTTTTATTTTTATGCAGACCTAAGTTTTGTTACTTTTGCATGACATTGTCAATGCTCCCAACTGTCATTTTGCCGGTTGTTCCATATCCAACTCATTGGTAATTAAACGCAACCTCATAGTGTTATTTCTTACATATATTAAATAAAGTTGCCATCTGGTATTGATATGATGAATTTTGAGATCAATTCCAGGAATTTCAAAGTTCGTGTAATTTACAGTATGGGAAAAAATCTACATCCATAAGAATAGGGATAAAGTAATGAATTTTGAAATTCCTAGGGAGAATGATTTAATCATGTGGTTCATCTATTCTTCACTTGGGTGAAAGAATCGACAGGAAATTAGATAGGGAAAGTGTCTCTGTTTCATATCCAGGTGAGAAAATTTAATACGAGGTGTATGTTTCTGTTTCAATCTCATTACAATATTACTTCATAGAATTACTTTATATAGGCTGACATGGAGAAATACATTATTATATGAAGGGTTTTGAGCCAGACATGACTATCCCACAAAATTAAAAATTGTAATTTGGCCATCTTAATGGCTTCTTGAATCTCTATACTAGTTTGTGACAGAAAATATGTATTGATTTTGTGGTAGCATTGCAAAGAAACTTAGCAACTCTTTTTATGGTGCAAACTACAAAGCCATTGCATTATCAAACCAAACTTGACCAACCTTGACTATCGCGGCTGCAGCAGTTTATGAAGGCCACATGAATTCACAAGTCACAGAGTTAGTGCATTGTAAACAAAAATAAATACTTGAAGGTAATAACAAAGAGCATAATGTTGTGGATATTAAAAAGGGCAGAAAAATGTTGAAGGGACAAACAACAATAGAATTTAGAAAATTTAAGGTACGAGCAGATGTGGAATAAATAAGTTCATAAGGACATGTTGTTCCATGTAATTGTTCGCTAAATTGTAACAGGTTTGTGTAATTTGGAAAGAGAAAGAAAAGAAAATACCCAAATACTAAAAGACCTGGGTCCATGCATAATTATACTAGAGTGTACAAATTACCAACTTATGATTATACTGAAGATTTTGTAATGTGTAAGATCATCTTGAAGTACACTCTTTACATCTCTGATGATAAAATTAACTTTATTCTGAAACTGCAGGAGAGATGTGATGGCCCAGTTGAAAATAAACATGGTCGTCATGAATCTCATACAGAACATGGATAGATGATATATTTACACCCATAGGACACATGTGATTGAATATTCTAACCAATCAAAATCAGAGTTACAAGGACAAATTAAATTAATTATACTCAACACTTTGTGGAGAGAAGATCTAAATTATATTGTTAGAATGTCTCGGAACAACAATTACAGACTTCGGGAAAATTTCTTCAATTCAGAAATAATTTACTAGCTTGAGTCCTCATAAGTTGAGATATCGTAGGACAGTAATGGAAAGTTTAATTCAGGAAGTGTAAAGTGCATTCTAGTTTGTCTACGAAAAGAAATAAAGTAATTTAATTATTAACTAGTGTCTGCTTCCCACGCATTTCTCCTTCCGAACCCTATATGAGATTGGAATCTGAATGCTCACCCTGAAACAACAGGAACCGACTAGCTACCGAGGTAGGGCAATTAATAATTCGCTACAATTATAATATTGAACCTAGTGACAATTAACACACTTTAAAATACTGTCCCATACTTTATATCACACCGTTGAGGTTATATCTTTTATTATAAAACTTGTACACCTTTTTTATTTTTATACTCCGTCTTTCTCAACTTCAATATGTAATCATCTAAATTAACTTTTATTCTGAACTATTTGTAATTTCATTTCTTGTTTTACAACGCCATATAATCTTAAATTTTCAAGATTTAAGAATAATCTGTTTTTTATTTTGTTTTAGTATGTTGGTGAAAGTGAGAGAGCTGTGAGACAGTGCTTTCAGCGAGCAAAGAATTCTGCACCTTGTGTCATATTCTTCGATGAACTCGATGCTTTTTGTGTCCAAACCGGGCAGATTCTGGAGAAGTATGATATTTATTTAAATTTACTGTTATATTTTTCGTGTATAAACGAAGAAAATAATAATATTCTTGAATATAATAATGTATTTTTATACTCTTTACACAAACAAAATTTTCAGACTGTAAATGCTGTTATATATAAGTTTATTATAGGATTTTTTTTTACAAATGCAATTTATTTTGTATACACTTTCAGTAAATGAGTCAAATGTAACATCTTACCTGATTTTGAAATACATTAGGAAGTAACATTAAGAGTAACTTATTTTAGGAATTCTCACTATGAGGTATATTCATTAAGGTAGAATATTTTTATCACTCACCTCATATTGTTCTTCTTATTTGATTATAAACTAGTTTCGGAACATAGTTTCTGTTCCATCCTCAGTATCGTCACGACCGTTGTTCTGTCGTCTTGAAGAGCTGTCCTTCTCTCCTTCCATTGGCTGACTGAAAAACCTCGAAACCAGGTCATTCTCACCGGGAATTTCAAAGTTCATTAATTTCTTCTTTTCGCTCTTTTGAATGTAGATCTTTTCCCAAACAGTAAGTTCTTTAAGTTTTTCTATTTGTTTTAATAATTTAGCTTCTTTCTCGATAAGATGTTTTTCAGACCATGCATGGGCAGCCACTGCAGATTTTTCTACTTCCCCTTTCTTGACATTCCTGAGATGTTCTTTCACTCCAGTTTTCAAATTTCTCTTAGCTTTTACTATGTAGAATTTCTCACATTCTTCACATTTAATTTGATAAATCCCTGATTTGTTTTCTTCTTTAATTTTCTCATTCTTATTAGGTCTAATCAGTCTACTGATGCTGTAGTCATTTTTGGGTGCTAACCTTATGTTGAAATCTTTAAAAAATTTTTGAAACTTGTGGTGTTTTAATGGATGATATGTGAATTTTCTAAATTTTACATTATCTTCTTTTACTTTTAGAAGAGTGCTTTGATTAATAAATTTTTGTCTTTTGAACTTGTTTATTTTTTTGAGTATCATTTTTATTGCAAAACCATTTTTCGTGGCTACGTTGATTATGTGTTCTTTTTCTTTTTCATAATTTTCTTTGTTCATTGGTATGTTCACTAATCTATGTGTCAAACTATTGAAAACTGCTTCTTTGTGAGCTATGTGATTGAAACCTAAAGCTTTTATGTAGTTATCTATATGTGTCTTCTTTCTGTAAATTTCAAATTCCATCTTATTTTCTTCATTCCTTTTTAAGTTGAGATCTAAAAATGGTATTTCTCCATTGATTTCCTTTTCCATAGTGAACTTTATAGTTTGACTTTGAATGTTCAATAATTTTAATGCATCATCTATCTGTTTATGATTAACTATTGCAATTATGTCATCCACATATCTGCACCAGAACTTGAAAATTAAACAATGTCCATTAATTATCTTGTGTTCAAAATTCCCCATGAATAGATTAGCTAAGAATGGAGATAAAGGGTTTCCCATCGAAAGTCCTGAATTTTGTTTATAAAATCTTCCATTGTAGGTGAAAAACATATTATCGATACATAATTTCGTTAAAGTTTTATATTCGACTATCTTTACTTTTTCAATATTATTATTTTTCATCCAAATCTCTAAAATTTCCATAGTTTGGTCTTTTGGAATGCTTGGAAATAAGGAAACAACATCAAATGAAACTAATCTGTCTGAAGATTGTAGTTGTATGTTTTCTAGTTTATCTACCAATTCATAAGAGTTTTCTATTGCAGAGTTTTCAAATCCATTCATTTTATTAAATTCCTTACATAACCATTTAGATAAATGATATGTAGGAGACCCTATGTTGTTAATTATCGGCCTCATTTTCTTCCCTTCTTTGTGCACTTTCAGGAGTCCATAGATGATGGGAATTTTTGGATTTGAAACCTTCAGATGAAACTTGTCTTTCTTAGTTAAAATGTGATTGATATTCTTGAGAGTGTTGTCTACTTCTTTAATGGTTTTGTTAAGGGGGTCTGATTGAATCTGTGTATATTCTTCAGAGTCCAAAAGTTTTTCCATTCTGTTGTTGTATTCTTCTTTGTCTAAAATAACCAATTGGTTGCCTTTGTCAGCTTTAGTAATTATTACATTTTTACTGTTTGATGTCTTTAATAATTTTCATATTTTTTGAACCCTTTATTTTTTTATTGGTGTTTCCTTGATTTCTTTGATAATTTTTTCACATTTTTTCCTGATTCAATCAGACCCCCTTAACAAAACCATTAAAGAAGTAGACAACACTCTCAAGAATATCAATCACATTTTAACTAAGAAAGACAAGTTTCATCTGAAGGTTTCAAATCCAAAAATTCCCAACATCTACGGACTCCCGAAAGTGCACAAAGAAGGGATGAAAATGAGGCCGATAATTAACAACATAGGGTCTCCTACATATCATTTATCTAAATGGTTATGTAAGGAATTTAATAAAATGAATGGATTTGAAAACTCTGCAATAGAAAACTCTTATGAATTGGTAGATAAACTAGAAAACATACAACTACAATCTTCAGACAGATTAGTTTCATTTGATGTTGTTTCCTTATTTCCAAGCATTCCAAAAGACCAAACTATGGAAATTTTAGAGATTTGGATGAAAAATAATAATATTGAAAAAGTAAAGATAGTCGAATATAAAACATTAACGAAATTATGTATCGATAATATGTTTTTCACCTACAATGGAAGATTTTATAAACAAAATTCAGGACTTTCTGATGGGAAACCCTTTATCTCCATTCTTAGCTAATCTATTCATGGGGAATTTTGAACACAAGATAATTAATGGACATCGTTTAATTTTCAAGTTCTGGTGCAGATATGTGGATGACATAATTGCAATAGTTAATCATAAACAGATAGATGATGCATTAAAATTATTGAACATTCAAAGTCAAACTATAAAGTTCATTATGGAAAAGGAAATCAATGGAGAAAATACCATTTTTAGATCTCAACTTAAAAAGGAATGAAGAAAATAAGATAGAATTTGGAATTTACAGAAAGAAGACACATATAGATACCTACATAAAAGCTTTAGGTTTCAATCACATAGCTCACAAAGAAGAAGTTTTCAATACATTTCAATAGTTTCCGGGACACATAGATATTAGTGTGAACATACCAACGAACAAAGAAAATTATGAAAAAGAAAAAGAACACATAATCAACGTAAGCCACAAAAAATGGTTTTGCAATAAAAATGATACTCAAGAAAATAAACAAGTTCAAAAGACAAAAATGTATTAATCAAAAGCACTCTTCTAAAAGTAAAAAAAGAAGAAAATGTAAAATTTAGAAAAGTCACATATCATCCATTAAAAACACCACAAGTTTCAAAACATTTTAAAGATTTCAACCATACGGTTGGCACCAAAAAAAAATGACTTAAGGCATCAAGTCGGACGGATTAGACATAATAAGAATGAAGAAAATTAAAGAAGAAAACAATCAGGGATTTATCAAATTAAATGTGAAGAATGTGAGAAATTCTACATAGGAAAAACTAAAAGAAATTTGAAAACTGGAGTGAAAGAACATCTCAGGAATGTCAAGAAAGGGGAAGTAGAAAAATCTGCAGTGGCTGCCCATGCATGGTCTGAAAAACATCTTATCGAGAAAGAAGCTAAATTATTAAAACAAATAGAAAAACCTAAAGAACTTACTGTTTGGAAAAAGATCTACATTCAAAAGAGCGAAAAGAAGAAATTAATGAACTTTGAAATTCCCGGTGAGAATGACCTGGTTTCGAGGTTTTTCAGTCAGCCAATGGAAGGAGAGAAGGACAGCTCTTCAAGACGACAGAACAACGGTCGTGACGATACTGAGGATGGAACAGAAACTATGTTCCGAAACTAGTTTATAATCAAATAAGAAGAACAATATGAGGTGAGTGATAAAAATATTCTACCTTAATAACATTAAGAGGTTTATTTAATAATTGGGATATTTGGTCTGTGTATTCCTACCTCTTATGGTTGTTTTTGTTGAACATATGTTTCAAGTAATCAAATGGTAAAGAGAAAAATTTATGCCTGAACCGGGAATCGAACCCCGAACCTTCAGATTCCCGGTTCAGGCATAAATTTTTCTCTTTACCATTTGATTGCAATAATTTAGTAGTGTACTTTAATATACTTATTTCAATCATAGTAACAGCTTTAGCTTCTTAATATTAATTTAATAATATGTTTCAAGGCTTCTGAGCCCCATCTTCAGCTTATACAGGCTGATTTTTCTCAAGTTGTCGGCCCTGATTCTTGACTCCTGCTCCCTCTTCCTGTGGTCCAATGAACTTGCTAATGAGAAATGGCTAATCAGAAACAATATCGACAAAGAAAGGAGGAAAGAATATTTAAATTTAACTGAATCAAATGTTGTTTACACATAATGGTGGTTTCTATATACAAAAATCTGGACTATCATTGGGGAACCCATTATCTCCTTTTTGGCAAATTTATTCACAAGTGATTTTGAAAGCAAAATTACCAAAGCACTACCCCTTATGTTCAGATTTTGGTGCAGATACATGGATGATGTGGTTCATATAATTAAAGAAAAACACATATGAAAGTATTTTAAAATACAATAGGAAGTAACATTAAGATAACACAATAAAAGACTTAATGAATATACTACTCTACAAAATTGCAAAGAAAAGAAAAAATACAAGAAAATTACTTACCATCCTGAAATGCATAGGAAATTTCAAAAAATTTTTGACAAATACAACATTTCTTTGGCACCAATAAATAAATTTAGTCTGTGTAATCTTCTAAGTACCAATAAAAAAGTCAATGTTCCAGACAGTAAGAAATCTGGAATTTACAAATAAATTGTGAAGATTGCAATAAAGTTTATATAGGAAAAACAAAAAGGAATTTGGAAATTCGGACAAAAGAACATTTCAGAAATATTAAAAATTGTGAAATTGAAAAATCTGCAATTGCTGCACATAGTTTATTAGAACATCATAAAATTGGAAGAGAAGCTAATCTTTTAAAACAAGTAGAGAAACCTTTGGAATTTGACAGTTTGGGAAAAAATATACATTCAGAAAAACAAAAATAGATCAATGAATTTTGATATCCCTAACAAAATTACATTGATTTCGAAGTTCATAAATTCAACCATAGATGGCAGCACTGAAGATGGCGACAATAGAATAGTTGACGGCCGAAGAATTTCATCAGTCGGTGTTATGGCTGATGATGAACATGATTATGTTTGAAATCGCGATATCATGGAAGCATGAATCCTATGAGGTGAGTTGTTTAAAAAATATGTTCTCCGATGAATTTTAATGATTATACCTCATAATGTGTACTTCCCAACAATAATTAAATATAACATTAAGAGGTTTGTTTAATAATTAAGACTTTTTTCTGTACATTCTTACCTCTTAAATATACAGATGAAAACAATCAAATTCACACTAGAAACAAAAATGAAAAACAATTACCATTTTTAAGTCTGAAATTACATAGAAATAAGGAAAAGAAGAAAATGGAATTCAGCATTCACAGAAAAGAAACACATGCAGATAACTATATTAAATAAACTGGTTTTAACCATATTTCACACAAAATGGCAGTCTTCAACAGCCTGGAACCTAGATTGGTAAATATACCCATGAACAAAAGTAAATACAAGTTAGAGAAAAAACACATAATTGAGGTTACAAAAGAAAACGGTTTGAAGGAAAAAATTATACACAAAAAAATTGAGAAGTACAAAAAACAAAAATTGATATTCAGATAGAAAAACCAAAAGATAAGAAATACAGGAAATTCACATATCACCTTTGGGCACGCAGAAATTTCAAAAGATTAAAAAAAAATGTATTATCAATGTAGCACCAAAGAATGATTATAGTTTAAATAAATTAGTAAAAACCAACAAAAATATAAAGATTGATTATAGTAAAAAAAATCAGGAATATATCAAATAAAATGTGCAGACTGTGATAAAAGATATACATAGAGAAAACAAAAAAAAAACCATCAGAACCAAAGAACACATAAGAAATGTAAAAAGGTCAGAAAAACACAAAATTATTTAAACAGTTAGAAAACAAAAATAACTCACCCTATGGGAAAGAATCTACATACAGACGAACAAGGACAGAATTTTGAAAATCCTGGAGAAAGGAACCTTATTAGCAAGTTCAATGGACCACAGGCAGAGGGAGCAGGAATTAAGAATCAGGGCCGACAACTTGAGAAAAATCAGTCTGTAATCGCTGATGATGGGGCTCAGAAGCCTTTAAAACATATGTTCAACAAAAACAACCAGAAGAGGTAAGAATACACTGACCAAATATCTTAATTATTACTATTGGTAATATGTAGAGATCCGTGAAAGTGGTTTTATTTTTAGGGAAAATTCATTTTAAAATTTGAAGATTTCGATGTTATTGGGAATTTGGCTGTGTTATTCTAAAAAAAATTTAATTTTGAGTCTTTTTATCCTAGTGTAGTATATTAAACCCAATAAGAATGATATATCCAGTAGTTTAAGGTCAACTTTTAGCTTATACAATTAATGTCGATTTTAATATGCTAAAATGCTTAAAATTTTAATCGTAGTCACTAATTTTGTTGAGTTGTTTCTTGACTCACCTCATATTTAATAGTTTAACACACAGACTTGTGAACGTTCCCATGAGCAAAGAAAATTACAATAAAGGGAAAAAAAAACATCATAAAATTGCAAAGGATAATGGATTTCAAGAAAATAAATAAATTTAAGGAACAAAAAATGATTAATGAAAGTACTATTTATTTTTTATTATTTCACTCACCTCATACTTCATAACTTCTTGCAGACCTAGGTTTCATCACACCATTTGTGACATTCTCAATGCTGGGTCACGTTCACAAAAAAAATAAATAAAAAAATATAATAATGAAAGCACTCTTCACACAGATAAAGATATTGGTAAAAAAATTCAAGAAGTTCACATACCACCCTTTAGTATTTGACAAGTTTCAAAAAATCTTCAACAAATTCAACATTAAATTATCACCGAAAAATGATTACAGTTTAGATAATTTAATAAAAACCAACAAAAATGAAAAGATTGAAAACTGCAAAAAATTGGGAATTTATCAAATTAATTGTAAAGATTGTGAAAGGATATACATAGGAAAAACAAAAAGGAATCTAAATACAAGATTAAAGGAACACCTCAGAAATGTTAAGAATGGAGAAACAGAAAAATCTGCACGTGCCTGGTCAGAAAAACATAGAATAGAAACCAAAACAAAATTACTTAAACAATTGGAAAAACTGAAGGAACTCACAATTTGGGAAAAAATTTACATATGCAAGAATAAAAACACAACTATGAATTTTGAAATACCCGGTGATAAGGAGAGGGGATTGATTTGGAAGTTTCTCGGTCAGCCATTAGATGGCACGAAGGTCAGTCTTCAGGAGAGGAGGCCATTGGATGTCAGTTGTGAACGTGAACAGCATTGAGAATGTCACAAATACAGTGATGAAATCTAGATCTGCAAGGGAGTTAAGAAGTATGAGGTGAGTCAAGAAACAACTCAACAAAACTAAAATAAACCTCATAGTGTTGTTTCCTACCTGCATAACTTAAGTAACTAATTTGTTACATAGAAATCCATGTTATAGAAAAAATTTGTTTATGTAATTAAATTATGTTTTAATTAAATTGGGAATAATAATATTTATCAATATGATATAATTACTCATGGTACATTGTTGGCTTATTCAAATTTGGCAGTGCTTTATCATTATCAGGTTACTGCTTATTCTTAAAGAAAATGTTTTCTTCAGAATTGAACTACCATTACTTAATAATGATTTATAAAAAATTGATAATCATGTCTGCAAAAATTTAATAATTTTCTTCATCTGATAATTAATGATGTTGATCATGAACTTGGAAATAATGCTGTCAGGCTGACACAAATTCAGTGCTTCATCCTAATTTAAATGAATATTTACATTCAAAGTTAAAATTGGGAAACACATTATGAGGTTCTTAATTAATATTTATTGAATATTTACATAATTTTTTTAAATATTTTCTAGAGAAACATTTTACACTTAGACTGGGGTTTGAACCCAGGACTAGTCTGAATGTATAATTTTTCTCTTCAAATATAATTTATCGATCATTGAGATATATGAAGTGAATAATAAAAATAATTGTTACCCATAACATAATCAAGCCTTTCTTTTTATTAAACTGATGATACTATACACTAGAACTACTTTGGAACTTCCTATTAATATATTACCACAATAAATAAAGCAATTAAAATAAATTAACATTGTTTTCTTGTAAGTTTATTATTTAGGATGAGATCTTTCTTGTAATTTTGTTATCAAGAACTTGACAATTACTCCCTTTTTGACAAAAAATAAGTTAATCTTTTTCATTGACATTTGTACATTTTTTATGCACTTGTATAGAATAATGATTAATTAGGAATAATTAATTGCTGTATGAATGGTAATTATGTTTTTGATGCTTAATGATTTGTATCTTGTCTATCCTGTACAAAATATTAGGCTATTATTTTGTAATAATGAATGGAGAACATATTTTAATCGACTCACCTCATACATTTTCAAACTTCTTTGATACCGACGGTTTCAGTCAATATCATGTCCTTCATCAGTCATGGCGTCCATTTATGAAATTCCGTGATTGTTGATTTCTTTAGTGACATCACCTCTTGTGCTGCCATCTTTCGTTGGGATTATAAACTTTGTAATTAAATTTTTATCCATCGGAATATCAAATTTCATAGATCAATATTTATTCTTCTGAATGAATATAATTTCCCAAATTGTCAATTCCAACGGTTTTTCCAACTGTTTTAAAAGTTTTGTTTCTTTTTCAATTTTATTATGTTCTAGTAAACTATGTGCAGCAATTGCTGATTTTTCAATTTCACAATTTTTAATATTTCTAAAATGTTCTTTAGTGCGTGTTTCTAAATTCCTTTTTGTTTTTCCTATGTATACTTTGCTACAATCATTACAATTAATTTGATAAATTCCAGATTTCTTACTGTCTGGGATGTTGATTTTTTTATTGGTATTTAAAAGTTTTTCCAGACTAAATTTATTAATTGGTGCCAAAGTAATGTTGTATTTGTCAAATATTTTTTGAAATTTCCCATGTACTATTGGATGGTAAGTAATTTTCTTGAAATTCTTCTTTTCGTTACTAACCATTTGTAGAGCATTCTACCCTACAAATGGTTAGTAACGAAAAGAAGAAGAATTTCAAGAAAATTACTTACCATCCAATAGTACATGGGAAATTTCAAAAAATATTTGACAAATACAACATTACTTTGGCACCAATTAATAAATTTAGTCTGGAAAAACTTTTAAATACCAATAAAAAATCAACATCCCAGACAGTAAGAAATCTGGAATTTATCAAATTAGTTGTAATGATTGTAGCAAAGTATACATAGGAAAAACAAAAAGGAATTTAGAAACACGCACTAAAGAACATTTTAGAAATATTAAAAATTGTGAAATTGAAAAATCAGCGATTGCTGCACATAGTTTACTAGAACATAATAAAATTGAAAAAGAAGCGAAACTTTTAAAACAGTTGGATAAACCGTTGGAATTGACAATTTGGGAAATGATATTCATTCAGAAGAATAAATATCGATCTATGAGTTTCGATATTCCGGTGGATAAAAATTTAATTACAAAGTTTATAATCCCAACGAAAGATGGCAGCACAAGGTGATGTCACTAAAGAAATCAACAATCACGGAATTTCATCAATGGATGCCATGACTGATGAAGGACATGATATTGTCTGAAACCGTCGGTATCAAAGAAGTTTGAAAATGTATGAGGTGAGTCGATTAAAATATGTTCTCCATTCATTATTAATGATATAACCTCATAATATTTACTTCCCGATATTAATTTAAATATATTATTTTGTAATTGTAAAATGGTAATAATGAAATACTTTTTCTTACTAGGGTGGAGCTAGCACACGTGTAGTGAACATGTTGTTGGCAGAAATGGATGGAACGGGAAGTAGAAAAGATGTATTCTTATTGGGAGCAACCAATCGACCTGAAATGATAGATCCAGCAATTTTAAGACCAGGCCGCTTGGATAAGATTTTGTATATTGGATTACCAACTCCAGCAGATAGGGTTGAAATTTTAAAGACACTAACAAAGGTAAATCTTACATTTTTATACCAGCTGTTTTTAAGGTACATTTATTTTAATCATGTGCCATGCAGCAGTACAACATGGGAGCACCATTTGAGAGAATTGCCATTGATGTGGCTGGCCCTTTTCTCAGATAGATGCTGGGAACTGATACCTGTTGCTGGCCATGGACTACTTCATTAAATGGCCAGATGTCTACACCCTAACCAAGAAGTCTCGACTGTAGCCGACATATTAGTCAACAACTTTATGTGTCGCTATGGAGTATCAATGGAACTGCAGGTCGCTAATTTGAGTTCCAGCTAATAAAGGAATTGCTGCAATGCCTCGAAGTACATAAGACCAGGACTATCCTTGGAGCAGGATTTTAAGTTCATGGGTTTAAGTTTGGTGTCCAGGGATATGAATGTCTGGACAGTATGGTGCGCCGGACTAGTTGGGTTTAATTATGGTAGAGGAGAGGTCTTATCTGAAGTACATGAAAAGAATACCAAGTCAAGGTAAATCACTAGGAGGCTTCTGTAATATTAACACAATGTTCCAAATTATTATGAGTTGCTGAATACACTTAGTCGGTATTATGACTACTCGTTTGAATGCCAAAAGCAGAATGTGGGGCGAATCGCAATTATAAGTCACATGTCATATGTGCAGCTCCGGCACTTAACATTCACTGTTATCCTGGCCTGTGCTCACTTAGGCTCTTTAGATAACTTTCACTATATTATTTTTAGTCTGATCATCTTATCTCAATATTAATGTTGATTTGTTCTTGAACATGTTTCAAAACAATTCTGTTTTATCGTCAGCTTGTCCAGACTGGTTTGATTTATGTTGCACAGCCTGGATGTCGATGTCAGCTCCATCCTGTGGTTGGCCAAAGAACCTCCAAACGTCGGTATTTCAAAATTCATAACTCTGTTTTTGTTCTTCTGAATATAGATTTTTTCCCAAATAGTCAGCTCTCTTGTATTTTCTAACTGTTTTAATGATTTAGTGTCTGAATTTATATTATGTTTTTCAGACCAAACATGAGCAGCAACTGCAGATTTTTCTATTTCCCCATTTTTAATATTTCTTATGCGTTCTTTGGTTATAATTTTTAGGTTTCTTTTTGTTTTGTTTTTCCTGTATATATATATATATATATATAGAAAAGTATAAAAAACAAAAAAAGTTCTAAACAGAAGTACTCTTGAAAAAGAACAACAACCTATAAAAAATATAGGAAATTCACATTTCATCCTTAGGTACACAATAAATTCCAAAAGATATTTGAGAAGTTTAATATTAAATTAGCACCAAAAAATAACTACAGTTTAAATAAAGTAATAAAAACCAACAAAAATGAAAAAACTGATAAAAATAAAAAGTTAGGAATATATCAAATTGAATGCATGGGTTGTGAAAAAATATATAGGAAAAACAAAAAGAAACCTAAAAATTAGAACCAAAGAACACATAAGAAATATTAAAAATGGGGAAATAGAAAAATCTGCAGTTGCTGCTCATGTTTGGTCTGAAAAACATAATATAAATTCAGACACTAAATTATTAAAAGTTAGAAAATACAAGAGAGCTGACTATTTGTGAAAAAATCTATATTCACAAGAACAAAAACAGAGTTATGAATTTTGAAATACCGACGTTTGGAGATTCTTTGGCCAACCACAGGATGGAGCTGACATCGACATCCAGGTTGTGCAACATAATGCAACATAAATCAAACCAGTCTGGACAAGCTGACGATAAAACACAATTGTTTTGAAACATGTCCAAGAACAAATCAACATTAATATTGAGGTAAGATGATCAGACTAAAAATAATATAATTAAAATAACCTCAAAATATCATTTCCTAAAATTAAATATTAACTTTCACTAATTTAGGCATGCTTTTACTTTGCGACACAATGTGCCCATATTGGTATCTTGCGACTAGTGTTTTACAGCGTCGAGGCTGTGCTCTGCTCGGTGGCAGGCATTGAAGTATAATTTTTTTTTTTTTTTTTTATATTTGAAGAGAAAAATTTTCGCCTAGACCGGGACTCGAACCCGGGACCCTTGGCTTTCCGGGCCAAGTGCTCTACCAACTGAGCTACCGAGGCGAGTTACGATCTAGACGCAAATTTTTCTCTTATGTACGTTGTAATTCCCTCGCGCCAAATGCTTGAAACCATAGCTTCTATCTTTGCAAATGGCGGCTTCTTAGTTAAGAAGACATTTATTGGGAATTTAACACTACTTTATAGCCAGTAGGGCTTCTATTGACGATTTTTATTATTAATTTAACACTTCTCATAGAAGGATAAATTATATTTGAAGAGAAAAATTTTCGCCTAGACTGGGACTCGAACCCGGGACCCTTGGCTTTCCGGGCCAAGTGCTCTACCAACTGAGCTACCGAGGCAAGTTACGATCTAGACGCACATTTTTCTCTTATACAACGTACATAGGGAACGTACATTGTACAACGTACAACGGAAAGCCAAGGGTCCCGGGTTCGAGTCCCGGTCTAGGCGAAAATTTTTCTCTTCAAATATAATTTATCCTTCTATGAGAAGTGTTAAAAATTAATAATAAAAATCGTCAATAGAAGCCCTACTGGCTATAAAGTAGTGTTAAATTCCCAATAAATGTCTTCTTAACTAAGAAGCCGCCATTTGCAAAGATACAAGCTATGGTTTCAAGCATTTGGCGCGAGGGAATTGCAACGTACATAAGAGAAAAATTTGCGTCTAGATCGTAACTCGCCTCGGTAGCTCAGTTGGTAGAGCACTTGGCCCGGAAAGCCAAGGGTCCCGGGTTCGAGTCCCGGTCTAGGCGAAAATTTTTCTCTTCAAATATAATTTATCCTTCTATGAGAAGTGTTAAATTAATAATAAAAATCGTCAATAGAAGCCCTACTGGCTATAAAGTAGTGTTAAATTCCCAATAAATGTCTTCTTAACTAAGAAGCCGCCATTTGCAAAGATAGAAGCTATGGTTTCAAGCATTTGGCGCGAGGGAATTACAATGTACATAAGAGAAAAATTTGCGTCTAGATCGTAACTCGCCTCGGTAGCTCAGTTGGTAGAGCACTTGGCCCGGAAAGCCAAGGGTCCCGGGTTCGAGTCCCGGTCTAGGCAAAAATTTTTCTCTTCAAATATAATTTATCCTTCTATGAGAAGTGTTAAATTAATAATAAAAATCGTCAATTGAAGTGTAAGTATCCGATACTCGCCAAGAATATACTTATTTAGTTTCTTTGGGATCCTTGTCGATCATGGCCACATATGTGCTTTCAGCCTTTTGACAAAATTAAAATGTTATAAATATTCTGATTGGTTCTCTTTGCAATTGGGGGGGGGGTGACACTTAGGTCCGATACACCCACACTTGGATATCGGGTCCTCCACGTCCCGATTGCTTTCCCATAGGTTAAGAAATATTCCCCTAACTTGGTTCTTAATGTCTTTATTTTGCGATCTAATTATTTCGTCTGCTAAGATGTTTCCAGCTGGGCAGACATGTTTTTAGCTCTAATGGCTGGGGAACCCTTTCTCCAGAATCTAGACTTGGGGATCTCCACTCCTTTGTTTGAGACTGTCCTAACTTATTGTGCACAGTTTGGGATTAGTCTTTTGTTAAAGCAATTTTAGAATGCCATTTTCATGTAAGCTTATTTTTGAAAGGATCCCATCGTATTTTGTTTACAAGTTGGAGGATAAACCATAGTCTAAGTTCTGGGTCGACAAACTCTTATATGGTTATAGCTATCAATTTATTTATAAGCTCATTATATTACAAATGTTTGACCTCTAAATTCAATGCATCTATGAGCATTTGCACTCTCTCTCGAGTTTTATGCCCTTGTTAAATACTTTTGATTAAAATAGAATAATTCCTTTTCATATTTAAAATGGAGAAAAAACCCTAGGTGGGATTTCGTGCTACACCCTCTTCATCAACAATCTGATGGGATGGTAGAAGACTATGTGCAAACTATAGAGAAATATCTATGAAAGTTTGGTGTCAGAGAGTTTGGGACACCAGGATTCCACTGTTCCTACATACATCTACCCATGACACCACTGGAATGACTTCAACCAATACCGTCTTCGGGAGAGAGTTGCAGCTGCCTTGGGGCCTCCAGTTTGTTACTCCACCTGATGCAAATCAGCTGGCAACCAACTGCATATGAGAGTTGACTGAATGAGAGAAGCTCATCAGCATGCTAGAGAACACCTTAAACTATCCAGGTGTGCTATGACCATCTGGCCAATACTGCTGGATTCAACAAAGGCAACTTGGTATGACTGTAGCACCTGATCCAGACGGGTGTAAGGTCACCGAAGCTGCAGTGTTCCTGAGATGGACTGTACTGAGTGGTGAAGAGAATTAATGATGTGGTCTACAGGACTTAATGCCAGCCCAGAGGGAAAATGATAGTGGTTTGTCTAGTTCGACTAGCGCCACACAGAGGAGCTGATCAGGACTCTCAGCCCTAAGGAGGACCAATATGATGCATTGTATAGTAGCATTTGAATTGTGTGGACGACAACAGGAATAGAGATCTTGCATTGTTAGTGGATGGAAAATTTGCGAGTTGACAGCTCACAAGTTGAAAGATCCATACAGAAATTTCAATATGCGTTTATTCTTCCATTCTGGAAGGTTCTATATGCATCTACCCCTCCTGACCAACTCCTTAAACTTCCATATTAGAAAAGTCTCGATTGGAAGCTGAGAAATTCCTTTCCCTGGCTTATATAAGTTGTGAACTGTGTTCTGAAGAAACTGTGGGAAGGGAAACCATTAGAGACTGAAAATATTATGCGGCAAAAAAATTGTGAAATAAGATTAATTATTGCAACATGTTGTATGTAAACTGTCATTGAAACTTTATGTAAATCAAATTAGTAATTGTGAGATTTTACATGGGTATATATTGTGTTTATTACAAGAAAACAACGTGAGAATGACCCCCATTGGCATGTGATATCTTATATTTTTAGAATTAGATAGAAACATAATTATAGTTTGTGGCATGCCATAGCGTAGTGGTTCAGGCACTGCGCTACAAGCTGGAATGTCGAGGGTTCGAGTCCCGGTGGGGTCAGGATTTTTAAACTGATCCAAACCCTGGCAGCACTATGGCCCTGGGGTCGACTCAGCCTCTACTGGAAATGAGTACCAGACACTTGTTCTTAGGGTAAAAACAGCCATCACGCAGGGCTGACATCACGTGCCGATTGTCTAGAAAAAGTGGGCATCTTAACCTCCCACTACCCCAAGGCCTGTAGTGGGATCACTTTACCTTCACTTTTAACCTAAAATAAAATTAGTTTTGTATTTTGTAAGTAGTATAAAAACAGAAAAAAGTATTTTTAGAACCACTTTACTAATGAGGTGTAAGAAAATATCTTCTCTTTTATTTTGATTTTGAGTATAAGTATGTTTCTTCCTAACAGTTACTGTGAGAATGTAATACATAACTCATTATCAGCTGAATTTGCATTATTTTAAATAACTGCAGTGAAATACTAAAATGTATGGTTACAGATCAGGCATAATAAAATATATTTTATCTGAGAAAGTAACATATTTAGGTCACATCTTTATAACTGATAAAAAAGTTCAAATTTTCCATCCTTTCACTGGTAGAAAAATTGGATAATTGCCATATAGATAGATTGATGGCACTATGCAAAAGTTTTTCTAAGTTCAGACTACACTTCAAGTACCGGAAACTACCTACCCAATGCTCTTCCATCTGAGCCACCTAGGCCTCCAATCTAAACGCGTATTTTTCTCTTACACATAGTTAATTCCCTAACCCCAAATGCTACGAGCCGTTGCTACGATTTTTGCAAATAAGTATATAAGCTTTATAAGTAATGTTTAAATTCCCAATAAAAAGTCTTCTTAACAAAGAAGCTGCCATTTGCAAAAATCGTAGCAACTGCTCGTAGCATTTGGGGTTAGGGAATTAACTATGTGTAAGAGAAAAATACGCATTTAGATTGGAGGCCTAGGTGGCTCAGATGGAAGAGCATTGACATAGAAAGTCAAAGGTCCTGGGTTCAAACCCCAGTCTAGGCGTATATTTTTCTTTTCAAATATAATTTGTCCATCATTAAGGTGTTTAAAAACGAATAATATGAACATTGAAAGAAGCTCTACTGGCTTTATAAGTAATGTTTAAATTCCCAATAAAAAGTCTTCTTAACAAAGAAGCCGCCATTTGCAAAAATTGTAGCAACGGCTCGTAGCATTTGGGGTTATGGAATTAACTATGTGTAAGAGAAAAATACACATTTAGATTGGAGGCGTAGGTGGCTCAGATGGAAGAGCATTGACATAGAAAGTCAAAGGTCCTGGGTTCAAACCCCAGTCTAGGCGCATGTTTTTCTTTTCAAATATAATTTGTCCATCATTAAGGTGTTTAAAAACGAATAATATTAACATTAGAAAATATATAAGTTTGCAGATCTTAACATATAAAGGTCATACTGTATCACGGATTCAGGTGTTAAAAGAAATCAGTACATTCCCTCACATGTGTATCTATATAGTGTTTCATTTCACAATTTTTATTGGACTTGTGGCATTTGTAAATCCAAAATAAGATAGTGCCTAGAATGTCTATAAATGTGCAACTATACCTGCTACTGATTCTCTGGCCCTGACATTTTCACGACAGTGTGGCCAATATGGATATTCAGTGGGAGGGGCCGCTTTATGTATGTGTTTAGCAGACATACAGCTGACAACATCTCAGCAAATTTCAAACCTTATTAGCATGCTGTAGCTGCATCAAGAGCAGTGATTGGTTGTGGCACACATCTACTGCCACTCAACTATATCCTTATTGGCAGTAGAGGGTGAGTTTCTCCTTTTACCCCTCGTATAACCTAAACTTCAGAGCCGGAGATCCGGCAGTTGTAGTGTGCATATGAGGATTGAACTTTTATAGGAAAAATCACTGAGATTTAATTTAAGATTAAATTCAATTGGTTCATACCTCACCTCATATCCAGTCTTTTAATTAGTCTGCAGTTTCAAAAACCTTGGCAGCTTCATCTTCTCGTCGACTGGTGTCATGTCAATCAGAAGAACTACTTCTTCCCTCAGTTGGTGGACCGATAAACCTCTGGATCCAGTCAGAATCCACGGGAATTTCGAAGTTCATAAGTTTTTCTTTCTAGCCTTTTTGAATGTGGATTTTTTCCCATACCAGGTGTTCTTTTTGTTTTTCAATTTGTTAATTAGAGTGAGGATGAAGCTGCGAAGGCTTTGAAACTGTGCTCTAATTAGAAGACTGGACATGAGGTGAGGTATGAAACATTTTAATTTAATCTTACTTATGAGGAGCTTATTTTCAGATCATCTTTTGTCCATTTTCATAAACTTTTGGCAAGTTCTCTAAGGAAGAGTCAGTTTGATTGCAACAGCCACTTTTAATCCAAGTGTGTATGATTTAAATGATGTTCTGTGACATTTGTACACATACCAATCTGAGAAGATGCACAAAAATTCAGTTTTGGTAGAAGTAGGCAAAAGACATTTTGAAAATAAGCTCTTCATACATAAAATTGGAGCATATGAAGAACATTGCTTGAAGTTATGACAGTGACCCACCCATTTAACTCAATGTCTGTCTCCTGACTGTCTCTGCACATCCTCCCCATTCTTTGACTTTGGACCAGTATGCAGTAGAGATCCATCAGCCAAAATCCACTGTCCCACTATAGTTAATAGTATATTTATTGGTGCTAATGTGTTATTGATTTTTTTAATTTTTTAAACATTTGTTGTGTATTTCAGGATGGTAAGTAATTTTCTTGAATTGTTTATCTTTCTTGGAATCGGATTGTAGGGTGATGTATTCATTTAATCTATTTTGTTGTCTAAATTTCTTTAATTAATTTATTAATATTTCTTTTTCAAAGTCATTTAAACTAGCTATGTTTAAAATGTGATTGTGTTCTTTCTTAAAATCCTCTTCATTCAGTGGAATGTTTATTAATCTGTATATTAAACTGTTGAAAATTTCATGTTTTTATATAATATGATTGAAACCAGAACAATTTATGTAATTATCTGTATGGAAGGATATGCTTTGAGTTGGCACAGGCTTATAACCTAACCTTGAAGTCGAAGAGTATGAGTATCTTTCCTGTAAAAATTTAATTTGATTCTTTTTATTGCTGTTCATTTCTGATTATATCTTCTTGTATCTTGTAAGCCCAGGTTTCCCTTAACAGAGATTTAGGCGGTCCCCCTACAGGGAAGAATTTGAACCATACTAATTTAGTTATACTTGTTTTTTGTATAGATGTCATTTGAGTGGTCCGTAGTCAGCGTTCTGCCTCATACTGACTTTTAGGAAACCAAGGTAGTACTAGGATGAGAAAATTCGGTAAATTTTGCTTAGAAGCCTTTTCATTCAGGCTTAAGGATCGTTTACGAGCCTGAAAATCTTCGGACTCGGGACCCACGGCTTAAAGTCCTTCCTGGAGGACTTGCTCCTTGGATCTTTCCATCCTATAAAAATTCATCGACCCCGGCCGGGTTAGAACCCGTGACCCTCAGGAACAGAGGCAAGGAGCGTAACCACTAGTCCACTGCGGCCAATTCCAAATGGGATGGTAATTCTTTCCTAATTCAATAGTAAATTTTACAGATCCATCTTTAAGATTAAGTAATTTCAATGCATCTTCAGTATTTAGAATTTATAAGTACAGAGCTCAGGAGTTGACGAGTGATAGCTATGCATGACATCGTACTAGAGTCATAATGTGCAATGGGGATTCATGGCGATAACTGTCTCCCTCCCTCATTCCCTGCTCACCTAGCTGTACATATCTATACCAACAAAAATCAAAGGGTAAGCATTGGTGATGAGACACTTGAGATATTCCATAAATAAATTTTGCCAAAAATGGTGTAAGTGGGTTTCCCTTAGCCAAACCTAAGATTGGTTTATAAAACTTTCCATTGTAGGTGAAAAAATTGTCGATGCAAAGTTTTGAAGATTTAAGTATTCTTCTGTTATTTATCTTTTAATTCCAAGGAAATTAACCATTTTTATAAAACATTTAATATATTTTCAGTTGGGATGCTAGGGAACGAAGAAATGACATAAAATGAAACAAATCTGTCATTAGGATCCAATGAGATGTTATTGGTTTCATTAGCTCCATGAATTTTTGAAATTGTTTCCTGTTTGGTTCGTCTTCCAGGCTAAATAGTCATGGTCCAGTTTTCTTGAAACTCGATGTTCATCTACTATTGCGGTAGACATCTTCAGGAGATTCTGCATGCTTTCTGTGAACCCTTCAATTGTCGGCAGCAGACTGGCATGGTCTCTCTATTTATACACGAGTCCTGAGTGGTGGCATTCTCTATGTGGTCCATTACTTTTGAGTAGTTTTCTGGTTGACTGCCCCTTGCAGAAGTCATAGGCTTTATTCAAGTGTTGTGCAGCATCAGAATCCAAATTTTGTTGATCTTCATGGTTTCTTCTTTCTTGTTAAAGGAATTCTTTTATGTTCGTAAATTACAATAGTTTCTCTGTAAAGTCTAGTGTAGTATCGTGGTGTTTTGGACAAAACCTGTGTTTCTTTGAATTTTGTGACATGTTCTTTGTTGTTCAACAAGTGTTCAGCTACAGCTAATTTTTCCATTTGTTTTAACCTGTAGTTCCACTAGTGTTCTTGCAATCTTGTACTCACATAATCATCATCCAGTATCATGGCAGCTGTCGCCATCTTCCGGAAACCAAACACCATTCCTCTCTGTCCATCCATTGATCTTCCTCCAATCTTCTGATATTCATAGCTGTTTGTACCTCTTCTACCCAAGTTTTCTTCAGTCTTCCTCCCTTCCTCCTAATCATTATTTTTGTTGTTCTATATATACCTGTCCACAACTACATGGGATATGATATAAACCGGCTGTATTCAAACAATCTTATTTATCTTTTGGTGGACGTAGTACATTGCCAATTTTTGTGTTGGCTTGCTTGTAGATTGTCAAAATCTTATGTTTTTTTAGTATTCATCTTTTTTTGTCTATTACTGTTTTATCATAAGATAGGCAAATCTTACCTTTCCTCTCCTCCAAATTCTTTGTTGGATACATATTTTCTAGAAATTAGGGCAGGGCGAAAATCAGTTTTGCTGTATTTTTTAAATTCCCAATGAGTAAGATTTGATCTCAATGTTCATAAATTTGAAGTTGAAGATGTAGACCAAAATTCAACAATTGTAAAGATGAGAGGGATACCTCTTGAAACTGCGGTACCATTCTTGAGAAACATGCATTATGATGTGAGATACTACTCACTTTTTATTAGTAATTAACTTAAAAACCTCATAATGTCATTTCCCATAATTAATTTTTGATATAAATGCAGTTTGTTCATGTGCACACTTAAACACCTTAACTGACTCATGGTACTGAATGTGTTTTTAACACTTAAGAGTTTTATTTTACTGATATATTTTTGCACATTCTACTCAGTATATTGTTGTTATTTTTACTTATTTTTTAGAATGGTACAAGTCCTCTTCTCAGTGAGGATGTGGACCTGCAAGCTCTGGGAGAAAGTAGCCAATTATCTGGCTTTACAGGCGCAGATCTTAAAGCTTTAGTTCGGGAAGCAGCTGTCGAAGTAATGAAAGAAGTTATGAATAACACCCGTGATCCCAATGATTTAACTGTATCCAATAAACATTTTCAAGCAGCACTGAAAAATATTTCCCCTTCTGTTTCTGAAAAGGTATGCATTTTTGTTTCTCTATTATCATTTGAAATTGAACAAAGTATTTCATTCATTGTAAATAAAAATAATTAGCTATTTAACACATTTATAGATACAAATTTCTGTCTGAACAGGGATTTGAAGCCAAGACTTTATATGCCCTTGTGCTCCACCATTGATCTATTCAGGTTGATCAAATGGAAATTTCTCTCTCTTTAATCCCCATGTATGTGTAGTAGTGAAACTTTATAAGAATCAAATGAATCGTGAATTCTTTTTACCTCATACATTTATACATCCATATTTTTTTAACACAGAACTGCAGTATTGGAAAAAAACATCTTTTCCATCCTCAGCTGTTTTGACGACTGTCAATTTTTTCTTTTGCTGGTAAGTTTCCAAACTGTTGTCTGGTGTACTTTTGAAGAAGCAATTTTCTAAACTGCCATCTGATGTACTTTTGAAGAACTTTGTAATCAAACTTAGTTTGTTAATATTGTTTATTTTTAATATTTCACTCACCTCATACTTCATGAAGTATGAGGTGAGTGAAATATTAAAAATAAACAATATTAAAAAAACTCATAGTGTTATTTCCTATCTACATAACTTAATTAGTTCGTTAAGTTCATGGTTCTAGTGTGGTTTTTTTTATTGTATATCTTTTCCCAAACTGTTAATTCCAAAGGTTTAGATAGATGTTTCAAAAGTTTTGCTTCTTTTTCAATTCTATGATTATCAAATAAACTATGTGCTGCTATAAGAAAACCATACTAGAACCATGAACTTTTGAGGTTCTCGATGAACTAAGTTTGATTACAAAGTTCTTCAAAAGTACACCAGATGGCAGTTTAGAAAATTAGATCTTCAAAAGTATACCAGATGGCAGTTTGGAAAATTACCGACAAACGAAAAAATTGACAGTCGTGAAAACAGCTGAGGATGGAAAAGATGTTATTTCCAACACTGCAGTTCTGTAATTAAATTAAACCTCATAGTGTTCTTTCCCTGTGAAAGTTAAATACTGCAGTTCTGTGTTAAAAAACATAGATGTATGAGGTAAGAAGAATTCACGATTCATTTGATTCGTATGAAGAAAACCTAATAATGTAAAAATTCCCAAATTTATTATATTAATAGTGAAACTTTATTCACAATAGGGTTGTTTCTAAATTAAGGAGACTTTTAATGGGATTTGCACTATACTATAAGATAATTATGAATGTAGTCTGGTAATTAGTATATACAGACAACCGATCTGTAAACAATATATAGTTAACACAATTAAAGAGAAAAATATAAAATAACTGTATCAGAATGATTGAATTGAATTATAGTATTTTTATCGCTCATTAACTTGTCTCTAAGAGTTGTATCTAATGATTTATTTTAGGAAATAATATTTTGAGGTTCTTTTAATCAAGTTTTTTTTGAGTCTAGAAAATCTTACCTCAATTTAATGTTGATTTGTTCTCGAATATGTTTCGATATAATCTTCTGAGTCTGGTAAAGCTGAAGATGATATAGAAGATTATATTGAAACATTAAGGTAGAATATTTTTATCACTCGCCTCATATTGTTCTTCTTATTTGATTATAAACTAGTTTCGGAACATAGTTTCTGTTCCATCCTCAGTATCGTCACGACCGTTGTTCTGTCGTCTTGAAGAGCTGTCCTTCTCTCCTTCCATTGGCTGACTGAAAAACCTCGAAACCAGGTCATTCTCACCGGGAATTTCAAAATTCATTAATTTCTTTTTTCCTCTCTTTTGAATGTAGATCTTTTCCCAAACAGTAAGTTCTTTTGGTTTTTCTATTTGTTTTAATAATTTAGCTTCTTTCTCGATAAGATTTTTTCAGACCATGCATGGGCAGCCACTGCAGATTTTTCTACTTCCCCTTTCTTGACATTCCTGAGATGTTCTTTCACTCTAGTTTTCAAATTTTTCTTAGTTTTTCCTATGTAGAATTTCTCACATTCTTAACATTTAATCTGATAAATCCCTGATTTGTTTTCCTCTTTTATGTTCTCATTTTTATTAGGTCTAATCAGTCTACTTATTCTGTAGTCATTTTTGGGTGTTAATCTTATGTTGAAATCTTTTAAAAAATTTTGAAACTTGTGGTGTTTTAATGGATAATATGTGAATTTTCTGAATTTTACATTTTCTTCTTTTACTTTTAGAAGAGTGCTTTGATTAATAAATTTTTGTCTTTTGAACTTGTTTATTTTTTTGAGTATCATTTTTATTGCAAAACCATTTTTCGTGGCTACGTTGATTATGTGTTCTTTTTCTTTTTCATAATTTTCTTTGTTCATTGGTATGTTCACTAATCTATGTGTCAAACTATTGAAAACTGCTTCTTTGTGAGTTATGTGATTGAAACCTAAAGCTTTTATGTAGTTATCTATATGTCTTCTTTCTGTAAATTCCAAATTCTATCTTATTTTCTTCATTCCTTTTTAAGTTGAGATCTAAAAATGGCATTTCTCCATTGATTTCCTTTCCTGATGCTGTAGTCATTTTTGGGTGCTAACCTTATGTTGAAATCTTTAAAAAATTTTTGAAACTTGTGGTGTTTTAATGGATGATATGTGAATTTTCTAAATTTTACATTATCTTCTTTTACTTTTAGAAGAGTGCTTTGATTAATAAATTTTTGTCTTTTGAACTTGTTTATTTTTTTGAGTATCATTTTTATTGCAAAACCATTTTTCGTGGCTACGTTGATTATGTGTTCTTTTTCTTTTTCATAATTTTCTTTGTTCATTGGTATGTTCACTAATCTATGTGTCAAACTATTGAAAACTGCTTCTTTGTGAGTTATGTGATTGAAACCTAAAGCTTTTATGTAGTTATCTATATGTCTTCTTTCTGTAAATTCCAAATTCTATCTTATTTTCTTCATTCCTTTTTAAGTTGAGATCTAAAAATGGCATTTCTCCATTGATTTCCTTTTCCATAGTGAACTTTATAGTTTGACTTTGAATGTTCAATAATTTTAATGCATCATCTATCTGTTTATGATTAACTATTGCAATTATGTCATCCACATATCTGCACCAGAACTTGAAAATTAAACGATGTCCATTAATTATCTTGTGTTCAAAATTCCCCATGAATAGATTAGCTAAGAATGGAGATAAAGGGTTTCCCATCGAAAGTCCTGAATTTTGTTTATAAATTATATTATTTTTGGTCTGGACATCTTACCTCAATATTAATGTTGATTTGTTCTTGGACATGTTTCAAAACAATTCTGTTTTATTGTCAGCTTTCCCAGACGATAAAACAGAATTGTTTTGAAACATGTCCAAGAACAAATCAACATTAATTTTGAGGTAAGATGTCCAGACCAAAAATAATATAATTAAAATAACCTCAAAATATAACTTCCTAAAATTAAATATTAAATATTTGTTTATAAAATCTTCCATTGTAGGTGAAAAACATATTATCGATACATAATTTAGTTAAAGTTTTATATTCGACTATCTTTACTTTTTCAATTTTATTATTGTTCATCCAAATCTCTAAAATTTCCATAGTTTGGTCTTTTGGAATGCTTGGAAATAAGGAAACAACATCAAAAGAAACTAATCTGTCTGAAGATTGTAGTTGTATGTTTTCTAGTTTATCTACCAATTCATAAAACTCTTAAACTAATCTGTCTGAAGATTGTAGTTGTATTCAAATGGTAAAGAGAAAAATTTATGCCTGAACCGGGAATCGAACCCCGAACCTTCAGCTTTCCGTGCTGATGCTCTAACCATTGAGCTAATCCAGGCTTCCTTCCCATCCAAGCATAAATCCTTCCTTTACCTTACTGTCTTGGTCCCACATTCAAATGCTATGAATCATCATTCACAAATATACAATGAATGGCTTCTACCTGATGAAGACATGAAGGGACTCCACATAGCTATAGCATTATTTATTAAATTAATATTAAGAAGCTAAAGCTGTTACTATGATTGAAATAAGTATATTAAAGTACACTACTAAATTATTGTAATCAAATGGTAAAGAGAAAAATTTATGCCTGAACCGGGAATCGAACCCCGAACCTTCAGCTTTCCGTGCTGATGCTCTAACCATTGAGCTAATCCAGGCTTCCTTCCCATCCAAGCATAAATCCTTCCTTTACCTTACTGTCTTGGTCCCACATTCAAATGCTATGAATCATCATTCACAAATATACAATGAATGGCTTCTACCTGATGAAGACATGAAGGGACTCCACATAGCTATAGCATTATTTATTAAATTAATATTAAGAAGCTAAAGCTGTTACTATGATTGAAATAAGTATATTAAAGTACACTACTAAATTATTGTAATCAAATGGTAAAGATTACAATAATTTAGTAGTGTACTTTAATATACTTATTTCAATCATAGTAACAGCTTTAGCTTCTTAATATTAATTTAATAAATAATGCTATAGCTATGTGGAGTCCCTTCATGTCTTCATCAGGTAGAAGCCATTCATTGTATATTTGTGAATGATGATTCATAGCATTTGAATGTGGGACCAAGACAGTAAGGTAAAGGAAGGATTTATGCTTGGATGGGAAGGAAGCCTGGATTAGCTCAATGGTTAGAGCATCAGCACGGAAAGCTGAAGGTTCGGGGTTCGATTCCCGGTTCAGGCATAAATTTTTCTCTTTACCATTTGATTACAATAATTTAGTAGTGTACTTTAATATACTTATTTCAATCATAGTAACAGCTTTAGCTTCTTAATATTAATTTAATAAATAATGCTATAGCTATGTGGAGTCCCTTCATGTCTTCATCAGGTAGAAGCCATTCATTGTATATTTGTGAATGATGATTCATAGCATTTGAATGTGGGACCAAGACAGTAAGGTAAAGGAAGGATTTATGCTTGGATGGGAAGGAAGCCTGGATTAGCTCAATGGTTAGAGCATCAGCACGGAAAGCTGAAGGTTCGGGGTTCGATTCCCGGTTCAGGCATAAATTTTTCTCTTTACCATTTGATTACAATAATTTAGTAGTGTACTTTAATATACTTATTTCAATCATAGTAACAGCTTTAGCTTCTTAATATTAATTTAATAAATGTAGTTGTATGTTTTCTAGTTTATCTACCAATTCATAAGAGTTTTATGAATTGGTAGATAAACTAGAAAACATACAACTACAATCTTCAGACAGATTAGTTTCTTTTGATGTTGTTTCCTTATTTCCAAGCATTCCAAAAGACCAAACTATGGAAATTTTAGAGATTTGGATGAACAATAATAAAATTGAAAAAGTAAAGATAGTCGAATATAAAACTTTAACTAAATTATGTATCGATAATATGTTTTTCACCTACAATGGAAGATTTTATAAACAAAATTCAGGACTTTCGATGGGAAACCCTTTATCTCCATTCTTAGCTAATCTATTCATGGGGAATTTTGAACACAAGATAATTAATGGACATTGTTTAATTTTCAAGTTCTGGTGCAGATATGTGGATGACATAATTGCAATAGTTAATCATAAACAGATAGATGATGCATTAAAATTATTGAACATTCAAAATCAAACTATAAAGTTCACTATGGAAAAGGAAATCAATGGAGAAATACCATTTTTAGATCTCAACTTAAAAAGGAATGAAGAAAATAAGATGGAATTTGAAATTTACAGAAAGAAGACACATATAGATAACTACATAAAAGCTTTAGGTTTCAATCACATAGCTCACAAAGAAGCAGTTTTCAATAGTTTGACACATAGATTAGTGAACATACCAATGAACAAAGAAAATTATGAAAAGAAAAAGAACACATAATCAACGTAGCCACGAAAAATGGTTTTGCAATAAAAATGATACTCAAAAAAATAAACAAGTTCAAAAGACAAAAATTTATTAATCAAAGCACTCTTCTAAAAGTAAAAGAAGATAATGTAAAATTTAGAAAATTCACATATCATCCATTAAAACACCACAAGTTTCAAAAATTTTTTAAAGATTTCAACATAAGGTTAGCACCCAAAAATGACTACAGCATCAGTAGACTGATTAGACCTAATAAGAATGAGAAAATTAAAGAAGAAAACAAATCAGGGATTTATCAAATTAAATGTGAAGAATGTGAGAAATTCTACATAGTAAAAGCTAAGAGAAATTTGAAAACTGGAGTGAAAGAACATCTCAGGAATGTCAAGAAAGGGGAAGTAGAAAAATCTGCAGTGGCTGCCCATGCATGGTCTGAAAAACCATTTTATCGAGAAAGAAGCAAAATTATTAAAACAAATAGAAAAACCAAAAGAACTTACTGTTTGGGAAAAGATCTACATTCAAAAGAGAGAAAAAAAGAAATTAATGAACTTTGAAATTCCCGGTGAGAATGACCTGGTTTCGAGGTTTTTCAGTCAGCCAATGGAAGGAGAGAAGGACAGCTCTTCAAGACGACAGAACAACGGTCGTGACGATACTGAGGATGGAACAGAAACTATGTTCCGAAACTAGTTTATAATCAAATAAGAAGAACAATATGAGGTGAGTGATAAAAATATTCTACCTTAATGAATATACCTCATAGTGAGAATTCCTAAAATATAACCCTAACAATGATTCCTGACGAATGAAATTTGTAATGAGAGCTTAGATCCGAGTCCTGTACTAACCAGATGTAGGTCTCAGCCACTAGGAAGTATGACCACACGTCATTGCTAACTCCCTCGCTAGCAAATATCAAATACAGTCACTGCTAAACATTTTTAAAATCTCACTACAAAAATTAAATAATATTGGTAATCTTTATCATAGACTGCGATGGGCGGGACATGTGGCACGAATGGGGAATGAAAGACGTGCATGGAAGCTTCTTGTAGGAAAACCAGAGGGAAAACCAAGAATGAGGTGGGAGAATAACATTAACTATGATTTGAGGGAAGTAGATTATACGGGGAATGATTGGAAAACATTAGCTCGAGATAGTGATGTATGGAGAGCTTATGTCCGCGCGGCCGTAAACCTACGGGTTTGATAGTGCCAGTGAGTTAGTGCATCTTTATTCGTGGAGGAAGTATATTCGCTGTATATACATATATGAGGTGTGATCAATAAGTTTCCGGAATGGCTTCAAAACAATTATGCCATTGAGGAGTTTTTAATTTTCACCCAGGCTGTACACTCAGAATTTCCTTGTGATCGTAGGCCTTGGCCTAATACTTGGAAGGAAGAAGAAGAAGAAGAAGAATTTGAGGGATCGCACGACCTTCTCTGACCTTGCAATATGCTGGTAGAAGCTCTGAAGTGAAGACGTGTTTTGTGCATGCGGCGATTTTTCTGTGTAGCAACAATGCGGGATTACGAGGAACAAAGAACATGCATCAAATTTTGCTTTAAACTTGGTAAAACTGCAACAGAAACATATCAAATGTTAAGAACAGCTTATGGGGAGGAAGCAATGGGCAAATCTCAAGCATTTGAGTGGTTTTCGAAATTTAAAAGGGGCGTGACATTGGTTAAGGATGAAAATCGTCTGGGACGACCAACTTCCAGCAAAACCAATAAAAATATCGATCGAGTGAGGGAAATGGTATTAAACGATAGGCGCATTACAATATGAGAACTGTCTGATGCACTAGCACTCTCGTTTGGAAGTGTTCAAAGCATTTTGAAAGACGATTTGAACATGCGAAGAATTGCTGCGAAGTTCGTGCCCCGCCTTTCAAATGACCAAAAGGAAAGTCGTGTGATTGCCTGCACAGATCTTAAAGAACAGCTTAAAAATGACCCACGGTTCATGGAAAAGGTTATTACTGGTGATGAAACATGGATTTATGGCTACGATCCAGAAACTAAACAACAGTCTTCGCAATGGAAGAGTCCTGCATCTCCACGCCCTAAGAAAGCCAGACAAGTTCGATCGAATGTGAAGTCAATGATGATTTTTTTTGTTGACATTAATGGAATTGTGCATAAGGAATTTGTACCACGGGGTCAAACAGTGAATCAAGTGTACTACAAACAAGTGTTGCAAAGATTGAGGGAGAATGTGTGACACAAACGGCCAGAGAAATAGAGGACTGGTGACTGGTTCCTGCATCACGACAATGCGCCCGCGCACAAAGAAATTTCTGTCCGCCAGTTTTTGGACAAATATAGGATGAGTACTGTTCCCCATCCAGCCTATTCTCCAGATCTGGCTCCAGCAGACTTTTTCCTGTTCCCACGGCTAAAAATTCGGCTCCGAGGACATCATTTTGAGGACATTGATGTCATCCAGCGCGAATCGCAGAAGGCATTGGACACATTTAAAGAAGACGACTTCCAGAAGTGCTTCCAGCATTGGCAGAAGCGCTGGGACAAGTGTATCAACTCCCAAGGTGACTACTTCGAGGGTGACAGTGCTGAATAGAAACTTTGAAGTGTTGTGTTGTGTTTATGGCCTCATTCCGGAAACTTATTGATCACACCTCGTACATATATATATACACAAACACACACACACACACTGTAGTTGGTTTATATCACACTTTTAATGTTTTAAATAACCACAAAATGCCACTTTAATTTAAACAATTTATAGTCTTCCCCGCGCCATAGCCATGTGATAAAGGCAAGATGCCATGGCACAGGGCTTCGAGACTTGCGCTGTTTCAAGTCTCTACCTGGGAAGAATTGTTCTCAAGGAATTTCTGCCAGTATGGGACCGATGCCCTCCCAGCATCGTGAGGCATTTGGGTAGCTACAATAAGTAGCGGCTCCAGGTTGAGAAGACTAGCTATAATGGCTGGGGGACCCGACATTCACATTGCACTATAATTTTAAGACTTCAGGCAGCAGGTGTTCAAAATATTATAATTAAAGTCTACAGTTTAAAATATAAAATCAACACATCCGCGTCTCACTATAATTCTCTATGGACTGTACATGTTTTTGTAGAGGAACGGTTTTGTTTGTACACGTGGCAGACAGGGAATTCACAGCTCAGCAGTCTTGGTAGGCTCTCCCATTGGATTTACGGTCAAGGACATTCTTCAAAATCCCTTGCGCCACCTATAAGTAATATTGAAACATGTTCGAGAACAAATCAACATTAAATTGAGGTAAGATGTTTCTAGACTCAAAAAAACTTGATTGTTTCTAAGAATTCATTAGATGTGTATGGAAATACAAAATATTAAAATATTTTCCTCTTTTTTTTTTTATGAAATTGGCCTTAACAACTTTTTGATGATGAACATAAACAATTAATACATTGAGTTAGATATAACAACTCACCTCATATTATATTTGAAAAGAAAATTATATGCCTAGACTGGGGTTTGAACCCAGGACCTTTGACTCTATATGTCAATGCTCTATCCAAGTGAGCTACCTAGTCCTCCAATCTAAACACATTTTTTTCTCTTATACATAGTTAATTCCCTAACCCCAAATGCTACGAGCCATTGCTACGATTTTTGCAAATGGCGGCTTCTTTATTAAGAAGACTTTTTATTGGGAATTTAAACATTACTTATAAAGCCAGTAATGCTTCTTTCAATGTTCATATTATTCGTTTTTAAACATCTTAATGATGGACCAATTATATTTGAAAAGAAAAATATATGCCTAGACTGGGGTTTGAACCCAGGACCTTTGATTCTCTATGTCAATGCTCTATCCAAGTGAGCTACCTAGGCCTCCAATCTAAACGCGTATTTTTCTCTTATACATAGTTAATTCCCTAACCCCAAATGCTACGAGCCATTGCTACGATTTTTGCAAATGGCGGCTTCTTTATTAAGAAGACTTTTTATTGGGAATTTAAACATTACTTATAAAGCCAGTAGTGCTTCTTTCAATGTTCATATTATTCGTTTTTAAACATCTTAATGATGGACAAATTATATTTGCCAAAATCATAGCAATGGCTCGTAGCATTTGGGGTTAGGGAATTAACTGTGTATAAGAGAAAAATATGTGTTTAGATTGGAGGCATAGGTAGCTCAATTGGATAGAGCATTGACATAGGGAGTCGAAGGTCCTGGGTTCAAACCCCAGTCTAGGCGTATATTTTTCTTTTCAAATATAATTTGTCCATCATTAAGATGTTTAAAAATGAATAATATGAACAAAACTCACTTCATAGTTGTAGATAATCTAGTTTCGATACATCTTTGTATTAGTCTTCAAGAAATATACAACTATGAAGTGAGTTGTTAAATCTAACACAATTTATTAATTACGGCATAAAATAAACCTCCTTTAAACATTATTGAACATAAACATTGTTTAGTAGGGGAAGGAAATTACAGAAGCTGGAGAGAAGAATATCAATATAGGTCAGGTGTTGAATGATCTAGAAGTTAACATTATAAATATTTTAGAAGAATTACCACTTTCATGCTATTGGATTCGTCTTTTAGCATACAGCAAACTCCCAATTATCCATGAGCATATTATCCAGGCATGACTCTTCCTACTGTATTTTTAAAAATGAAGATAAATACTGTTCTGAATATTGTATTTTTATGAAAAAATCTTTATTTTTAAATGTGCTACTGTGAACTGTGCTAAGAAACTAACACAATAGAGTAATCTTCACTCACAACCCCTCCCGTGACATTTAACGATATCCACCAACACTCTGATAATACAGTACAATTTTGGAAATTTTTGTTGTGTGAGTCACTGACAGTTTGTTGTTACAGAACTGTATTTATATTGTGTAGGATAGAGTAGTCCGTGAGAACAATGTGGAGCAGTTTGTGAAAAAAAAAATTATATTTGAAGAGAAAAATTTTTGCCCATACTAAGACTCAAACCCGGGACCTTTGGCTTTCTAGGCCAATTATCTACCATCTGAGCTACCAGGACAAACATTTTTCTCTTCAAATATAATTTATCCTTCAGTGAAAAGTGTTAAATTAATAATAAAAATGTCAAAAAAATGTCGGCGAAACGTAAATGAATGGTTTTAAGCATACAGTATTGCAGAAGCTAGAAGTGATTAATAAATTTGAAAAAAGGGGAATCTGTTGCAAAACTTGCTCAAGATTACAGCATTGGCGTGCAAACTGTTTGCAATTTAAAGAAAAATTGATTCAATCTGCATGCTCTGCCGATAGTGCACAAGGGTCTTCGAAAAGAAAGTCAATGAAAACATTGATTTAAGCGGAGTTGGATGCTGCTATGTACCTTTGGTTTAAACAGAAAAGAGCCGAGGACATTTCTTTCTCTTGCACTATATGCATAGGAAAAGCAAAATATTTTCACGAAGAATTGGGAATTAAAGGGCAATTGAATTACTTCTTCAGGTTCAATGACCCACTAAAACAAAACTATGGGATTTGCAAGCTCGGAGTACAAGGCGAAAAACTAAGTGCAAGTACAGAATCTGCTGAAGGTTTCATTGAAGAGTTCTTCAGATACATTATAGATAATGGATATCTGCCCCAACAAATTTATAATGCAGGCGAGACTGTGATTATTCTGGAAAGGCTTACCAACATGTAGCTTAGCATTCCGATCTGAGGTACATGCACCTGGACACATAGCTAGTAAAGAGAGGTTGTCTGTTCTTTTTTTTTTGTAGTAACAGAACAGGTCAGCATAAAGTAAAACCTCTTGTGATTGAAAAATAAAAAAAATCTGAGGGCTTTCAAAGACATAAAAAATCTGGGAATCAGAAAGTGGCCTGGATGGGTACTGAGATCTTTCTAGACTGGTTCGGGTCGAAATTTGTGCCATCTGTTGAGGCATATCTTAAGAAGGAAGGGCTGCTCTACTTCTAGACAAAGCACCCTACTGCTCAAGTTCAAGTGAACTTATATCTGATGATGGTGTCACATCTCTGATTCAACACATGGACCTAGGTATGATTGCTAGTGTTAAACAACATTATTGCACCGACATGAGAGAACTGACATTGTCACATTTTGGATATCTTTAAATGTGTTAGATGTTGTTTATGGAATTTGTAGGGTGTGGAAAAAAATGTAACAAACCACAATAGAATGATCATGGAATAAACTCATACCACCTAAGAATACGCTTGTTCTGGGGGTAAAGGCAGCCTTCACGCTGACATCAAGTGCCGATTGTCCAGAAAAAGTGGGAGCCTTGACCTCCCACTACCCCAAGGGCCTCCTGAGGCCTGTAGTGGGAATACTTTACTTTACTTTACTTTACCTAAGAATGAAGAAGACTTTGCAGGTTTTGCTTCCAAAAACTGTGACGATGCTACAAATATATCTCACTTGTTGAAAGAAGTTGCTGACTGTGAAGATATGGATGAAGAACACGTGGCCGACTGGTTGCTGAGTGACATATGTGAACACGACTTTGAAACATTGAATGATGCGGCTATTGTCAACAAAGTGGGAGGGGAAGCAGAAAGTGAAGACGAAAATGCATCGATGATTGAAAACAAAATTAGCCACACAGATGTATCAAAATGTATAGACTGTTATTAGAATATATGGGACAAAATGAATTTGATTATGTTGATGTCTTAAGTGTTAGGAAAATAAAAACTGTAATCAAAAAGAGTGTAAATCATAAATTGAAGCAGAGGAAAATATGTGGTTTCAACAGAGATTTGTGGTTCCTAGATATAAATTTTGCTTAAATTAATTGTAAGTACAACAGTTTTTGAATTACAGTACTGTAATAAATACTGCATTTCATTTTAGTTGTGTTCATTAATTTATTTATTTCAGTCATAGTAATGGCTTTAGCTTCTTAATATTAATTTAACTGTATTGTTTGTTTATTGTTTAAATAACTTATATATATATTCTTTTTTACCTTGTGTACAACCATCTTCTTCAATTATATAGTTGAGGAAGACGGTAGTATACAAGGTAAAAGAAAATATATAATTTAACATTGTTATAACCTCAACGGTATAAAAACAATTATGAACTTAAAAAGTATAAATAACTTAGTTGGATTATCCATGTTTTTCGATTTTCCATGCATATCTCGGTCCCAATTCACATGGATAATTGGGAGTTTGCTATATTGCTATTGTGTTTGTTTTTAATTTAGTATGATATGGCCATAAACGATACAATTATTAATGCAATAAAAAATATGTATAAAAATGCAGTATCTAAAATTGAAATTGGAAAATATATATCAGAAGAAATTAAAGTAACAAAAGGCCTTCGTCAAGTAGCATATCACCAACATTATTTAAGATATTTATACATAAAGCACTGTCAAACTGGAGCAAAAAATGTTCAGGAATGGGAGTACCAATTGGAGATGGATCAACAGATACAATATATACACTGTTATTTGTGGATGACCAGATAATTGCTCAAGAATATGAAGACATGGAGTTTATGTTCAGAAAATTATTAGACGAATACGATAACTGGGGTTTGAAAATAAATTTAAAAAAATACATTTTATATGGGATGTGGAGCCGAAACCGAGGATTTGATATTAGAAGATGAAAAGGGATATATTAGAGGATGTGAAGAATTTGAATATCTGGGAGTAAAATTAGATAAAGAGGATAAACAAGAAAGTGATATTAAGAACAGAATAAATGAAGGTAGAGCAATAACAGCAATGATGAATGGAGTCTTATGGAAGAGACATATAACCAGGAAAAATAAGTTACAAATATATAATTCAATAGTGAGAAGTACTGTCATATATGGAGCTGAAGTTTGGAAATTCAACAAAAATTTAGAACAAAAACTTATGGATATCTTGAGGAGAGCAGCAAGATGCTCAAAATTAGACAAAATAAGAAATACTGTCATAAGAGAAAAAATGAATATTGGTTATTCAATAGTAGATTATATACGGTATAAGCAATTAAATTGGTATGGGCACGTACGAAGAATGCAAGAAGAAAGATTACCCAGGAAAACATTGGAATGGTGTCCACCTGGAAGAAGGAGGAGAGAAAGACCTCGAAACTCGTGGATGCAGGAAATAAGAACTGGAATGAGAGCAAGAGGACTGGAGGACATGGATTGGATGGAGAGAGACGAGTGGAGAAGAAAAATAAAACTTTAGGCACAGAAAGATGTGTAAACATTAAAATTCTGTATATAAATAAATAAATAAATAAATGACATATAATTTAAAAAATGCTTAAATAATAATGAAAATCTTTTTTTTTATAGGATCAGAAACGTTATGAAATGCTGAAGAAAGAGTATTCATCTAAACAGTCTTAATTGAAAAAAAAAAAAGAGAAATCCCTCAGGTACGTAAGCAGTAATACTATAATGTAAGAATTGTTTCCTCTATTATTTATTTCTTTCTTGTCTCTTTTATGATGTGATCCGTTCTCTTTTGGTGATTAATATCTTCTTCTTTTTTAAGTCAACTATTTACAAACTTATTTAGATTTTATGTTATATTAGAAATTTCATAGAATTGGTCTATTAGCTTTTTCAAGATGCCGATTATGGAAGAGAGAAGGAAATATGAAAATAATACAAAGGTTTAAGCTTGCATTCAGATATAACCATAAAATTGCGAAGATAGAAGGAAAATGCCTTTATTGTCAATTTTTTAATATTAGATACATATACACAAACATGAAAATGTAGGGAAAAGTTAAATAGATTATTACTGACCTCATGGGCTATTGGTCTGACTACAATTCATGAGGTCCTGGTTCAATTTCTGTTTAGACCATAGTAAGTTTTCCTTAAAGGAAATTATTCGTCTAGTTGCCCATGGTCTACAATTTAGATTAAGGACTGTCCTGGCACTCGTTATCATTTAACACCCATCATATCATAACTCCACCTTTCAGATGCCCCAACTAAGAAATGGATTACAATTCCGCCAATGCCAGTGGATAAATCCACAAATGTCATAAGAGACAACCTAGTGGCATTGCACAATAAAAAAAAAATATATATCTTTATGTATATAACTGTACGTGTGTTTGTTACTGAACTACTCCTAAACAACTAGGCCTGGACCGATTTTGATGAAATTTTTTGTGTGTGTCTGATTGGGTCCCTCGATGGTTTAGATTTATAATTGGACCCTCTAAAACCATTAGGTGTAGTTCACCTGAAGTGAAAATTTAAAAATCGCTCTAGTGGTCACATTTTTCGATGTTTCACAATTAAACTCAGTAGATTATATTAATATAAACCGAGGTAGGTATTAACAAAAAATGAGCGAAATCCAACAATTAGAAGCATAGGTTTACTTGAAACCCGAAATTAAAAACTGCTAAATGTCTGGACAAAGTGTGTTCTCACTACAGGCCTCGGGAGGCCCTTGGGGTAGTAGGATGTTAAGGCTCCCACTTTTTCTAGACAATCGGCACTTGATATCAGCCGGGTTGTCAGCCCTGCATGACTGCCATCTTTACCCCAGAACAAGCATCTGGTACTCATTTCAGTTAGAGGCTGAGTTGACCCCAGGGCCATGGTGCCACCAGAAGGTTTGGGTCAGTTTAAAAATCTTGACCCCACTGGGACTTGAACCCTCGACCTTCCGGTTTGTAGCACACTGCCTTAACCACTATGCTATGGCATATTCATGAAATTTTTTGTTTGTGTTTGGATGTGTGATTATTTGCTATAATGAAAGAAAAACTGTGAAAGTTTCGTATCCTGTTTGCATAATTTGTTTTTTGTCATTATTGCATCACAGCATTAAATTTGTGAAAATCGCAACTCCTGTACAGAAGTCATTTTATGTGTTGCAATTTGCGAGATCTCCGAAGTAGAACATTCCATCCCCATTTACTCATGCTTTCAGATGTGGAGTTTTTTCTGCTCTATCAACACCTTTCTCCAATTTATATTTTAATTTTTAAGTGCCATTACCATTTCATTGCATATTGAACAAGCATTTATGCAGGGTCTTCCAAATATGTAGCCAAAGTGTGTATTGTAAAAAAAAGTGGTAATATTCATACTTCATAGCACATTTTATTTCTTTTATTATCTTATTAAATACTACTTATAATATTAAATTAATATTAAGAAGCTAAAGCTGTTACTATGATTGAAATAAGTATATTAAAGTACACTACTAAATTATTGTAATCAAATGGTAAAGAGAAAAATTTATGCCTGAACCGGGAATCGAACCCCGAACTTTCAGCTTTCCGTGCTGATGCTCTAACCATTGAGCTAATCCAGGCTTCCTTCCCATCCAAGCATAAATCCTTCCTTTACCTTACTGTCTTGGTCCCACATTCAAATGCTATGAATCATCATTCACAAATACACAATGAATGGCTTCTACCTGAAGAAGACATGAAGGGACTCCACATAGCTATAGCATTATTTTATTAAATTAATATTAAGAAGCTAAAGCTGTTACTATGATTGAAATAAGTATATTAAAGTACACTACTAAATTATTGTAATCAAATGGTAAAGAGAAAAATTTATGCCTGAACCGGGAATCGAACCCCGAACCTTCAGCTTTCCGTGCTGATGCTCTAACCATTGAGCTATTCCAGGCTTCCTTCCCATCCAAGCATAAATCCTTCCTTTACCTTACTGTCTTGGTCCCACATTCAAATGCTATGAATCATCATTCACAAATACACAATGAATGGCTTCTACCTGAAGAAGACATGAAGGGACTCCGGTTCAGGCATAAATTTTTCTCTTTACCATTTGATTACAATAATTTAGTAGTGTACTTTAATATACTTATTTCAATCATAGTAACAGCTTTAGCTTCTTAATATTAATTTAATAAAATAATGCTATAGCTATGTGGAGTCCCTTCATGTCTTCTTCAGGTAGAAGCCATTCATTGTGTATTTGTGAATGATGATTCATAGCATTTGAATGTGGGTCCAAGACAGTAAGGTATGCTTGAATGGGAAGGAAGCCTGGATTAGCTCAATGGTTAGAGCATCAGCACGGAAAGCTGAAGGTTCGGGGTTCGATTCCTGGTTCAGGCATAAATTTTTCTCTTTACCATTTGATTACAATAATTTAGTAGTGTACTTTAATATACTTATTTCAATCATAGTAACAGCTTTAGCTTCTTAATATTAATTTAATAAAATAATGCTATAGCTATGTGGAGTCCCTTCATGTCTTCTTCAGGTAGAAGCCATTCATTGTGTATTTGTGAATGATGATTCATAGCATTTAAATGTGGGACCAAGACAGTAAGGTAAAGGAAGGATTTATGCTTGGATGGGAAGGAAGCCTGGAATAGCTCAATGGTTAGAGCATCAGCACGGAAAGCTGAAGGTTCGGGGTTCGATTCCCGGTTCAGGCATAAATTTTTCTCTTTACCATTTGATTACAATAATTTAGTAGACTACTTATAATACCTGTCCTAAAATATTGTGGATAAATATTAATAACAGCAACGCAATCAAACAAAATATATTTGGAATAAACACAATCATCATTAAGTTATGTAGATAGGAAATAACACTATGAGGTTTTTTAATATTGTTTATTTTTTATTATTTCACTCACCTCATACTTCATAATTCATAGCAGACCCTGGGTTTCTTCACATCTTTTGTGACATTCTCAATGCTGCGTCACGTTCACAACTGACGTCCAACGGCCTTCTATCCTGCAGACTGACCTCCGCGCCATCTGGTGGCCGACCGAAGAATTTCCAAATCAGCATGTTAAAAATGGAGAAACCGAAAAATCTGCAATAGCTGCACATGCCTGGTCAGAAAAACATAGAATAGAAACCAAAACAAAATTACTTAAACAATTGGAAAAACCGAAGGAACTCACAATTTGGGAAAAAATTTACATATGCAAGAATGAAAATACAACTATGAATTTTGAAATACCCGGTTATAAAGAAAGAGGACTGATTTGGAAATTCTTCGGTCGGCCACCAGATGGCGCGGAGGTCAGTCTGCAGGATAGAAGGCCGTTGGACGTCAGTTGTGAACGTGACGCAGCATTGAGAATGTCACAAAAGATGTGAAGAAACCCAGGGTCTGCTATGAATTATGAAGTATGAGGTGAGTGAAATAATAAAAAATAAACAATACAATCATCATTATTATCATCCACAGTGTGGAAAGTAATGGGAAGCTACCACACCTAAAATTCCCTAGTAAAGCTGCAAAGCATGAAAATGTTACTCTAGTGCAGAACACTGTAACTAAAAAATCATCAACATTACTTTCACAACATATTTCAATCAATTATTTATTGTATTATATGAATGAAATATTTAACTCACTGACTCTATCGAACCCATAGGTTCATGGCCACGTGGACATAAGTTCTCCATATATCCCTATCCTGAGCTAATGTTTTTCAATCATCCCCTGTATAATGTAATTACTTCCCTCAAATCATGCATAATGTTATAGTGCCACCTCATTCTTGGTCTATCAACTGGGCAATTTCTCTCTGGTTTTCCTACAAGAAGCTTCCATGCACCTCTTTCATCCCCCATACATGCCACATGTCCTCCCCATTGCAGTCTATGAGACTTAACTGTTCTTATTATATCTGGCTTCCTATACATATGTAGTTCACTATTATGTACTTTTCTCTGTTCATCTCTTTTTGGCCCAAGAATTTTATTCTCAAATACTCATAATCTTCTCTCCTCCCTTAAAGTAAGAGTCCATGTTACGCATCTATATAACTGGGAGCTTAACAGTTTTATATATTTTCAGTTTAACAATTTTTTAAAGGAGTTGGGACTACAAGAGTCCCTGTTATGTGTTTACAGAATTTTAGTGTTTAAAATTATTAATGTTGTTTCACTTTTATAAAAAACAATAAAGTTACAAAATGGTTTATTTTAGGAAGTAATATTTTGATGGTCTTTTAATCAAATTTTTCTGAATCTGGAAATGTCTTACCTCAATTTAATGTTGATTTGTTCTCGAATATGTTTCAATATAATCTTCTATATCATCTTCAGCCTGCCCAGACTGTTGAGATATATGTTGTGAATCCTGGATATCGATATCAGCTCCCTCTTCCCTTGGGCACACAGTAAATTCCAAAAGAAATTTGATAAATTTAATATTAATTAACACTGAAAAATGACCACAGTTTAAATAAACTAATAAAAACCAACAAAAATGAAAAAAACTGATCAAAGTAAAAAATCAGGAATATGTCAAATTGAATGTACTGGTTGTGAAAAGATATATAGGGAAAAAAAAAAAAAAAAAAAAACCCTGAAAATTAGAACCAAGGAACACACAAGAAATATTAAAAATGGGGAAATAGAAAAATCTGCAGTTGCTGCTCATTGTTTGGGCCGAAAGACACAATATAAATTTGAACACTAAATTATTAAAACAGTTAGAAAATACAAAGGAACTCATCATTTGGGAAAAAATCTACATTCAGAAGAACAAAAATAGAGTTATGAATTTCGAAATTCCTGCTGAACGTGACCTAGTTTGGAGGTTCTTCGGCCAGGTGGAAGAGGGAGCTGATATCGACATCCAGGATTCACAACATAAAACTCATCAGTCTGGGCAAGCTGAAGATGATATAGAAGATTATATCGAAACATGTTCAAGAACAAATCAACATTAAATTCAGGTAAGATGTTTCTAGGTTCAAAAAAACTTGATTAAAAGTTACAAGAGTCTCAATAATATTAATATTTGTATGGAACAGACTTATACTCTTGAAGGTATGGAGTAATGATGACAGCTTATGGTAGTTACAAATGAATAAGGCCCTGATGTATTTTCTGCTTACTATTGAAATGTTTCAATCTCTTGACATCATATGTTGCCAATTTATCATTTGCGTAGTGGCGTGCATTCAACCCCAGCTACCCCAGCACTGCCCAAATTTCATTCAAATCAAAATTCAAAATTCCCGCTGTATTCTGCGTATTCACGTTATCTCCATAGAGGAACACACAGAGTGTTTCCTCTATGTTATCCCCACCAACACCAGCTATTTTGCTGCAGATGAATTAGCGATAACCCACTAAATGAATCTACCTGCTAAGTCCAGCGATAACCCACACTAGACCTGCAATAACCCGCTAGACGGAGGCTGTGTCTTATTCCATCAATTTTTTATTGAACACCAGCTAGCTGAATCCAGAAACGTCACAACTTGGAAGTATACACTGGGTCAATTGAACTTTGATTTATCGATTCATGAAACATTCATGATTGTCTGATTCCTCAATAATAGAATTTTTAGAAATAACATTTTTTAAAATTTGTAATACTTAATTTATGTTAGTTATATTTTTACAAACGCTGGGAAAATTTTCTATAGGATCGTAACAGGCCTTGGCCTAATACTTGGAAGGAAGAAGAAGATATTTTTACAAAATACAAAAAAAAATAACTTATGCAGTTTGTCTTGTCAGTTATAGCAACCTGTTAATTTAAGAAGCTTTATTTGTATTGTATATTTGAATAACAACTATTGAATTATCATGCATGTATATATATATCATTTGTGGAAAGCAACAGTTGAATTTAATATTGACACTGAGTTTGTTCAAAAGCGTTATTAATACGTTTTAAAGTGTTACTGATAAATATGATTTGTCAATTTAGTAAAAATGAATATAAGTGACTGTATAATTTATAATTTACATAGTAAATCATTTTCATGCAGACCTTTCAACAAGAAAAATTACCCTATAAAACAAGTTTACCGGATCTAACAAAAAAAATACAAGGCAGTAAGTTGTTATATATTGTAAGCAGAGACCGGAAGTTCAGGCATAATAAATCCTTAAAATAGGCAGGCAAAAAGGCATTATAAATAGCTAAAATAGGCAAGAAAAAAGGCATTATAAATAGCTAAAATAGGCAATAAAAGGCAATTAGAAAAACTTACAAATCGAGATTTTCGACTCGATGTTGCAATTACTGTTGGAAGCAAAGGAATCTTCTTCCCAGTAGCCTTGGAAAGTGCATTTTTGTGTTTGATTGTACTGATATGTTACGATATAAAATGTTTCTTTTCGTAATTCACTGACTGCTCGCATATTTTGCATGTGAGTACGTTACTGTCAGTACAAAATACATCGGGTCCAAAAGTACTAACGTAACTTTGCATTTTACTGCGTAAAGGAACACAGAATTTCGGCATTTTGCTGCTAGCTACAATAATGTCGCAATGAAATGAAAGAAAAATTAAGTTAGACCCGCACTCATTGTTGCCTTTTCAAATAAACACGTGCAGTAATTAAAATGCTTTCTGCTATTCATATTTTTTTTGTACAGAAGCACTCATTGTTGCAAAGAGAATAATTATGAACTGACTGAAAGACAATAATATACATTCGGTGAAGTCACTTTCTTTGTAACAGTTATAGAAATAAAATGCCTGTAGGCAATATTTAATAGTAAATTAATAAACAATAGATAAATAATCAAATAAAGGCAACAAAAATCATTTATTTTGTAAATTAGGCATTTATATTTAAAAAGGCAGATAAAGGCAACATAAAACTGTGGCATATTAATCACCAAGGTACGAGGGTCATACTGAAAGTCGTGAGCAACCCATTGTTAAAATTCAAATTTCAACAATGTAACAAAAACAACTGCAGGATCATAATCTACAGACTTTATACCACAACATTGCCGTTTTGTGGCATCATAGCTTCTCTCATGTGACCACACGCAGTGTTTCCAAAATGGCAGACATCAATGTTTCGTTTCGACAGCGCGCTGTCATTGAATTCCTTGTTAAAGAGGAACAATCTGATGTTGATATTCACCAAAGACTTCAATGTGCTTACGGAGATGCCTGCATGGGTGCCAGCAGTGTTAGGAGATGGGTGAATAAAGATGGGAACACGAGTATCAAAGATGAGCCTCGTAGCGGTCGCCCACGCTCTGCCTCCACAGATTACAACAAGGAAAGAGTTGATGCGCTCATTAGAGACGACAGGCGTATCACGGTGAATGAAATCGCTACAAAACTTGCAGTAGGACACAGTGCAGTGCAAGAAATGATTCACAGCTTAGGTTACCGAAAAGTTAGTGCCCGTTGTGTTCCATGTTTATTGAGTGAAGACCACAAACTTCAGAGAAGAACCATCACCCATAACCTTCTTCAGAGATTTCGAAATGAAGGTGATGATTTTTTGACGAATATTGTGACAGGTGACGAAAGCTGGTTTCATTGCTACAAGCCTGAAACAAAACGCCAGAGTATGGAATGGCACCACTTGAATTCGCCATCAAAGAAAAAAGCGAAGACAGTGTAATATGTAGGGAAAGTTATGGGCAGCGTCTTCTGGGATGCGCAAGGTTGCATTCTGGTTGAATTTCTTGAACCTGGACAAACCATAAATGCTGCCCGCTATATTCAGACACTTGTGAAGCTCCGTCGTGCATTGCACGACAAACACCCTGCAAGGAAGATCATTCTGCAACACGATAATGCGCGTCCTCACACTGCTCGTGCCACTGTGGAGAAGATCAGGACATTTGGGTGGGAAACTCTTCCACATCCTCCCTATAGTCCCGATTTGGCACCCTCCGACTACCATCTTTTCGGTTCTGTGAAGGAGCAGATGAGAGGCCAACGCTACGAGACGCTGGAGGATATTCGGAAAGCAGTGCGTCAGTGTCTTCGAGCAGCTGGAACGGACTTCTATCATAAGGGAATTTTCAAGCTTGTAGAACGCTGGACAAAATGTGTGCAAAGAAATAGAGACTATGTTGAAAAGTAGCACAAAGGTCTGTAGATTAACATGGTGTATGTACTTGGTTTGTCTAAAATAAATATTATGATTGTTTAAAAAAATGTTGCTCATGACTTTCAGTATGACCCTCGTATATAATTCATACAGATTCACTTTCAAATTGAAGTTAGATTTAACACATTTAAAAAGGCATTCTGCCAAAGTTCCGGTATCTGGTTATAAGTCATATTTTCGTCATCAGCTGGGATAATTGCTCTGACCACCACATGCCACTGCATTTGTGATATTTTTTGCATCTATATAAATTATATAAATTATTTGATTTTTCTTGTGTTTCAGATTATTATGTCTTGAAGATGTTAACAAAAATATGACTCCTGGAATGAATTTTGTGGATGTTATATAATTCAAGATACTGTACGTGTACACAGTGAATAATGAATGTTTTGTATAGAAGTACTAGAATAGTTTGTTTCATTACAGTAGTTATACATCACTTACTCTAAGTGCAGAACATTCAAATAAATGGGATGAAATTCCCTCACAAATTAGTAAACTGATATAATTATTGGCTTCCTGACTAGCTGTCTGTTAGCTGTACTAACATCTTAATTAACATTTCTTAAAAGATTTCACTTCTTAAGATCAATCTTGCATATTAAATTTATCACTTCTCACTGAATGATAAATTTTCAAATAAAACTTCTTAAGATATCAATAGAATATAAGCATGATTGGGCATAAGAATCAAATTAATCATGAATTCTTCTTACCTCACACATCAATGTTTTTTTGACACAGAAATGCAGTATCGGAAAAAAACATCTTTTCCATTCTCATCTGTTTTCACGATACTGCAGTCCTGTGTTAAAAAACATAGATGTATGAGGTAAGAAGAATTCATGATTCATTTGATTCTTATTAAGAAAACCTCATAATGTAAAAATTCCCAAATTTATTAAATTAATGAATTGGGCACTTCACACCTCATGTCAAAAAAAATGCTTTTCTCATCTGACGTGTTTTGAAACATGATTTGATCTGAAAGTTCCATTCAAACCTCACCATTTGGTAAGAGAAAAGGTGATGTTAACAGCTCAATTGAAACAGTTGGAGTTTAAGATTAAATTAAAATATATTTGAAGAGAAAATTTTTTGCCTAGACTGAGACTTGAACCCGGGACCTTTGGCTTTCCAGGCCAAATGCTCTACCAACTGAGCTACCGAGGCGAGTTGTGATCTAGATACAAATTTTTCTCTTTATACGTTGTAATTCCCTCGTGCCAAATGCTTTGAAACCGTTGCTTCTATCTTTGCATATGGCGGCCTCATAGTTAAGACATTAATTGGGAATTTAACACTACTTTATAAAGCCAGTAGGGCTTCTATTGATGTTTTTTATTATTAATTTAACACTTCTCACTGAAGGATAAATTATATTTGAAGAGAAAAATTTTCTCCTAGACTGAGACTCGAACCCAGGACCTTTGGCTTTCTGGGTCAAATGCTCTACCAACTGAGCTACCGAGGCGAGTTGCGATCTAGATGCAAATTTTTCTCTTTATATACGTTGTAATTCCCTCGTGCCAAATGCTTTGAAACCGTTGCTTCTATGATCTTGAAGAAGATTTTCGGGCTGTAGGCCGTGATCGTGAGGCTTGTAATTCCCCGGCGTTTTGCAAGAGACTGTGTCTGGCAACCTCAAGGGTTGTCTTGAGATTGGCAATTCTCTCCTATTTATTCGTTCACCGCGATGTGTTCGTAAGTTATATCTGCCTTCTGATTGGTCAGCATTAGGGACTTCCATTGCTCCAATGAGATTGCTGTTTGATGGTCTAGTCGGGGAACTACAAGCCTCACGACCACGGCCTACAGCCTGAAAATCTTCTTCAAGATCATCATAGCAACTCCGGCCATGAAAGTCTATGTGAATATGTTGCTTCTATCTGTGGAAAAAAATGTTTCTCTTCAAATATAAATTATCGTTCAGTGAGAATTGTTAAATTAATAATAAGCCCTACTGGCTTTATAGAGTAGTGTTAAATTCCCAATTAATGTCTTCTTAACTAAGAGGCTGCCATATGCAAAGATAGAAGCAACAGTTTCAAAGCATTTGGCACGAGGGAATTACAACGTATAAAGAGAAAAATTTGTGTCTAGATCGCAACTCGCTTTGGTAGCTCAATTGGTAGAGCATTTGGCCCGGAAAGCCAAAGGTCCCGGGTTCGAGTCTCGGTCTAGGTGAAAATTTTTCTCTTCAAATATAATTTATCCTTCGGTGAGAAGTGTTAAATTAAAAATAAAAACATCAATTAAATTAAAATGCTTCATACCTTACCTCATATCCAGGCTTCTAACTAGACTGGTTTCAAAGGCTGGGCAGCTTCATCTTGGTAAATTCTCATCGACTGATGTTATGTCAATCAGAAGAATTGCTTTTACCTCCTTCTGTTGGTGGACCGATAAACCTCCGGATCATGTCAGAATCGCAGGAATATCAAAGTTCATAAATTTTTCTTTCTTTTTTTTTAATGTGGATTTTTTCCCAAACCGTGAGTTCTTTTTGTTTTTCTATTTGTTTAATTAGACTGGCTTTTATATCAATTAGATGTTTTTCAGACCAAGCAGGAGCAGCTACTGCTAACTTTTCCACTTCATCATTTTTGACATTTCTAAGATGTTCTTTCACCCTTGTTTTCAAATTTCTTTTTGTTTGCTTATGTAATTTTGTCACAATCCCTGCATTTGATCTGATAAATTCATGATTTGCTTTCTTCTTCAATTTTTTAAATTTTTATTGGTTTTAATTACTTGTGAGCTTATGAACTATGAAATTCACGCGGATTCTGAGTTGATCCGGAGGTTTATCAGTTCACCAACACAGGGAGAAAGAAGCATTTCTTCTGATCAACATAACATCACTTGACAAGAAATTACTGAAGATGAAGCTGCCCAGGCTTTGAAACTGATCCAGTTAGAAGACTGGATATGAGGTGAGGTATGAAACATTTTAATCTTAAATTAAACCTCGTAGTGATTTTATCCTATAAAAGTTCAAGTTGTAATTTAGCATATGATGAAAGGTTTCAGAAACATATCAGATGAGAGAAACATATTTTATGAAGTTATGTAGGTAGGAAATAACACTATGAGGTTTATTTTAATATTGTTTAGTTGTTTCTTGACTCACCTCATACTCCCAAGCAGACTCGAGTTTCTTCACTTAATTTGTGACATTCTCAATGCTATATTACGTTCACAACTGATCTCCAATGGCCTCCTCTCCTGCAGACTGACCTCCGCGCCATCTGATGGCTGACCGACGAACTTCCAAATCAATCCCCTCTCCGTATCATCGGGTATTTCAAAATTCATAGTTGTGTTTTTATTCTTGCATATGTAATTTTTTTCCCAAATTATGAGTTCCTTCGGTTTTTCCAATTGTTTAAGTAATTTTGTTTTGGTTTCTATTCTATGTTTTTCTGACCAGGCATGTGCAGCTATTGCAGATTTTTCTTTCTCCATTTTTAACATTTCTGAGGTGTTCCTTTAATCTTGTATTTAGATTCCTTTTTGTTTTTCCTATGTATATCTTTTCACAATCTTTACAATTAATTTGATAAATTCCCGATTTTTTGGCAGTCTTCAATCTTTTCATTTTTGTTGGTTTTTATTAAATTTACCTAAACTGTAATAATTTTTCGGTGCTAATTTATTGTTGGATTTGTTGAAGATTTTTTGAAACTTGTCAAATACTAATGGTTGGTGTGTGAACTTCTTGAATTTTTTACCAATATCTTTATCTGTGTGAAGAGTACTTTCATTAATCATTTTTTGTTCCTTAAATTTATTTATTTTCTTGTGTATCATCTTTTCTTGAAATCCATTATCCTTTGCAATTTTTATGATGTGTTTTTTCTCTTTATTGTAATTTTCTTTGCTCATGGGAACGTTCACAAGTCTGTGTGTTAAACTATTAAATGCTGCCTGTTTGTGTGAGAAATGGTTAAATCCTGTAGCTTTTATATCATTATCATTGTGAGTTTCTTTTCTGTGAATTCCAAATCCTATTTTATTTTTTTTCTTCATTCCTGATCAATTTAAGGTCTAAAAATGGTATTTCATGATTATTTTCTACTTCCATTGTAAATTTGATTGTTTTATTTTGAATATTTAACGGTTTAATGGCATCTTCTAACTGTTTCTGTTTTATTATACTCTCTGATGTTTAAATTTTGGAGAAGATATGTAGATATCATAGCACCATGTTCGTCAGATTTGTACGGGGTTTTAAGGTGCGCGTGCGTGTCGTGCACATGTGGCGCACCTCGATCCAGTCATTGTCGGTTTTTTTCATGAACACTTTGGTGGTTCGCTGTTCAGATTTGGACAGCAGCATGAGAGGTTCGTTGTTTTCCACGCGCACCTGTAGGTTTTATTTTATGAATTATTATGGAGTGGTCAGTGGGAGACATGTTAACCCTTTAATTCGCAATGTATCCTGCAGGGTACATCAATTAGTTAATTTTGTTTATTATTTTTAATAAAACAGAAAATGAGCGAGTAGAAATTACTTAAATGAAATTAGTGCTTTGCCAATTTAATTGAATTTTACCACAACTACAGGGGTATCTCATTACATTCAACTTCGTACAAAATTCTAACAAATATATTAGTAAGCAGACTTACTCCCTATATTGATGACATTTTAGGAGATCATCAATGTGGATTTAGAAGAAACATGTCTACAACAGATTTTAGAAAAGAAATGGGAATATAATGGTACTCTACATCAACTACATGTAGACTTAAAAAAATTCACACAATTCAATTAAGAGGGAGAAGTTATATAGTATCCTGCTGGAGTTCAGAATTTCTAAAAAGTTAGTTAGACTTATACGAATGTGTCTAAATGGCACAAAGAGAAGGATGCGTGTAGGCAAACAGTTTTCGGATACTTTTGAAATCCTGAATGGGTTGAAGCAAGGATTATTTAATTTTGGACTAGAGCATGCCATCAAATCTTTAGAGGATGAAGGAGGCCAACAATTCAATGGTATTAATGAGCTGTTAGTTTATGCTGATGATGTAGTACTATTGGCCGATAGCAAGGAGATACTAAAGGACAACACGCACACACTATTGAGTAACACTAAGAAATTAGGACTGAAAGTAAATATCAATAAAACTAAATATATGGTCACATGCAGAAATACATTATATAATGAAAATTGACAGTTAATGACAAATGAGGGAAATTTTGAGGAAGTGGCTGATTTCAAATACCTAGGAACAATAATCACAAATAGGAATGAGATGGACAAGGAAATTAAACATAGCCTCAATTCTGGAAATGCGTGCTATTATGCATTACAGAGACTTTTGATGTCCCAACTCCTTTAAAAAAAACTATTAAACTGAAAATATATAAAATTATTATTCTACCAGTTATATTATATGGATGTGAAACATGGACTCTTACTTTAATGGAGGAAAAAAGATTACGAGTATTTGAGAATAAAATGCTTAGGAAATTTTTGGACCAAAGAGAGATGAACAGACAGGTGAATGGATAAGACTACATAACAATGAACTACATGGTCTTTATAGGAAGCCAGATATAATAACAGTTAAGTCTCGTAAACTGTGATGGGCAGGACATGTGGAACGTATGGGGAATAAAAGACTTGCATGGAAGCTTCTTGTAGGAAAACCGGAGGGAAAACGCCCAGTTGGTAGACCAAGAATGAGGTGGGAGAATAACAATAACTATGATTTGAGGGAAGTAGATTATACAGAGAGTGATTAGAAAACATATCATGATAGGGATGCATGGAGAACTTATGTCCGCGAGGCCATGAACCTACAGGTTTGATAGTGGCAGTGAGTAAGTAACTAATTAGAAGGATAATTTAAAAAAAAAAAAACTTGAAAGGAGAAGCCTGGAGGGCAATAGGAGATCAGATGGATATATTTCCAAATATATGTAAGAAGAAGGTGATTTCTTCACTTTCTACCTATCGGCATGAGAAAAGTAAACTAAAAAGCAGCCAGGGTACAGGAAAAGGTAAATTGTAATATATAATATGTTTTCATTGTTTTATTATTACAATTCGTAAATACAATTGGACGGCGTTATGCATCAACCGACTAAGCGCCATTAAAAAGTTTTTGATGTCATCTATTGCAGTGGCTCATGAAGTATACACTTTTAGTGCCAAATCTTTAAATATAGCATTAGTATTAAATAAAAATGTAAACGCCATCAGTCCTATCAGAGATTCTGTGTTTTGCAACAAATGCGATAGAGTTATAGCTGCTCTGCAAAATGTCTATTGGAGGTTTGTGGGTTTCCTATGGATCACAGGAGGTTCGTTGAAATTAATAATTTTGACGAACACAAGACGAGCGGCGCCGCGCATGTTCGCGGCACACAAGTGTATACGCACCTTAATAAAAGAGAAAGTTTACAATGTTTGTCATTATATATACAGTTCAAGTATCAATTCCACTCTTTCATAAAAATGTTATCAATATTTTTTCCCTGGTTACATGTTCCATCTGATACCTATTTTCTGTATTAAAAAATCTTAGAATGGATCTAACAATAATTTACTTGTGTTTGAACAATTGATCCTGATTTTTGCAGGAATTTTGAAATTTGGGTTGTCATATGATGTTTATAGGCAATTTAGAAAGACTAACAAGGAAAGTACTTGGGCTCGAACAAACATATCTGTATGAAAGTTTGGTTACAGTACTATTACATACCTCTCAATGTGCTGGTGGGTGTCGTTTCTTTGCAAAACTCTGCAATCATGCTCTAGATATCGCTGTAGATATCATTGTAGAAGCCATACACAATGCAGATATCTGAACTATAAATGTAAATGGAGACTTTTAATAAAATGCTCACAGCAATATGAATGACTGCAAAATGTACAGTGAAGAAAAGCAAGTTGATCGCATGTCATATTTGCACAATCTATGTTATCACTGTTGAACGCCACGTCAATTATACTTTTGAAGTTGTCCACTGGTTCACCAATATCGTAGCCAGCGTTCTGCCTCGCATAACGTAGTATTGGTCTATATACTCCTGCAGATAACTGATTGTAAATGACAGAATGCAAATTCATGATGAATCTGTCATGCAATTTTGGCTGCATATTACTGGAACATAGTTTAATAAAGTCTGTTATTCTCTTGATATATATTATATATTGCCTGATTATATACACCTGAAGAGGTTGTGCATATTTTGTAGTTTTAGGTGGAATGATTTTTAAATATACATCTTTTCCGCCAGTTGCTTCCAGTAATACTTGTTCATCCTTATGTCCAGACCAGGAGTCACAAAGTACTAACGGCTTTCTCGACAAATTTGGATTCAAAACTGACTGAAAAAACGTTTTCAGATGTTGTTTCATCATCTTCCCACTTACACTTGCATCGACGAAGACATTTGGAGGGCACCGAGTTTCTATTTCCCTTGACACATGGGGGGTCCAAACTTACCACTAGGTTCTTGAAAGCAAATATAGAGTTTGTCTGCCAATCGTCCTTCCATTGATATAACAACATCGATCGTGTAACTATGTGTTGCACTGTTAACTGAATGCAACATCGAGACAGTGTTTCTCTTCCCTTTCATGGATAGCGTTCTGTCAGAAGAAAGCACATAGTCGTACTGGATCTGATCACAGTTCCATACAGAACTAATTTCGATTTTTTCTGTCATGATATGCTCATTGACGTCAGCAATGAACATTTGAGCTCTTTGAATCAGCTTTTCTTCGTCATCCTTATCTTTTCGTGCTTGGAGCCTAGTGATATGGCGTGATGTTATCCTAAACTCCTTTTTCAAATTAGTAATAAATCCTAGTGAAGCTGTAAAGTTTGTGCACCCGAGATTTCTGGCTATGTCCAATGCCCAATGTTGCAAATGCCAATAATGAACGGCGGAACCGCATTCTCGCGCTTCATCAAGTTTTGCCATTACACGCTCCTTGATGATCTTGAACTGCAGACGGTTTCCTTTGAAAATTGTATTTCCTTCTCGTTTCTTTGCCACGTAGTCCAGTATGTTTTTAAATATTGCTTTTAGCTTTGAGTTTAGGGTATCTGTTCAGAAGCTTGTCGTATGTGTTGAAACCTCTTACGTGATAATCATCGTATATGTTCTCTAGTGTTGTCATCAAACGCCGTGATGATACTTGCGACTTTAACCTTCTTATCAGGAGAGGGTTGGAATTCACTTTCACTACTTATATCACCTCTTCCCGCACTTGCCGTATCACTACAGCTTGCAATGAGTTGTTCGTCATTATCAATCACTAGCATCATAATTACGTGTTAGTGTTACAACAGTATCTGTTTCTAACTTATGCTCATATTTCTGCACTACAATAGATACCAGAAAACATGCGAATGATTTATCTTCTACACCAATACCATCTTCACGAAGAAGAGTTCTTCGCAACTTAATCTCAGCCAATCGCAATACATTAGCAGGATTGATTACCAATCGCCGGCCCATCTGATGCTTCACTACAAAAATAATTTCACAAAACACAACTTCAGCACCGTCCCTACTGGTCTCGACTGGCGTACCGGCAGGTCAATGTGCAATGAGGCATGGCACACATAGAGGCCTCTAACGGACGATTGCAGAGTTTTGCAGATGAGCGAGTATCACTAGTGCAATAAGGGACATTTAAATTATCTCTCACACGATTTTGGTGTATATGTGTAGTTCGAGCCCAAGTACTTTCCTTGTAAGATGTCCTCAGGGTTCAAAATAACTTAAAGTAATTTTTCTTCGTATCTTATTGCCATTATTGTTCTTGAATTTTTTTTATAAATGAGACATTATAGGTTAATTTAGGAGTTTTAAAATACCTTTTCGGGATTTTTGGCCATGTCTTGCAGTGTCGTCTTCTCGATGTTTCATCACCTATTATGGGTGACATCTTCAGGAGATATTGCTTGTTTAAATTTTTGTAGTAAACTGCTAACTATGAGAATTTAAACAAGCAATATCTCCTAAACATGTCACCCACAGTAGGTGATGAGATGTCGAGAAGATAACACTGCAAAGAATTCTGAAAATGTATTTTAAAATTCATAGCGATAGCCATGAAAGTCTTAATCATTAAATTTAAGAAATGTTATGTTTTATAGGTTCATATCTTGGACCTAAAATAGAAATCAATTCATCTGTATATAATATGATGAATACATACAGTATTATTTCAAATTACTTTTAATTATGTTTGGGTGCAATAATAAAATTATATCGATATTTTAAACAAATGCTAAATGATACTTTAATAATTTGTTAATGCAAAAGTCCACATAAACTATTTGCTGAATAATAGTTGTCAAAAAAGGGATACAAAAATAATTATGAATTATTAGAGAAAATAATCAGATTTCAATAATCTCCTGAGCTTCATTAATTATTCTCCACCTATCATATCATTGGAGTGGCTTAACTCTGCCTTCCAGATGCCCCAACTTAGGAAGTGAGTTACAGTTCCACCAATGGTGGCATCGGGTAAAAAATAATAATTTCATTTCATTCTGGTGAATATAATTGATTACAGGAAGATAACTGTAGTTTTGTTATAATTTAATCAAAGTCATTGCAATCAAATAATTTCAATTAACCTGTATTTGTATATTACAATGTGAGGTTGGGAAGTGATTTTTTACAGAAGTGGGAAAATTATTAAAAACTGAGCGACGGCGAGGTTTTCAATTCCTGAGATTGTGTAAAACACTTCACAAATGTGTGTTGTACATTATTTTTTGCACGATGGAGTTTTCAAATGAATAAATAATAGCAAAATAATATCTTTGTTGGAAATATTTGTGTTCATTATAAACAACTGACTAACGTTAACATTGTGGCCAATGTACATACGGTAAATGCCAAAAATAATTAAGTTGAGATTACAGCAGGCTGTGACACCAATCAGTGATAAAATGGCAAGTATGAATTTATTGTTTTATATTGTTTCATATAAAGTTCTGTTCATTTAAAATGCAGTGATTTGTTTCGTATAATGTTATTAACACTAACTTTAGGATATATTTTTGTATATACGTTGTAATGGTATACATAAAGGGCAATGTTTTTACTTCCCACCCTAGGTAGGTAATTTGTAATATTACGGTATAGTTATTTATAGGTTGGCAACCCTAAATTTAGGAAATTGAACTTACAATCATGGTCGCCATTGCTGTAAGTACTATAGTGCAAGAACATTATTTGCATTATGATAAGTGTTAGTCCCGGTAAAATGTATATTCTTCTTACAAATATCTCCCACTGTTATTATATACCAATGGTCAGCAACTGGCGGACGAGCATACTTTATAAAGTAGTGTTTAAATTCCCAATAAATGTCTTCTTAAACAGGAAGTCGCCATTTCCGTGATCGAGCAAAATTGTTTAAATTCCCAATAAATGTCTTCTTAAACAAGAAGCTGCTATTTGCATGATTGAGCAAATGCTCGTAGCATTCGGCGATCGGGAATTAAGTGTATCCATCCATAGTAATTCTGCCCGAAGGCAGGTCTTTCACTGCAATCATAGCATTTTCATTCTATGCTTTGCAGCTTTATTAGGGACTTGTAGGTGTGGTAGCTTCCCGTTGCTTTCCACACCGGTGAAGGATGATGATGATGACAATGATAAGGATGATGGAGATGGCCATATTATTTTGGGGACTGTTTGGGCCTTAAAGTTTTCCTGACATTTGTCTTACAGGTGAGGAAAAACCCCCATAAAAACCTCACCCAGAAAAACTGCCCCAACTGGGGATTGAACCCGGGCCTGCTGCGTGACAAGGCAGCACGCTACCTCGAGACCACAGCGGTGGATTGACAGTGTATAAGAGAAAAATTTGCATTTAGATTGTAGTTTCTCAGGTAACTCAGTGGTAGAGCATTGACCTAGAAACCAAAGTTCCTGGGTTCAAACCTCAGTCTGAGCATATCATTTTTCTCTTCAAATATATGTAATGTATGTTCGTATTCTCTGGAACATTACACAATGCAGTGTACAAGTTGGATTGAAGAAAATTTATATGTCTATTTATGTTGCAGATTTTAATTATAAGCATTGCCAGTATTTTTTAAATGCACTATTACATAGAAATACTTTCAGTTTATTCTGGATGTAGAAATAATGTCCTATAACAAAATCTAGCTCTTGGACTTAACCATATTTAGAGTAAGAATGTATCTTCTGACATTGAAACATTTTTTATTTTTTCCGCAGAAGAGATGAATGAGAACAGGTACATGTTGTATCCTACATTCACACGAATCCAACTACTTTAACCACTATAACATGCTCACTTGGTAGTTGCTAAGCTATCTGCAATTCAACATTTATTTAATTTTCTTCATTCTCTGGCCAATATTGTTCTAAATGATAATAATGAACAAAAAAAGTAGTCTATAGTATTGTTGCTCAGAATATGTAGGTGTATCGTTTCCAGTATCTATCCTCCAACTATGATTTAAACACACTATCACAACATAATCTCTTGCTTAATATATGCAACTTACAATATCTCATCATTCCACATCATATATTACCTCCACTTCTCGCAAATAGAATTCCCTACAACAGAAAATCAGGAACTGCCGGATGTTAGAATAATTTAAAAGAAATCTAAATTTATATTAGCTCTAACTTTGGTTTCAACATTATATTTTCAAGTATTAATTGATGTTTTCTGTTTAATTTATTGTTATTATTATAATTAGTTTATAAATGTACATGCATTGTTACCTGAAAGTTCTAATGTGTTTATTAATTTATTATAATTTACATAATATATAAATCTAGAAACAATAATTACAAATAAGAATGAAATGCAAAAAAAAAAAAAAAAGAAATTAAACATTGGTTCAATTCTGGAATGCATGCTATTACACATTACAGGGACTCTTATCTCAACGTCTCTTAAAGACATTAGCGGTAAACTGAAAATATATATAACTGTTATTCTCCCAGTTATATTATATGGATTCTTACTTTAAGGGAGGAAAAAAGATTACGAGTATTTGAGAATAAAGTCCTTAGGAAAATTTTTGGGCCAAAAAGAGGTGAGCAGACAGGAGAATGGAAGAAACTATATAATAGTGAGCTACATGATACGTATAGGAAGCCAGATATAATTGCAGTCAATTTTCGTAAACCGATGGGCAGGGCATCTGGTACATATGGGAGATGAAAGAGACGCATGGAAGCTTCTGATAGGAAAACCAAGAGAAAACGCCCAGTTGATAGACCAAGAATGAGGTGGGAGAATAACATTGTCTGTTATAAACGCACCTTGATATCTAAATTAAAAGTAATAAATTGCAAAATGTACACCTTGGCAAAGAATAAGGATAAAAAGTTTAACTAATTATTCGATAAATTAAGAAATATATTTCGTGTATAACATCCCTTAGCTGACTGTACTTTGAAAACATGTTTATCAAGTCAGAAATAGCAAGTGCCAGAAGAAAGTTATTCTATTTTAGATAAATAGAGACAGACAGGAATCAGGAGAGGCTTGTAATGATAGGAGTTGTGAAGATGAAACTGACGAGAGAGAGAAAGGGCCATAGGTAGTCAAAGTTACATTGTAATTAAATAGTTTCCAAAACATTTTAAAGTATAAACCGTTAATTGGAAGTGCAAATCCCATCTGTTCATTCTTAAATTATGAAGTTGGATTTAATATGTTTTAGTTAAAATGCGCTTAATGTAAATATACAATTTCTGATGTTTGATTTTAAGACTGAAAATAACGATGCATAATGGTTTGAATTTACAATTGGGTTTTTCCCCTTTCTTTAAAGGAAAATTATTTCTGAATGATTTTGAGAATTTGTAATGTGTCACATACCAACAGGTTTATTTACTGATTAATGGTTAAATAAAGTAGTAGTGTCTCATATCTAAAGTATTTACTGATGTAGGATACATTTTAACCCATAGGGTTAGTATATTTTAGTGATCTAACTTAACCAACCTTCTGCCATGTATATTCCGATATAGTTACATAAACCCATAATTGTCCATAGTTTTACCTATCCTTATATGAAATCATTAACATATATCGATACCAAACTATAAAGTAAAATTTTAAGAATATTATAAAAGAATAAACTCGGCCCTCTATTATAGAATTTAAAGTCCTACGAAGAGAAAATAATAATAATGAAAAAAAGGAAACCCCAACTCATAAAGTTATTAATGATTTGAAGGAAGTATATTATACAGGGGCTGACTGGGAAAACATTAGCTCAGGATAGGGATGTATGGAGAGCTTATGTCCACACGGTCATGAACCTAGAGGTTCGATAGTGCCAGTGAGTTAGTTATTTAGTATTAATTTATGTTTTCCGTTTAATTTATTGTTATTATTTTGATTAACTTATAAACGTACATGCATTTTGTACTGAACGTTTTAAATGTGTTTTTGTAAATTTATTATTATGATATATATATATATAACGTATAAATAATTTTATTGTCATAGTAGAGTGGAGGAGAAGGCCTCACATTCCCTTAACTTAGCTTAAATAAAACAATGCACACATGAAGGGCTTAGGACAATAACATGATAAGCCACATATTGTTCTTTCTGAAATATAAGAATTTTAATGTTTCAAAAAAATTATAAATAGGCTACCAATTGTGCAGTATTGTTGTTAATACATTGTGTGTCTATATGTTTTAACTCATCGCTGGCACACTTACAAATTATTTTGTGGATATTTCAATACATTTATTTGTTTTTATATGGAGATATCTCATTTCTTAACAGAATGTGGCTTATCATGTTACAGCTCTATGCTGTCATCCATTTGGCGGTAGTTAGAAATACGCTCCATCTAAACATAGGGCATTGCAATTCACAGTTTTATAGGATTACAATTAATTAAACTGAACTGAATAAATTCACTTGGTAGCTTGAAAGTTTTCTGTGATGTAGTTGCCAAATTCTTGAACGCCTGCAAAGAAGCGTGTGACTGTAGGATAAATCAATTCCTCTGGAAGAATGAAACCATATTCAGTGTTCGTCAACTCAACGGTGTAAGATAAATTTATTCCAACAGCACCTTTCATGTAGTCATCACTCCCACCGGCGCCCAGATCTGGAAAAACAAAGTCATATATAATTATTCAATTTCAAATGATAAAAATAACATACATACTGTGGACCAAGAATAACATCAAACGCTGCTGGCCGAGTAAATTTCCTGGGTGAGTGTATGGAGCGGAGAGACCTAAACGAGGAGTATCAATTTTTAATTAAGAGGAAATGAAAATCCCCAATAAAACAAATAGTAGAAATAGATGAAAGATTTATAGAGATGGAAATAACAGTGTATGGGAAAGAATTAGTAATAATAGGTACATATGCCCCAACAAACGATGCATCACAAGTAATAAAGGAACAATACTTTGAAAAATTTACTGGATTGGTAGAAAATATTTCTCAAAACAAGGAATTAATAATTATGGAAGGTTTGAATAACAGAGTTGGAAAGGGGACAGATGACATAGTTAGTCCATATGGAGAAGCTATTGAGAATGAAAATGGACAACGTTTAAAAGAAGTGAATGACCTAATTATTATGAATTCAATGTTTAAACATCGGGACATACATAGATATACGTGGGAACAACGCACTAAAGGTCTAAGATCGATAATTGATTATGTAATAGTGAGGAAACGAAGAAATATTATAATTCAAGATGTTAGAGTGAATTGAGGACCCGAATGTGGAACGGATCATTATATGCTGTCAACTAGGATAGTATGCCCTATAAACAGGCAAAAGGTAAATAAAGATCAAAATATAGAAATAGAAAATGAATTAGAAAAATGTAGATGTAATCTACATTTACTACAAGATGAGAGTATTACAAATCTATATGCCCAACGCCTCACCAAAAATTAAAATTTGAAAGATTGGAACTCTGTCGTTATTTATGAACATTTGAAAAAATATATACATGAAGCAGCAAGAGAAGCACTTGGTCTGGAAAATGATAAACACCATAAAAAACCATTGGGTGAATAAATACTTGATATCATAACAGAAACGAAAAATGCATATCAAAGATATATAAGTTCCAAGAAAGATGAAGATTATCAAAGTTATAACATACTTAAAAGAAATGTTAAAGCAGAAATCAGAAAACATAAAAAAGAAATGTGGAATAGAGTATTTGAAGAAATTGAGCACACAGTAGGCTATTCAAAGTCAACCTAAGCATGGAGGACAATTAAAAACGTGCAAAATGATAATATGACAAAGAGTTTTAATATAGTACTAATGAAAACTTTTCAGGGATATTTTAAAATGCTTTTAACAGGAACTAGAAGTGAATTTATAGACTATACTACACTGGAAAATAGAAAGGGTGATTTAATAGAACCTATAACAGAAGAGGAGGTAAGAAACATGTTGAGAACAGCAAAAAATGGAAAAGCGGCAGGTCCAGGAGGAATAACCATGGAACTAATTAAATATGGTGGTTCAGGAATTATAAGAATTTTAACTAGACTTTTTAACCAAGTGATAGAAGGAGATCCTATTCCAGATGAGTGGAAGTTATCGTATATTAGTGCAATAAACAAAAATAAAGGGAATAAAAGAGATCCAGCAAACTATAGAGGGATCATTGTTGAACCGAAAGTGCCTTTCTGCGGTTCAGTAAGGTATCTTTGTTCTCCTCCCTACTACAGAACATTTGTGAACTATACCAATGTCCTCTTTTCCGTGTGGCTAACCCTTCCCTTTTCATCCTTTCTGCCGCGCATCTCTACAGCGCATATCCCCTCTACTTGCGAACCTTTATATGCATTGTACTCTTACCGAACATCATCATTCGATCAGCCTAGCAAGTGGCGTTTAGTTAATTAAAAGCGGATTCAATAGTGGAATCCAATTCTAACTCACCATGCAGTTGGGAAGTTAATATGGTGGTCTACGTATAGACAAGTTGATTAAGAACGAGAAGAGGTCGATTTTGAGTTAGTCCAGCTATGTACGGAAGAAGTGTTTCCTAAAAGCTTGGACATCTGTGTGAGTGTGGCATTATGTCTGGTACGTTATGTGTTTAGTTATTTCTACAAGCTATGCTTGATTGATTGATCAAATATCATTTTATGTTATTAATTTATTATTAGTTTTAATATTCAACTTGTTTATATTAAAAGCTTATTTTTTTATACTACGCCCCTTTGTTATTATTCAAGTATAGTAGTTGATCACTATCCTGTAACAAAATCACTCACTGTATGCATTTAGTAATCAGAATCTATAGGCTATTTGTATGTATGTTCATCAGGGAAAGAAAGATGAATTAATAGCTGCCTTTCATGGGCCCGAGGCAGGCTGCTTTCTTGCTGATAACATCTTTGAACATCACGATCACATTAATAAATACAGCATCAACAAAACTCGATCCCGGACAAGTGTTACTCTGAGCGAGGTTTGCTTTTCTAACGTCGTAAAAGGTAGCAGTCAGCGTGGTTTTGGGTTTCGTAACCCCCACAAATGGTTAGCAGACCGTGGTTTAAGGGTTCTTGCTATACCCCCCCCAGCACAAATGGTATGCAGACCGTGGTTGGTTTCCAAAAGTGCCACATTGTTATGACAGCTATTAGTAGAATGTTAAGTACAATTATTAAAATTAGATTGGAGGAACTAATACAAAATAAAATATCAGAAGAATAAACAGGTTGTACAGCAAGTAAATCGTGTCTTGATAATATATTTGTGATTAGGGAGATTACAGAAAAGATGTTGGCTAAAGAAAAGAAGTTCATATAGCATTTTTAGATCTGGAAAAGGCATGTGACTCTGTACCCATCAACAAACTTTGGGTGGCAATGGAGAAGTTTGGATGGAATACCTAAATCTCTTATACATTTTATAAAAAGAATTATGATTGTTAAGCAAGTATTAAGGTTAGAAATGGAGTATCCTCAGAATTTGATATTACAAAAGGGTTAAGACAAGGATGCGGGATGTCACCAACATTGTTCAAGATATATTTGGAAAATGTATTAATGAAATGGAATAAGTCATGTAGGGGAATGGGAATCAACATTAATGACCATTTACTGCACAATTTATTATTTGCTGATGACCAGATTATAATAGGACTAGATAAAGAAGATATAGAATATATGATTAGAAAGTTGGTAGATGCATTTGAGGTAGGTGGACTGTAGATAAATTATATTAAAACAGAATATATGGTAATCGGAGGAAATTCAGAAGACCTGCAAATAAACAATATGGTAATTAAATGTGTTGAAGAATTAAAATATCTTGGATCTGTAATAGATAAATCTGGTACTTGTGTAAAATATATTATTAACAGAATAAATTGTGCAAGGAAGGCGATTGGATCCCTAAATGGTATTTTATGGAATAGAAATTTGACCAAAAAAAAAAGAAAGAGATTATACAGATAATAGAAATTATACTTACATATGGATCAGAAAGCTGGACAATAAATGAAAGGATGCAGAAAATAATCTTGGCGACAGAAATGGATGGATTACGGAGAAGTATGAGAATATCCAGGCTACAACATATTGGATATACATATATCAGACAAGAAATGGATGCACAAGAAACTGTTATCGAAAGGATAACAAAGAGAGTTTTAGAGTGGTATGGGCATGTACAACGGATGTCGGAAGACCAATGTCCTGAACAGGTGTTAGATTGGATGATACCAGGCAGAAGGAAGAGGAAGAGAAGTAGAAGAACATGGTATGAAGGAATATATGATGCCATGATGAAGAGGAGTAGGAAGAGGGACAATGGGAAGATAGGAATCTCTGGAAAGCAGGAATCAAGGGCGAACTGCTGTAAAGTGGAAATCCTGTATTAGGTAGGTATTTTGGGTTTTGAAGATCGTCCGGTTATTGTCTTTGCGTGATCAAAAAAATATATATTGATCCAGAGCTTAAAACCCTCTTCCGACGGTTGTGTTATGTAAGTCGCGGGATGCCTTGGGTACGAGAGAGAAATAATTCCGTCGGGAGTTCAAAACACTTAACGACGCCCTTTAATAACTAATATTACTATTTAATCATAGTTAAATATGGGAAATAACATTATGAGGTTCTTAATTATTCATGAATGAATGGGTCATTTTTTATATCTTACCTCATAGTTTGTTTTCTTAAACACGGGAACTGCAGTTTTCAAGAGGAAACATCCCTCCCATTTTCAACCGACATTATGACTTAAAATGGGGGGGATGTTTCCTCTTGAAAACTGCAGTTCCCGTGTTTAAGAAAACATAAAGTATGAGCCATATTTGAAGAGAAAAATTATACGCTCAGACCGGGACCTGAACCCGGGACCCTTGGTTCTCTAGACCAAGTGCTCTACCAACTGAGCTACCTGAGACAAGTACCGATCTAAACGCAAATCTTTCTCTTATACATTGTAATTCCCTTCCAACAAATGCTCTGAAGCCATGCTTCTATCTTGCAAATGTTGGCTCCTTTATTAAGAAGACATATTTGGGAATTATACATTACAGCCAGTACGGCTTTTTTCATGTTTTTAATAATATTATTAAAAACATGAAAAAAGCCGTACTGGCTGTAATGTATAATTCCCAAATATGTCTTCTTAATAAAGGAGCCAACATTTGCAAGATAGAAGCATGGCTTCAGAGCATTTGTTGGAAGGGAATTACAATGTATAAGAGAAAGATTTGCGTTTAGATCGGTACTTGTCTCAGGTAGCTCAGTTGGTAGAGCACTTGGTCTAGAGAACCAAGGGTCCCGGGTTCAGGTCCCGGTCTGAGCGTATAATTTTTCTCTTCAAATATGATTTATCCATCAATGAGATGTACGAAATCAATTATTAAAAACATAAAGTATGAGGTAAGATATAAAAAATGCCCATTCGTTCATGGATTACTATTTAAATCTGTACATGTATCTATTCTATAATGGCTTAGTCCAACGTTGGCCTCTCCTTTGTTAGGAGTTACTAGACCAAGTTAATTTTAGTTACCTTATTTGCCCATAGATGTTATGAATGGCATGCGGTCAACATACCTACTCAGTGAGACATATAGCAGGCAACTAAGGTATTATTGTGTAATAGTTTTAAGTTGACATGATTTCTGCTATCCTTGTCTAGAGAACTGTTCTTCCACCCTTTGCTAGACGTCTGAGTGACGTGTACTATAATGAGCTACCCATGTAAAATTACTTAGGAATGCTAGAAAAACTCCACCCCCACTTCCGCCCAGTCACTTTTGTTCACGTAATTTTTGTCAGTGGCGACTGTTTCAGAGTTCGTTTGTAGTTTCTGAGAATGAGTGAGATATTATATTAGTGTAAAATTAAAAATTTAACAAAATGGTATCTGAGTTAGAAAGTTTAGCTGTAACTTAATATTGTATTGAGTATTGTATTTGTAATAATAATGGTTGGCAGTGTGCGGGAAGGCCATAAAGTCAGATGGTATGGAGATCATTATTAAAGTACATACATTTTTCAGTGAGGAATATGAGACATTGAAGTGCGGAAAACAAACAATATCTGTGTCAAGTGTTATAGAAAGAACTGCAGCGGCTACTGGTGTATCTTCTCGCAGTGTTAGTAGAATTAAAAAAAAAAAACAGAAAGATGCCCTAGCAATTGACAGTGTTTTACGGACCCCAGGGAAGAAGCGCCCTAACAGTACCCCTAAGAAAACGATAATAGATTCATTCTCTGCAGCTGCTATAAGACGTGTTATATATTCTTTATACAGATCAGATTGCATTCCTAGTTTGAACGATATGTGAACCGCCCTAATTAAAGATAAGTTATTCAGTGGGAGTGTATGGAGTTTGAGAGAAATTCTTAGAAAAATCAACTTTCGATATGTTAAAAATATACAAGGAAGGAAATTCTTAATGGAAAGGCCGTACGTTGTCTCAAAAAGATTTAAATTTTTAAGAACAATTAGGAAACTGCGGGCTATTGGTCGCGCGGTTATTTACCTGGATGAAACTTGGGTTAATGTAAACCATACAAAGAGCAAAATTTGGAAGCCCCAAGACGATTACATTGATTTCCCCTTAAAAACTCCAATAGGTAAAGGTCAATGCTTCATCATATTACACGCCGGATGTTCTACTGGTTTTAATTCCTAACGCCCTTCTTACATTCAAATCAAAATCAACTAAGGGTTACCACGAAGAAATGGATAGCACTGTTTTTAAGAACTGGTTTATTAATCAATTACTCCCAAACATTCCTCCCAACAGTATTATTGTTATGGACAATGCTTCCTACCATTCCAAAGAAATCAATAAGGCACCAATTTCATCAACACCCAAATCCGAAATGCAGTCCTGGCTTCATAATAAAAATATTGAATTTGACCCACAATCAACAAAACTTGTATTATACGATTTGATTAAGATTAAGACAGATAATTTTAGAACATTTGAAATTGATAATATTGCGGCTATGCACTCCCACACAGTAGTAAGACTTCCTCCGTATCATTGTGACTTAAACGCAATCGAGTTAATATGGGCTCATGATGTTGCTAAACAAAACACAACATTTAAAAGTAGTAACGTGAATGCGTTATTTCGGAGTACTCTGTTAAAAGTGGCTGCAGAAAATTGGAGAAGAGCGTGTGAACACACTGAAAAGATTGAAGAGTCATATTGGCAGGCAGACGGTTTAATGGACGAAATTAGTGATCGGTTTGAAATAAATTTAGTCGATACCGACGACGATGAAACTGAAAATGAAGACATAGAAACTTGCCAGGAAGAATCTTTAGAAGAAGGGAATGCCACCACTGATCTATGTTCACTGTAGGGAGTGTCTGCCCTACCGCTGTCACCGTGAAGAGATGTGTGTATGAGTGAGAAAGAAGATGGTGAGTATTCCCTTTCTCTCTCTAAAATATTTTAGACACTTTAGCCCTCACGGTCTATACTAGGACGTTTGAGATCGGTAAATTTTGCTTAGAAGCCTTAAGGATATTTTACGAGCCTGAAAATCTTCAGACTCGGGACCCACGCCTTAAAGTTCCTCCTGGAGGACTTGCTCCTTGGATTTTTCCATCCTAAAAAAAATTAATCGACCCCAGACGGTTTGAACCCGCAACCCTTGGGACCAGAGGCAAGGAACATAACCACTATTCCTCCGCGGCCGACTATCTTATTTCTTTACGAGGTGTAAATGACAATGAACCCATTTTTTTCGAAGGAAGCCATTATTACGTTCTTAAAAGCCTATATATTTATATATTTTGCAACTATTCCTTATTTTCCCACTTTAACTAAACGTTTGAGTAAAATATTTAAAAGATTAAACCTTAAAACATTTTACACAACCGGTATTACTTTAAATAGTTTATTAAGTAATCCGAAGGACAAAATTGATTTTTTAAAAAGGTCCGGTATGTACGAAATAAATGTCAAGGATGTGATGCGAAATATGTTGGGCAAACTAGAAGATCTATTGTTATTATCGCCTCACTATGTTGGCTGTCCAGCGGCTCGCTTTGTTTACCCCGCAGCTGTTATGTATAAATTCAATATAAATATGCCGACTACCGCCACTATAATAATTCCGCATGTTAATCATTGTCAAGCATTGACGTGGCACCCGCTTTTATATAAACGGACAACCGTCATAGTGAGGTGATAACACTAGATTTAAAGAACATATGGCCCATTTCAGCCTTGGTTGAAATGAAAAATTGGTTGCCCAACATATTTTTAATAACGGTCACATCATCGATATAAGTAACCTTACTCTGGTAAGATTGGTTAATAATTTTAAATTTCAAGACACATTGGAGAATATATAATAACTAAGAGAATATTATGAACAATGACAGGGACCCTACTTCTATCAGCCCTCTTTTTACACGCTTTATATTAGCTTGACCTGTATCTGTCTATCTAACGGACCTGTATCTATGTAACGGAATCATTGAACAGGATTTTCACCCACTTAAAAACATTGGATCGACTTGAAACTTTGTATACTTGTAAAGGACCCATAACAATGCAATAATTTCATTTTTTTTCTAAAATCCTGGCCAGAATCATCAGTGCATAAAAAAATAAAAACCGGTTTATAGACTTCTTAGTCAATCGTTGTAAGAGCTAAGTTGGTAGAGCGATGAACTGTAGTGGTATGTAATTTCAGTAAATCATAGGTCGTTCGTTCAAATGCAGCCCGGATAATATTTTAGAAGAGTATTAAGCAATTAAATTTTCATGGGATTTCGGTTTATGACAATCAATTAAACTAAAAATTAAAACAATGAATAAAACTTTAAAAAAACGAAAACAACACGCTTTATTAGAAAACCAAACTGAAAAATAAAAAAAATAATAATAGTAAAAAAAATAAAACAACACGCTTTATTAGAAAACCGAACTAAAAAATGAAAAATTATTTTAATTTCCAACACGCTTGGGATAAAATTAAAGTGGTCAACAAAAAAATCATCTCCAACACATGTAGAATAGAAGTGGTATTATCTACAAAAAAAATTACCATCAAAAGCGTGGGGTGCTTTTTATGGTTTTTACGTTTTCTTCTTAGAGACTTTACTTTTATCAATATCTGTTTATAATCAAATATATTAATTGATATAGAGCACCCCACGCTTTTGATGGTAAAATTATTTTTTTTTGTAGATAACTCTAGTTTTATTCTAGATGTGTTGGAAGTGATTTACTTGTTGACCACTTAAATTTTATCCCAAGCGTGTTGGAAATTAAAATTATTTTTCATTGTTTAGTTCGGTTTTCTAATAAAGCGTGTTGTTTTAGTTTTTTTAAACTATTATTCATTTTCATTAATTGATATATGTAAATATTTCATTGATTAATATTATATCTATGTTACTACGTCTAGTGACGTAATTTATAAGGTGTATATATACTTTTGTACAGGCATTTAATATTCAGTTTTCCACTGGTCTGAGTCTTGCAGCCGAAATGCATTGACTTGTTTTAACTGTTTTGGTGAATGGTGTGTTTTTAACATAATATTGTAAACATGTTTATAAATAAGTAAATACTATGTTTTTTTTAATTCTCATTCTGTTGCTCTCCATGATATTTATATGTGAATGACCTGAAGGGTGGGCAGCATATAGAACGAAGCAGTGTACTGCGGTCCACAATAATAAACAAACACACATTGCATGGCTTCTAGTTTCTGATGACAGGACGTGCCGAAGATAGCATAGCGCATCACAAGACAAGGTAGGATGTTTAAAATTCTGTAGGCAGTCGGGAATCGAACCCGATTATCCGTACTGGAAGTTAAGATCCCATAGCGACGAAAAAAAAATGACTGAACTGCACTTTTACTGACTTTTGATTTTTCAGTTTGTTGTTCTAAACTATAGCTCTTCTTCTGTATTTACTAACATTTTTTAATATTTTAAACTTTTTCAAACAATTTTTATAACACTATTAGACAATTTTCAAGTATTTATTTAAATACGCAAATCACAATATTATGACACTGTCAATATTGTGATGCTATCTGCTATTTTCTCCACAGAGTATATTACTTTGTTTATGATTTTTCTATAGCTGTTTTGGGTTATCGCTGGTTGGATCGACGTCAGGGAGTGATAAGTAAGTGTACACCCATATTTAATAAACGTTTGGTAATCATAATATTATTAATATAGATTTGGGGATTTATTGCAAAGATTGGTAATTTAAATTTCATAGCGACATGCTGCCATCTAGCATAAGATTTTTGAACTTTAGTACGATATCGATAGTAGTCGAGTATGATAATCGATAAGTAGTTCGATGGTGGGTTATAGCTAGCTCTATAAACTCTGGCGCATGCGCACTCTTGTTCTATAAGACTGAAAATATTTCACGTCAGTTTAAGTGAAGTTTTTCCGAAAAAAAAATATATACTTACACAGTACATTAGTGGAGCTCCCTATTGTGTAATTTTCACCTCCTGCTGCCATGTGAGCTCTGTTTACACGTTGGGCCAAATCATCCTGGAAATATAAAATGACCTAGTTTAACAGGAATAAATAAATCATAATGAACAAATTAGTTCACAATTAACTAATAGTAGGAGTTTATTAGACTAAAAGTAAGATACATACAATGTTATTTACAAATATGGGTCGCACGGTCAACAAGCCTTACAATAAAATTATGTTTGGTAATTGGTTGGCTTGGACATTTGATAAGAATGGATGATCAGAGACTGGTCAAAAAACTCTACAAAAGGAAACCTATAGGAGGCAGAGCTGTAGGAAGACCGAAGATCAGATGGGAGGATGGCACAATGAACGATCTATGGAAAATGAAAGTGACTAATTTGAATATGGCAAGAGACAGATTGGCATGGAGAAGGATTGTTGAGAAGGCCAAAACTTCCACTTTTGAAGTTGTCGTGCCTTAAGTTGATGAATAATATAACATAAAACATAAAAGAAAACAATAATATTACAATTAGATAACAATACCGTTAGGCCTACACTATACATTAATCAGGTTACGTAGAATTGTTAAGTATTAATGATACTACCTTTTGCTAACATATTTATCTATTCACGAATGAGTGTTGTTCTTATTTCCCGCGTTTTGTCCAGAAATTTACCCAAGTTTATCCAATTTACTGGATTTACCATTAACTCGTAGCATGCCAATCTTTCACGTTTTGAAATTTGAAATCTTTCCGGTAATAAGACAACTCCAAAATTCTAAATCGTTACATTTTCCTAATATGTATCTCGTTTTCACAGCTGCCGCACATTGGACATATTCGCATATCGTGATCGTCGCTAATTTTTAGAAATTTCGATGCCCCCAGCCTGAACCAAGCAAGCCCTGATCTCTCTATAAATCCTAGATTGAGTATAAAATATTATTTTCCCCATACTTGTTTTGGGTCTGTTTGTAAAAATGAGCGTTTTCCCGTACATTCGGCGAAAACATCTTGTTGGTATATATCCAATTCTTATTTTTCTCCACACATTATTGCGATTTTCAGTGCCTTTTTCCCATATTGTGAGTTATCCGTAAAAGATAAACATATGTTGTCGCGGATTTTTTTTGTAGAGTTTATTGAGATATTCAATTCTGTGTACATTAATTTGGTATATTTGTTATGGTTTAGGCAGCATAAGGTATTTAAGCGTCAAAATAGGGACTTTATTTCACGTTTTTCACTACAAAGGGCCATTTTTAGTGGTAAAGGGGTTGAATATCATAACTCTTATAGCCTATGTTCATCCCGGGAATCTCCTGAACATTTTGCAAAAAAACCATCACAATCGGATCAACGGAATGGCCGCGCATAAAGTATGAAGAAACAAAAAAACATACAAACAAACATTAATTCATTTTGCTATAATAGATTATCCATCCACAGTAATTCTGTCCGAGGGCAGGTCTTTTACTGCAATCATAGCATTTTCATGCTATGCAGCTTTACTAGGGAATTATAGGTGTGGTAGCTTTTCGTTGCTTTCCACACCGGTGAAGGATGATGATAATGATAAGGATGATGATGATGGCCGGATGATTTTCGGGGACCGTTGGGCCATAAGCTTCCTGACATTTGTCTTACAGGTGAGGAAGAACCCCGAAAAATCCTCACCCAGGAGCCTGTCCCGACCGGGAATCAAATCCGGGCCCGCTGCGTGACAAGGCAGCACGCTACCTCGAGACCACAGCGGTGGACTAATAGATTATTGCATTTTAATTAAACATGTTTTAGATCATTTTTCCACTCTATAGAGATAAATCACTTTTGCACTCAATTTTATATTAAATGGTTAATATTTAGTTATTATCATGTTGTTTTGGATTCAAATTGGCTATATATGATTCCAATAGGATAAGAGAGTAAAATATATATAATATAATAATGGTAATAGCCTCAAATAAACATTAGGCTGTAGGTTTTTTCGTTTCCCAACAAATTGTAGTTTGTGGGTTAGATCTCTTTTTCAGAACTATATAATTGTACTTCGCATCGAAAAGGGCCAGAAGGCCTAATCCTCGTTGTCCATGACGATTAAATTATACTATTTTTTTTAAATTTTATGTTCGATAACTAAGTTAACATACCAGTGTTTTCCAATCGCTGGGAAGCTCCGACGTGAAACCCCAGGGGTATAAGATAGACTGAAAAAAAAAGAAGAAAAACCTTGAGAATACCTTGCATTTTTGCTAATGTTATAATAATTGTAATAGAGTACGTAAGGTTACCAAAACTTGAATGTCATTTGTCTTGATGGTGCTAGTGTTTGGTAGCGATCCACTGACAGTGACGTGAGGGAAGAAAGAGGTCAGCTTAATATGCACCAATAGAAGATTAACCATCCCTTTAGTCATGAAAACCACATTCGAATTTTGGCTGCCTTACACCTGATGTTACAGACTTCTTATCTCACATAAAAACAGCTATTAGAGGAACTTCATAGTAATAATAATAGTAATAATAGTAATAATAATAATAATAATAATAATAATAATAGTAATAATAATAATAATAATAATAATAATAGTAATAATAATAATAATAATAATAATAATAGTAATAATAATTGGTAATTGGTAATAGCGGAAGATCAGGGCTCGATTTCCCTCGCGTGCGATCGGAAGTTTTAAAGTGGTTTAAACTTTCTGACGACTTTATAGCCTTAGGGTCGACTTAGATCCTAGGTGATGCATGTTGTAGGGTTGAAGGCGAAACACGCGAGGAGGAGAAGCCAGCTGACATCGCGTGCCAATTACCTGCAAAGGCGGGAGGCTTAACATCCTACTGTTCCAAAGATATCCTAGCCCTTCAGTGGGATAACCTAACCTACTACATTTATGTTTGTTAATGAGTGATGAGATGGAGTTTATAAGAATCTTAGTAGTAATGCTAGTAACACGACCCTAAAAAGGTAATGATGATTGTGGTGATGAAGTTGTTGGCAATGAATGATTATAATAATAATAATAATAATAATAATACTTTTTTTTATTCCGGCTTTTACAATGCATATACATTTTTCCAGTACCCATGTTCACAGTTAACTACACATTTGATTCAACACATTTTTCCATTCTTCTCTGTTCATCCATATATCTTCTTCTCTTCCCCATCCCTCTTAGAATAATAATAATAATAATAACAATAAATAACAATAATTAATAACAATAATAAACAAGAAGAGAACATAGAAGAATAACAAGAAGAAGAAGAAGAACAAGATAGAATAGAACAATGAAGAACAATAATAAGAAGAAATAACAAGAAAACAAGAAAAAGAAGGACAAGAATAACAATAAGAACAATGAAGAACAAGAATGAAGAAGAAGAAGAAGAACAAGGAAGAATAACCAAGAAGAATAAAACAATAATAAGTAATAACAATAATAATTAATAACAATAATTAATAATAACAATAATAAGAATAACAAAATAATAAGAATAATGACAAGTAAGAATAAGAATAAGGCAATAAGAAGAAACAATGAAGAATAACAATGAAGAACAAGAAGAAGAACAAGAATGAACAATGAAGAAGAACAATAAGAAGAAGAACAATAATAAGAACAAGAACAAGAAGAAGAAGAACAAGAACAAGAAGAAGAACAAGAAGAAGAAGAGCAAGATGAAGAAGAGCAAGAAGAAGAAGAAACAAGAAGAAGGAAGAAGAACAAGAACAAGAAGAAGAAGAACAAGAAGAAGAACAAGAAGAAGAAGAACAAGAAGAAACAAGAAGAAGAAGAACAAGAAAGAAGAACAACAAGAACAAGAAGAAGAACAAGAAACAAGAAGAAGAAACAACAAGAACAAGAAGAAGAAACAACAAGAACTAAGAAGAAGAAACAACAAGAACAAGAAGAAGAACAACAAGAACAAAGAAGAAGAACAAACAAGAACAAGAAGAAGAACAACAAGAACAAGAAGAAGAACAACAAGAACAAGAAGAAGCAAACAATAGAAACAAGAAGAAGAACAACAAGAACAAGAAGAAGAAACAACAAGAACAAGAAGAAGGAACAACAAGAACAAGAAGAAGAACAAGAAAAGAATGAACAAGAAGAATAAGAACAAGAATAAGAAGAACAAGAAGAAGAAGAACCAATGAAGAAGAAGAACAAAGAGGAAGAATAACAAGAAGAAGATAGAACAAGAATAAGAAGAACAAGAATAATAATGAACAATAATAATAAGAACAATAATAAGATAAACAATAATAAGAACAAGAATAATAATAATAATAACAATAATAATAACAATAATAATAACAATAATAATAACAATAATAATAACAATAATAATAACAATAATAATAACAATAATAATAACAATAATAATAACAATAATAATAACAATAACAATAATAATAATAATGTTTCATTTATTCTGGCAGAGTTAAGGTCATAAGCCCTTCTCTTCCACTCAACCAGCACAAATACAAATAAATATTTGACAAATATAGATATACACCATACTAATTACAAACAGTTAAAAACATATTAAATGTTGCATTGTAAATTTCATGCACAAACATAATTTGATACGATAATAATAATAATAATAATAATAATAATAATAATAAATACTTATAATATGAATCTGATACACATATTATATACGTGCTGCATTTTCTCCGACAGTCCGTCACTTATGTCAGTTAGTAGAACGTCACAATAGTCAAAATTCGGCATCACTAAGGTTTGAATTAAGATTATTTTAAGAGCTGTAGGAACAAAATTTTTGAGACTCTTTAGGGAATGCATTATGGAGAAGATCTTTTTAGATGTTTGTTTTATTTGGGTATTCCAATTTAAATTAGAATCTAAGTAAAGTCCCAAGTTTTTAACGGCATCGGTATAAGGAATTTGTTCGTATTTAACATGATAGCCGGCATATTGCTATTGTTTGTGGAGTTTAATAGCCTTGGATGTCCGATATTATTGCTTGTGTTTTGTTTACTATTACTACTGATTTTAACAATAATGATAATACAAGTTAATAATAATGAAATAATAATAATAATAATAATAATAATAATAATAATCATCATCATCATCATCTTAAGAATTATCCCTCCAATCCATCGGAGACTTGTGAGAATTGATAGCAACTCTTAAGTACTACCGACGGGTTGCTAGCCCGAAGGGGTAAAATAATGGTGTTTCCATTCATGCAGCATTTACTCTGCAAGTGATGTTACAGTTATACCTCCAATAGAAAAAGGAAGCTATCCAGATGAATGGTCCACATCAATACTGCATCCTATTTACAAGGGTAAGGGTGGAGTTAACAATCCGGACAATTACCGCGGTGTCTCTCTTCTGCCGGTGTTTGGAAAAATTTATTGCACAGTGCTATATAACAGGCTAAAAAATTGGATAAATGAAAATAATAAAATTTCACGATACCAAGCCGGGTTCAGGGAAGGCTTCAGGACGGCGGACAATCTATTTGTCCTGAGAACAGCAATTAACAGATGTTTGAGTGTCAAACGAGGCAGGTTACACTGTACTTTTATAGATCTGAAAAAAGCATTTGACTCTGTGGAACGCAATGCCCTATGGCAGAAATTATGGCAACTAGGAGTATCGGGAACTATGATTAGGGCGCTAATGGGAATTTATAAAAAAGTGGAGTTCTGTGTTAAATATGGGAGGGACCAAGTTTCAGAAAATATAAAGGCAGTTAAGGGTGTAAAACAGGGATGTGTATTGTCACCACTGTTATTTAACTTATTTATAGACGATGTAGCTTTGATGCTGGAAGTAGAGGGGATCGATGCTCCAACGGTGGGTGAGCGAAGTATTCCTGTTCTAATGTATGCAGATGACTTATGCCTCTTTTCCACAAAAATAGATGGCATGCAGAAGGGTTTAGATTTACTATCGACATACTGTACGACTTGGGGACTTACTGTTAACGTTAGCAAAACGAAAGCCATGACTTTTAAAAACGGGTCGGTATACAGCGGGAGGGAAAGGTGGACATACCGTGGTGAGAACTTAGAAAATGTTAAAAACTTTGTCTACTTGGGGATGACTTTGACAATGAATGGAAAATGGACGAGACACATCGAAAATGCAACAATGAGAGCTAGGTGCCGGACAAGCGAAATGCTTAATAATATGTCAAAATTGCGAAACATACCGATGCGTACACTAGAACAGGTTTATTCTTCGACTGTGAGAGCGACCATGCTGTATGGCTCAGAATTATGGGGTTGGGAACGAACGGGGACACTAGATAAAATTCAACCTATGTTTCTTAAGAAAGCGATGAGATTAGCAACGGGGACTTCAAATTGTGGCATACTGAAGGAATTCGGTACATTTTCGGACACAATAAGGGGCAAAATTATGGCTATTAAGTATTGGTTGGACATAATAACCGGGAATCAGGACTCGCTTAGAGCAGAGTGTTACAATGAACAGAAAAGGCAGTGTGTTTCGGGAGATTGGGTAATCGGTGTAGAAAGGGGATTGAAGGGCATAGGGATGGGTTGGGTATGGGAGAGGAGTACGCGGAATAATAGAAATGTTTGGAGGACAGTTAAGAAGAGACTAATCGATATAGACAGACAGTATATAGAAGCAGAGTGTAGTCAGAAAATATCGCTCACCCTGCAGACAGAACTGAAACTTTCGTGGGGAAGGGAGAAATATATTGACTCTTTGGATGGGGATGATAAAAGTGCTATTGCATGGTTTCATTTGGGGGGATGGATGGCCCATAATTTAACAAATGAGGAAGGCATTAAACTATGCCCACTATGCGATGACCATGAAAACTGGCAGCATATTATAGCATTCTGTAGAGAGACAGAACAACTTAGATTACAGATGCTGCCGGAGAGATTTCTCAAGTCGGATCGAGGGAGAGTGGCGTGTTGGGATCTTTTAGGACGGATCGAGAGTGAATCAAAAACATGCAAATTTTTGGGTACAGTAAGAAAATTGAGATATAACAAAATTGTAGATTAAGGATATATGTATTAACAATAAGAAGAATCTCAATATGGTCTTTGTTTTCGATCTTTAATCATGTTATATAATAAGTAGGTCTGATAAGTTGAATAGTCTGATAGTGCACTTAATGTCTGCAGGGACGGGGGGAGGGGGGTATGAGCGTGCGGTGTGTGTATATGTGTGGGGGTGTGTGGGTGTATGTGTGTGTGCTTTTTTTTTTCTAATTTGTTTTCTAGCATTTTTTTTTTAATATTAATGTACGGAATGTGGATGAATGTAGATATGTATTATTCTGATTTAGTGCAGACATAGATTTTACTTATATGTAGCCAGTTATTGTTTTTTGATACAGGTGTATTTGTAGGTATTTGTTTATATTATTAGTTTTATTTTTTTATTCATGGAAAAATAATGCACGTACGGCCAAGCAGGCCCGTGCGCAATGTAAATGCATATGTATTTTCTTTATTCTGAAAAAAAAGGCAATAAATTCCATATTCTATTCTATTCTATTCTACTCAGTCCCTAGAGCCTCATCTGTTATAAGAAGGTTGCACCACGGGCAGGTTGAAGTTACGTTTTAGATAGGAGACTTTTTAGAATGCAATTCACTATCCCAAGCTTTGTTATTGTCCAACAGGGAAGAGATCTCTGGACCGTCCAAGGAAACGTTGGATACAAAATTCATCAGTGAGATCGTAAACTTGATTAGATGAAGAAGATAATTATCTTCATCATAACCTAATGAGGATGCAACAACAACGCGCCCTAAAAATCTTTCAATGGACATCATCCGGAAGAGGATTTCGGAGAAGGACAAGAAGATCATTGCAATAAAAAGTTACATGGAGCCATTTCTTCAAAATGGCTTTAAGAATAAGATGCCTTTGATAGAAACTGATGGAGATGGGGAACCGGCTTGTACCGGTATATATGCCTTAGTTCACGAAGTAACAGACTGAGTGACGTATTTTGTACATAAAATGATCGTTTATCTCATTCTTTACAATGTTTTTTTTAAAAAAAAGGCCAGAAAATGAATATTCAAGTTTACAAAACACCAAGATTAAAGTAAACCATGGTAAATCTGATTTATAAATTTACAAATAAGTAAGCTGAGATAAACCGTAGGAATTATAAGTAGACATGGACTATTTTTACGGGGAGGAAGATTTGCGCAAAAACCGGTGTTTAAATAACCCATTTAAGATTTATTAATATTTAAAAATTGCTACTTTTTAAAATCTAAATGATCTCGTTAACTGTTATTTTCAACGTAGAGCGAGTCGTGATGTGGAATCCACTGCAACTTGGGACAGTACAAATCTAGATTGCTTTCTTCTTACGCGCATTTCCATTCTCTTTGTAAAACCTGGATTTTATTAGCGATCTAAGTTTCAGTCTCGCAGCAAACGCGAGATTGTTGACACGTGTGAGGAGTGTAAGGTGTACTGATAAAGTGATCCCACACCAGGCCTCAGGAGGCCTTTGGGGTAGTAGGAGGTTAAGGCTCCCAATTTTTCTAGACAATCGACACTTGATGTCAGCCGGGTTGTCAGCCCTGCGTGACGGCCGCCTTTACCCCAGAACAAGCGTCTGGTACTCATTTCCGTTAGAGGCTGAGTCGACCCCAGGGCCATAGTGCCGCCAGAGGGTTTGGGTCAGTTTAAAAATCCTGACCCCAACGGGACTTGAACCCTCGACCCTCCGGCTTGTAGCTCAGTGCCTTAACCACTACGCTATGGCGTGCCCCCCTAAGGTGTACTGATTTTTCTAAGAATTTATAATAATGAATATAGAAACTGTTCAACAATCTAAGCCTTTGAAGAGGAATTTGAAATGAGAACCGTAGGAAGAACCACGCCAGATCTTGATCATAAAAAATCGGTTCAATACAAAAACAGATAATTCACACGAATTTTCAGGCGTGCCATGTATTAATATAGTAAACGTGACTGGATTTGTGTTCTGAAGTGACAAATACACTCTACTGTTTCCCTTTACTGGAGGAGATGTATGGACACATTCCGATTGAAAGATTTAAACCATCTTACCGAGAAACTTAAAAACTACATATACAAACATTTTGTTTTGCTTTGATGGAAATTATAAACTTACCTAAAACATTAGACAGAAAGTGCAGGAGGAAAATAGCTTTGTTCAATGAACAAGTAAAGCAGAACAGGCATATTTTGAACATATTAAATATAAACGCTGTAATATGTTATATTACCATTATCTAATTCCACGAGCCGCCACTGTAAGGATATGGATAGTAAGTTCATATAATCAGTATTTGTTTTATTGTAAGACTAAAGAAAAATATATAATTTTACGTCACTAGAATATATTTTTAATAGTAGTGATACGTTTTCATTTCATTTTGACAATTAGCACCTACTGATTGTAACGGTTTTAATTTATTCTCTGATTACAAGTGGCTTACTACACATTCATAAATGTCTGATTATGCAATGATTATTTTTTTTTTCAGAACATATAGGTCCTATTTTGATGTTTGTTTTTTTCATATTTTATTTAGAATAGGCCTAATAACCTCAACATTTAATATCAACAAGTTCATTGTGTATTTAGGAGTGTCGTTTTGACTAGGTTATGTAGAGTGCATGTTAATATGTATTTACTAAAAATTGTGAACTTCGACGTAATATGAAATAAAAGTGTGTAACATTGCAAGGATTGAAAATGTTTTACGAATTCGTTTCGAATAAACATGTCAACTGATCCATGAAATCTCACATCTTGGCAAGGTAAATAAATGACACAATCTAGTGTTAGTTGGATACGTTTTTGTAAAAAAATAATGGACTAAGTTTTGAGTCACGCTTAAAGTTGCTTCACTGCTATAATCTACAAGCAACATTGTTACTTCGCAAGTAGAAAGACCAGGTTCAGCCCCGATTGGGACACGTTTGAAGAATGAGTGTTTCTGGGGATTTTTCATAAGTAGTGCCACGAGTGATTTCCAATTTATCTAGAGGATTTGGAAATCAAGAGTGACATTTTTTGGGACTATTAACGAATACAATTAAGCTGTTTACTTAAAACCCATTATTTAAAAATAATTACCGGTATTTTAAAATATGTATATATTTCATGTAAAAGGTGATTTTTTGAAAACAAATGAGAAATGTTTGGTTATATTTTATTTGCTCATCCATTGCAACTTGATCATATTATTTATTGCCAAATAGAATCGCAATATTGTAAGAATGCACCCTAATGGAGAAAAAATTAAACACATCAAACTGTATATTATAACGAATATTATAGGTTATTAATTATTTTTTTAGGAAATAACTCATTAAAATACTTATTTAAAACACAATTATTGAACACACAATTATCAAATGTGTAGTTCGAAGCAATCTGTTCATTATTTGCTATAAGTTGGTTGGTTGTCGAGCACTTGATAATGAAATAATTCGCTCTCTTGCACTCCAATATTTAGCAGAAAGGCCGGTCTCTTCTACAAAAGCTATAAATTATTCAACATATTTGTTGGAGAGTCTGTCATTGTAAAAAGTGCTCTGACCTGTTCAGAATATTAAAAGGAGGAGTTTTCTTTATTTTGGTAAACAAAATTCGATAAATAGCGAGGTAAACACGACTGTGATTGGTTGTAAAACAAAATTTATTGAAACGTGATTGGTCATTGACTCCCATTTGGAGCATGAGTTAGAGAGTCCTCATACATTCTAAGAAACTTTTAAGAACCAATTAACTTAGTCCCCGAAATCCACTTGACAATCATATCACATGCGTCTTGTTTAGCTGGAATGTATAAGTGAAATGGCGTCTCCTATCATAAATATTTGTGAGGTAGTCCCGAAATTGAATTGATGATTCATCCGGTAAACTTCCCTGTCCTTGTGTAGTCATAAAGTGTGTACTTGTTTTCGGAGTTGAAAGAACTTCTCCCAACAGTTTGTATCTACCTGGTGAGGTTAAACTAAAGCAAGGAGAGACACTTATTAATTAGGGAGATACCGTAGAGGCTTAGTTCATTTAGTTAACATTTCAGGTCATTAGTGTTATAATTCAAATTTGGATGTGTTGCTCAGAGGCCTCTTGTTTCGTCCTTTAGGTTTTCACGTTCCGTAAATGTACGACAGGGGACACACGGCTTTGTTTCCCTGCCTAAGAATGCCATGTTCTGGATTTTACATCCTTAAATAGCATTATCCTCTATGGGATTTGAACATGTCGAAACTTGGAACCAGCATGGCATGGCAACGACCAGGACCGACCACATTGATTGGTATCTAGCAATAAACGATTTTGTGCTTTATACGGTCGTAAAATAAATTTTAACAAAATTCTATTTTTCGTATTAGTTTCTTCCTGCGTAACTATACGAAGTTGAATACCGAGATTTGATATAAAAATGCAATAGGAAGTAACATTAAGATGTTTATTTAATAATTAAGATATTTGGTCTGTGTATTCTTACGTCTTCTCGAAGTTTTTGTTAAACATATGTTTCAAGGCTTGCGAGCCCCATCTTCAGCGGTTTACTGATTGTAATCACTGAAGATGGGGCTCACAAACCTTGAAATGTTCAACAAAAACAACCATAAGAGATAAGACTAATCGCTGAAGATGGGGCTCACAAATATTGAAACATATGTTCAACAAAAACAACCATTAGAGGTAAGAGTGTAATCGCTGAAGATGGGGCTCATAAGCATTGAAACATATGTTCAACATAAGAGGTAAGAATACACAAACCAAATATCTCAATTATCGAGATTAGAATTGATCCATTTTTACAAAATAATACCAAAATTCAGTGATAAGGCAGCCAATTTTCGGTATTAAATTGTTATTGCCAATGATCTGAATCATTATTGTTTAATGTTTATTCTCATTTTGTAATGATTTATTATGTGCAACACTTTCTTGAGGCATTTAGCCCAATGACCTATGTTAGTAGCCCGTAGGAAGAGAATAGGATCTCTGAAATAGTGATGAAACGGATATCTGTTTGGCCGGATACCGGATACTGAATATCCGATCAACCTTGAAGTCGGATGGCCGGATATTCGGCCGAACATTGCCGATTAGCGCAATGTAACAAGTGAGCTCACGCATAAACGATCGGGCGGACTCCGGTGAATTCGGGTCTTTTCGTTTAAGAGCAAAGTTAGCAAGTGTTTCATTGGCTTGTTGAATTGATTGCAAGCACGATCATTTGAGCTCAAAAAACGTGCTATTTAATTTGAGGTTTATAAATAATTCTAAATATATTTAGCGACGAAAAATGAAAATATCGCCTTTATGGGAATATTTTTATATAAATGTGACATTCTAAAGTTTGCTGTTAAAATTTCTCGTGGCGGAGCGGCTAAGGAAAAAATAACACTCATGTATGTACCAAACAAAACTAGCTTTTTTTTCTTTTGTTTTTAATTACTTCATGGAATTGATCGATCTATTTATCAATTGGATGCTATGGTTAGGTAAGTAGATGTAGGTATATACCCTCGAAAACATCTTGGCAGGTAGCTACATATATAAAAATATGATTTAATCTATTATTTTCTTAACGTTATTGACGTAAATTTTATATAGAATAGAATAGATTTATTTAGCCTAGTGGAGTTAAGGCCATGTGGCCTTCTCTTCCACCCACCAGGACAAACATATGTTACATATAAATATAAAAAATTACAATAATAATCATACTAAACAATTAATTATCTGTCAAATTGAATAATAATGAAAATAATGCCTAATAATACAATGAAATTAAATACAATTAAAATTAAATTAATGGTAGAATGGAATAATGACAGAAAGGAATAACAGCTCGAATCTACTATACATAAAAAGAAAAGATAGAAAAAATACAAAGAAAGTAATAAACTACAATGAATTAATCTATGCTTTTTATACAAGGCATGAGGTAAATGTATTAACGAATGTTAAGATTTTATATGAAATACATATTTTTTTAAATCCGGTATCTGGCTTATTATCCGGTCGTATAGTAAATTTAGGCCGGACAGTTATTGGATATCCGTTTCATTGCTACTCTGAACCACTCTTTAAACATAACATAACGGTGGAAATCTATGGATATGTGCTTAGTAGATAATAAGATTGCAAAAGACAAGTGACACATCCAGATCCAAGGCGATTGATTTATAGCCTACTCCTTCGAGAATCGAACCTGCACTGCTAGAATGAAAGATTGCAACGCCAAGGCAACTATCATTTTGTGTAACTAATGTTTAGTTTTGTAGTAATAGAAGCAAAATTTACTTACTCCGCCAAAACTATGAAATGCGAGATAAAGTTTGATTTTATGTCTGTAAGCCATTGCAAAATCTCTCAGACTCCTGGTTTCAACCTCAGAGAATTCTCTTATCCCCGGATAGTCCTCCTGGCATGCAGTTATGTCGGGATCACCCTCTGAAATAAACAATTAAACATATTTAATATTATATGCATTTAATGTAACATTTAATATTTTACATGACGTTAGGGTACTTTTGGAAATATTTCAATTAACCCAATCGCCTCAGAAGACGAGGTAAGCACACTGGCTGTTAAATGGCCTTCAACTCAGAAGACAAGATACACTCACTTAACTGCGCTGTTATATATTTTGCAGTATTTTGTACATCCATTGATAGGGTAATATGTTGTTAACATTTATCAATAGTAGAGGAATGTGTTTTGGCCTTCACCATAATTGTGATCTGAAGTACCGTTATCTTTTGTTTGTTTTGAATGTCTGAAAATAGACAATGCAATTTATGGTGGCTTAAATCCGGTTTCTGGGGAAATGCGTTGGACATTTAAACCTGAAGCGAATGGGTTAGAAAGAACATTTATTTGAGGAAGTGGTTACCAGATTTCTTTCGAGGGAAGAAAGTTGGAATTTCAATTCTACTTATCTTTGCGAGATACTGGGGCAACGTGTTAACGTCTTTTAAGTAAAATTTAGCCTATTGGTATCTGTGATGATTAATGATTAAGGGTGCAGCCCATTGTTGAGCCATAACCTCCCCTTTATTAGGAGTTTATAGACCAAGTTCATTTTTAGTTACCTTATTTGCCTAAAGGTGACATGAGTGGCATGCGGTTATAAATATAGATTGCTATTAGGATAAATAGTCCACCGCTGTAGTCTCGAGGTAGCGTGCTGCCTTGTCACGCAGCGGGCCTGGGTTCGATACCCAGTTGGGACAAGTTTCCTGGGTGATGGTTTCTTTCGCGGTGTTTCCTCACCTCTAAGACAAATGTTAGGAAACTTTAAGGACCCAAACAGTTCCCGAACATCATCTGGCCATCATTATCATCGTTAACATATTCATTAAGCCGAACTCTGTCTTCCAGGCGCCTTAACATCTAAAGTGGGTTACAATAACGCTATGTCAAGAGAGAAATGTCGAAATGACAGCATTGAATTAAATATTAGGAAAATTTGTTGTAACATGTATTTTAAACTACCGTCTGTTGCAATTTTTATGAAGGAAAACTTTTCCCTCGATTAACATTTACTATTGTTCACTTGTCCACCGCTGTGGTCTCGAGGTAGCGTGCTGCCTTGTCACGCAGCGGGTCCGGGTTCGATCCTCGATCGGGGCAATTTTTCTGGGTTAATTTTTATCGGGGTTTTTCCTCACATGTAAGACAAATGCCAGGAAAACTTAAGGCCCAAACGGTCTCCGAAATCATATGGCCATCATCATAATCCTTATCATCATCATCATCCTTCACCAACGTGGAAAGCAACGGGAAGCTACCACACCTACAATTCCCTAGTAAAGCTGCAAAGCATAACATGAAAATGCTATGATTACAGTGAAGGACCTGCCCTCGGGCAGAATTACTATGGATGCTTGGATTGTTCACTTAAAAATATAATAATCAGAGTTCTCGATCTCACACCACCACATTTTCTTTTCGTTCCCTCTTGACATCAACTGGCATACTTTTTTACTGCATTCCACATCACTAAGTCGGTATTTTAACCATATATCAGAATTTAACATTCGTTAACATGGCTGTACTACCTCAAGATATGTTCAGGCCGGTGTACGTGCTAAGTCTTATTGTACGTTTTATAGGACAGGACAAATCCTATCCGATAAAATCATCATCATCTGCATTCATGGATCAGGTCTGTTGGCCCGTTCCGACTTCAGCCCGTCTCTTTCTAGGTCTGCCCACATCTCGGGTGCCTTTAGGTTTGTATTTTGTTATTTGTTTTGGTTATCTATCTTCATTCATTCCGTCTGTGTTGCTTCCATTTTTGTCTATATGTATCTATTTTATCAGTTATTGCAAATATTTCAAGATCCGGCTTTTCTTCTGCTGAAGTTTATGAGTAAGTTATTTTTTTACTAGTAGAGGTTACCAGCCTCTAGCCAAACCCCCCTTCCTGCAATTTCGGAGTGTTCGTCTCCTAGAGAAGTTGCCTTCACTACGGCTTTGGGGACTTCTCTTCTCCCCATGTAACCCTGTGGACGGGGCCCTACCCAGGTACTACCCACTGGGCGAGTGGGACCTGGAGCTCACAAAAGGGCAGGGGCGCCTGCTCCCCGGAGTGGACTACCTCTTTCAAGGTTCCACTCTCTTACCCTAAAATGTGGCATATAAACAGCAAAACGTATGTCTTTATTTATTTATTTATTTTACCTGATGGGAGTTAAGACCGTAAGATCATCTATTCCACTTCATCAGTCTTGTCGAGTGGGAATGAAATCAAGGTCAGATTGAAGAACTGACGGAAGAAGCATCATTTTGCGACAAACGTACGTTTTGTATGTTCAGTTTAAATGGCTTTTCTCATGCAGGTGTCTTGTTTCTGTATATATGGTGTTATCAACACCAGTAATTGACTGTAGGCTAAGATGTCCATTCACAAATAATTGCGCCAGTCATCAAGTTCACCTCGCATTTCTTTCAGTAACAGGATATGGGAATGACTTCATTTCAGAAGCCACTCCCTTACCATCTGGTCTTTTTCCTCTCCATCACTTTTCCTCCCAGTCGTTGACTCCTTACGACGAGAAAAATAAAAGAAAGCAACTGGGTTTCCTTCATAATCAAATTAATGATGTCTTCCTCACTTTCAGTAAGAAAAAAATCACTAAAAATACACTGCAACTCGAGTCTGGATTGGAACTGAGGTAGAAAATTAAGGGGAAAACGTTACTGTGTAAATATTGGACAAAATGTACGTTTTGTATTCCGTTTTGCATGATCGACAAAATAAGGCGTAACGAGTAAACCGGCCTTTACCTTTCATTGCATTATATTATGAAAGTCGCTTAATTTCCTGTATCACGCTGGAATTCAATATGACACCGATAGCTACATAGACACATTGGCAGCATTGCCCTCAGTTGCCAATTCTGCTCTATCCATAATTTATGGCTATCTGTATACACTACCCGTAATGTTTACGTCATTTCTTTTACATTATATATCTCTCAATTCCTAATTAATCTTTTCTCTATTTTTCGTATTTTTATTCTTATATATTAGATCTTCATGTCCCCGATAATGACAACATTCTTAATTGTTCTTGTTTTTTGTTTAAATGAAACGTCAGCGCTACAATCGACATAAAATTACTTTATTGACAATTGGTATCCTGCTGTACTTAACATTAAGATTTTCTATTAAAATCTCAATAAGCCATAATTACCCAGATGCATATTTTTTGTTTTAATTTAATTTATCTTAATTTTGTTAATACTTCTGGTTTAGAGAATATTTATTTCCTTACGATTAGGAAAACTAAATATTTTATTTCTAACCGAAATGATGAAATATTATGATTATTTATGATTAATTTATATTTACGATTAAGTTATAAAGAAATATAGTGCTTGGTAACGTTTTAATACTTAATATAAATAAATGAAATTAATTTACATATTTTAAAAAGTTAGCAATACATATATTTTTGGATTTTTAGAAATGCCCACATTAGAACATCATTAAAATAAATACAAAAAATTAACGAAATAAGTATAAACATATGCTTACCATTCCAATGATATCCAAAGTTTCTGTTAGGATCAACTCCACGACACGTAGGATTGTAAGTCAAAGATCTTGTCTTCCTCCACATTCTGTCCTAAAGTACAAAAAGTTGATTTTAATTCTGTAACCTATGATAAGGTTGTTTAATTTCGAACATTGATAATGCACATTTGATAATTTATGGTCTCTTTTTTAATTTCTTTTATAAACGCATTCAATAATTGACAGCCATACCTCCTCTAGATTGTTTGTAGATCTATTTATTAGGCTGTTCAATTTTATTACTGAATTTTTTTATATTTTCTGTGTAGAATTTCGTTGAATTATTTTTAATTTGTTTGAAACGTAACGAGTTTTAGCAATGAAACTTCCAGTTAATTATTGTTCATCATACTTTAGTTAAATATATTTTTTCTATCTCAGGTCACGATTCAAAGATGAACATAAAGGTTCCCACAAATTTAGATCGAGATATCTTATTTTAGACTTGAGGTACTTTGTCATTTCGTAAATATGACACCATATTCATAGTTCAATTATATTGAAGAGTTTTATCCCACGGGTTTGAGGTAATTGTAGTTTTAATTACGAAGTGTCATATTTTGAAACATTGTACGGTACTGAGAATATATGCTGTCTGCATCTGTGAGGCCCAGTAGCCCCGAAAGAGTTGTTAGGTTGATTTTCCGAGCTCCGTAACAATAGATAGAGCCCAACGGAAATCGTATTTAAAACATTTTAGTTATTACATAACACTGAATAAGAGTTCGTAAACGTTTAAAATACTCAAGATAGCGCGATTTTAATTCATAATTTTTAATGTATGTTCTCTTTTCAGCTATATCGGTGCTTATTTTCTAAATTATATATATATCTTAATATATATAAATTACGTGTCACGTTGTTTGTCCGCGATGGAATCCTAAACTACTGAACCGATTTTAATAAAATATTGCACACTGTGTGCAGTTTGATCCAACTTGAGACTTAGGGAAGTTTATAACTAAATTTATAGTCGCATTATTTTTATTGTAAATTATTTGTTTATTATTTAACAAAGAGTTATAATTATCTGTGAGTTCCATACGATTCTAACAGATAGCCGTGTAAGGTAATTGGTTTATTATTTAACCAGGTGGCTGTGCTTTTTATTGCAACCGCGAATTTCAATTGAATTACACATATTGATTATTTCATAATTTAAGTGTGTTTGTGTTTATTTTATTTTCAATATATTGATACTAATATTAATTTCGTGTGTAAGTATTAGTTTTAAGTAATCTGGCTGTAAGACAGCAACTAATTTAAATTTAACTGGACCGAGAAGCGAACATTGAACAATATGGCGAATCAGTTCTAGAGACCATGAATGATAAGATATCAAGTGAATTTCCGCAAATTGGTATAGGCCTATGTGACATAAATCTTACATTTAAGAAGTATGTCAATTTAAAAACATATGAAGGTCCTAAGGAACGGAATAACAGAACTGTAAGTAAGTCTGTTAGTTATAATAATATGCCTAATATTACAAAAATAATATCCATGCCTCAATTAAATGAAAAACAAGATGACTATAATATATCACAAGATGATATTACTATACAGAGACTTCTTGATGATGATGAGAATCCAAACTGCCAACAAGTTCGTAGAAAAAAAACGAAAGTATAATGAAATCAGCAAGCCTCCTCAAAATATTCCATCAATAAATATATATAATCTTTATGATACACTTATGGATGATACTGAAAATGCAGATAACATAAATTCATCTCAATCAACAAAACCACTTCCACATAAACCACCACCCATATTTATACCGGGTGTAGTTAACGTACCAGAACTAAAAAATTGTGTAAAACAAAAACTTTATAATTCAGATTTCTCACTTAGTATACTACAACATAATTTAACGTATACCTTAGCCACAGCAACGCGTGGCCGGGACTTCTATATATATAAAACAAAGTCGGATTAGTTACACTATTTATAACTCAAGAACGGCTGGACCGATTTTTATGATCTTTGATTTGTTGGATTTATTTCCGCCCCGAATAGCAGATAACTATTAAAACATCGGAAATATTAACGTAAAAATATTTAAAGGCGATATGACGTTCGCCGGGCCAGCAAGTATATATATATATTTTTTTTTTTATTTATTTATTTATATTATACTTGATTACACGCAATATTGTAATCATTTTAAGGTCAGATTCTCTATATTTGATTGAAAAATACATCTGGGCAAGGAAAATGTTCGTTCTGCATCAAATAAACCAGTGATTCTGAACTTCAAATCATATTTTATTAGATTTTCAAGGTCTGGATTTTTATAAACTTAGTTTGAAACTTTCTTTTGGTTTCTATAATAAAATAATGTGGTTATTGAGACTTATGTCTTAAAATTACTTAAAAATTAAAAAATTTGAGCAAGTACAAAAAGTTATATGTATAATATTGAAACTTGTGTCTTAAAATGGCTTAAAATTTTTGAGCAAGTACAAAAAGATATATATATATATATATATATATATATATAATATTGAGACTTATGTCTTAAAATGACTTAAAAAAATCTAAAATTTTGAGCAAGTACAAAAAGTTATATGTATAATATTGAGACTTATGTCTTAAAATGGCTTAAAAATCTAACGTTTTGAGCAAGTACAAAAAGTTATATATATATATATATATATATATATATATATATATATATAATAACTTATTGTACTTGCTCAAAACGTTAGATTTGTAAGCCATTTTAAGACATAAGTCTCAATAATCACATTATTTTATTATCGAAACCAAAAGAAGGTTTGAAACTTAAAGTTTATAAAAATCCAGACCTTGAAAAACTAATAAAATATGATTGGAAATTCAGAGTCACTGATTTATTTGATGCAGAACGATAATTTTCCTTGCACAGATGTATTTTTCGTTCAAATATAGACAATGACTTTAAAATGATTAAAATATTGCGTGTAATTAAGTATAATTCTTCCTAATGCAGAAAAGTGAATCCAGCAGTGGTTATGAATTTTTTATTTATTTTGTCCCTTTTAAGATCCTTTTTTCTTGGAAGGAATGTTTCCCATTTTATTATTATTTTAAAATCCTGTCTGTTGTGATCATGTATGTAAGGCTAGAAGAGTTGAAACGTTAGACAGATTACTGAGCACATGTACAGCATTATAATGAACAAGAAAAGTGGTTCCAATATCAAAATAATACACGTAGATCGGAAAGTGTTCCGAAAATTGGTAAAAAAGAACTGAAACAAGAGTTGATTTTGTGCATAGAGTTTCAGGAGTAATGAAAAGCCAATGTTTTGATAAATATTTTCGATATTGTTTTAAAATGGAAAGCCATTAATTATCACTGGTCTACAAAAAATACTTTTTCTCTGCTACTGAAGAAATTCTGGCTGTTTCATACTAAAATCGATACGCTGATTCAGTAATCAGATTTATCCTAGCATGTCAGGTTTATGAGTTATGAGACTCTACAAATTAATGGAAATTTTACTATTTAATAGTTGTTATAATCATTTATCGTAAAGGTAGTGGTATAAATTGAGTTTATCTTATGTATATATATATATATATATATATATATATATATATATCTCCATATCCATCCTAATCGGACCATATTGACCTGGATTCCATTGTTGATACGTCCTGATGGAACCTCTCACCATGTTTATCATTCACAGCTCCGAGATATGTAGGAAAAAAGTCAAGATGAGAACGTAAAAAGTGCATTTTTAAAGACATACGACAACCCAGATTCTGAAATTCTCTAAGCATGTTATTCACTAGCTCAGCATATTTTTCAGCTCGATAATTCCCTAGAAACCTTGTTGCTACAAGTACAAATGAATCGCCAGCTTAGAGTTCAAGAGCATTTAGATTTGTACTGAACGTCGTGTCACACATCAACTGTCGGATCTCTGGTCCAATGAAAATTCCTGCCTTCAATTTTACATCACTTTTCATTCTCCCAAAACTGCTCTTACAGATAATTAAAACCTTCAACATAATTATTAAGTGCCCGCACAAAGCTCTTCATGAGGCTCAGTTTAATATGAAGCGGTGGAAGAAATATCTTCCCTGCGTCAACCAGCGTCTTATGTTTCACATTGGTTTTCCTCCGCAGTCGTTTCATCCTTGGAGGCCATTGAATCTTGAATTGATTACTGTCCCCACAAGCACAAAAAGCACATGTTTATTGTGCAGCCCAACAGTAGGCCAAGTAGAAGTGATATAACTTTAAAATCTCCACAAATGTGCCACTGAAATGTTGTGTAGTTTGTCACTTGCACAAGGACCTCCATGGATTCGGATGCTCAGTTTGGATGAATCAATGAACAACCTCCAATCAAGAGGTTGGGGTATATGTCCTAATTCTTTCATGAGACCATTTACATCATTACAAAAACACAGACATACTTTCTGTATAAAAATAAATCAGTTTCTTATTGCAAGCGTGACTGTGGTACCATTCTTTAATAAATTCCACTCCCAGTCTAGATGCTAAGAGTTCAGACTTTTCTTTGGAAAGAGACAAATCCCTGATTAAGTCATTGAGATCATCTTGATTTAGCAAATGAGGTTTAGAATTCTCTAACTCATCTGCACGAAATTCGTCGTGTGGAGAGCTATCTATTTCTTCCTCGTCTTCATGGGAGAAGTCAGTATAATAAAATATTTGGGAGGAAGTGGTATAGGATTCTCTGAATCATGAGGAACTGGTATCCGAGCAGATTCACAATTTGGATATACAATTTTGGATTTATGTTTCTTCGAAAACCCAGTAATTTTTATCATGCAAAAATAACAATGTGGTGTGGTTCTTTTGCTCACGCCATATCATTGTCACAGCAAACGGCAGAGATTTTCGATTAATATATAGGCATTGTGTTAGACCACTGTAACATACTGTGCAACTATTGGGGTGCCCAAACTTTGTTATGATCCCCTACTCTACATCCAAAATAGTGCAAAAATGTAAAAATTAAAAATGTAATTATAATAAAATTGTTACGTGCTAGAGAAAAACAGACTTCATATGTAATCAGCACAATCGAATTAGGTTAGATTCACTTATTTTTGTTCAGTAACAAAATTACTGCTGTGTTATAGAAAAGAAGCTTGACATTTGGTATAATTTAAGCAGAGTGTTATTATTCTGTGTTTAACAATGTTTATGTACTTACCGAAGTGCGAGAGAATTCATAACCGTCAGGGTTGGCCACAGGGAGAATGTACCAGTCTACATTCGTTGTCAAGTCGCTGTTTAACGTATTATATTCTACTAGCTGATGTATGATGTACAGAGTCATTGAAACAGATATCCATTCTCGAGCATGTGTTCCTCCATCTATAAGAATTACAGGATTTTTTCCACCGCCTCCTGACGAAATTTTGATAGCAATCAAGTCGCGGCCTTCATAGGATTTACCTATCTTTTCCAAACTCACAATTTCTGGGTATATTGATTCAAGATCATGAAGATAGTAATTTACCTGAATGATAAAAAATAGATTAAAACAAGCAACGATAACTTAACAAAACATTTGTAAATTTGTACACATATAATTTTAAGTAAACTACCATTTTGAAACTCAGATGTTTTTAAATGGTCTTAAATCAATAAATTAATGAAGATCATCTAAGAAAAGAATATTCTTAACAACATGTTAAATAAAATTATGAACCACTAACAATATGAAGAATTAATTGGATAATAATAATAATAATAATGGCAATAATGACAATAACAATAATGACAATAATATTATAAAATATTATTATTATTTATAATTGTAGGCTTTCACGGCCGGCGTCTTGATCCATATTTGGTTCGTCTTCCGGGCTTATAGGCCGTGGTTAACTGGCGTTCTTTCTCTGTTACCAATTTCATTATCTTGTGTCTAATCAATCCTTTTCTATCAATCCGCTTTATCCTGGATATAATTCTTCCAATCGTGCTTAGGTTGTCCCAATACCTTTATCCCTTCTAGTATCCACGCTGACAAGGAACCCCCTTTATACTAACAAGGAACCCCTTGAATGCGAGGTCGCCAACGGCCAATGATGTTCACGGCATTCAACGTCCCACATATTGTCTATCATCCACCACAATATTGGCTGCTAATAGCAACAGGGGTGGGACTGGAAGTATCCTATCGTGAGCACAGCATGAGGCTATGAAGCAGAGTAGACGAGTAACTCACAACAGTGCTAGTGCTGTTGATATAAAGCAGAGCAATGGCAACGATAAAAGCAAAGGTTGCAGTATATCTTCAAAAATTGTTGCTGAAATTTACATTTCATCTGAAAGGAACTCAAGGAATTTCGTAGAGCGAGAAAGAAGTGGCAGATGAAATATTAGCGTTTCTGCAAAATGAGTCAGTTGAATGTGTAGTGTCGTATACTCTCGACTGTGCTTGCAAAGTACATGATGACTATACGTGCTTAATAACTAAAAGTGGTATTGGAATAGGTGTCGGTCCATGTTGTTCATCATCCTTGTCGGACAGGGAGTCACAAATCCCGTTTCTACTACGCATGATCAGAGTTCAGCTCCTTGGTTCACAAGTGCACAAATATTTTAGAAACAAAAATCCGTTCGGTTTCGTTGTGTGTCGTGCAAACGAAAATAATTTTGGCTAAATAAGTAGTATGATAAATTGTGTTAATAAAACAAAGCAAAACAAATTAAATAAAACATACAAAACTAATTGAAGTAAGAGAGAGAGAGAGAGAGAGAGAGAGAGAGAGAGAGAGAGAGAGAGAGAGAGAGAGAGCGAAAAAAAAGCATTACAGTTGGATCAAACACGCGACCTAATGCATAAGAAACGGACGTTCCCTACACTAGATCACATCTATTCCTGCTAGAAACAGTTTGCGTGAAGCGATGCAATACTCCTCTAGACTTATCTGAATATTGAAATTAGACATTAATTTGTTTTAATTTAAATTAATCAGATGCGCTTAGCATTAGTTGTAGAAATAAACAGTCTTGTTATGCCTTGCGTTTTGTAAACGAAGTAATAAGATGTTACAAAAAAACTTCATTCTCCATGTATGACCTGTGTTTTTCAATTTATGTTTAATCGTCACACCGTTGACTTGGGATGTAGACATTCACTATTTAACATCATTCCTGAGAGAAGAAATCTGATACAGCGTGTTATCGCTCAAATTTGAAAATAGTTTTTCAGCTTCGGAGGCAGGTCGAAGGTGCCACGTCCCACTGAGGACAGCGCAGAGGTGAGGCCATAAATAAAAAAAATATGGGGAGTTTCAAAGGCATTATTGTACAGGGCGCCCGCGATGTTCGACAAGGGAAGAGGACAAAGACGTTCGCAGAGTTCATGAAGTAACCCGTTCCACTCTGAGAACCATATAATGACTGCGGCCAATTTCCCAAGCACTTCTCGGACAGTAATGAACCGTTTGCGAGGTGCAAATATTCATTGCTGGAGAGCTGCGTCCAAAGAAGGTAACAGAGGGACAAGTCGTCGACCGCATAGCTTTCGCAACCGATTGGAAGAATTTAGATTGGGAAAGCGTAATCTTCATCGACGAAACATCCATCTCTTCCGATTGTTAATCAAGTGGGCACGATTATCGTGATCCAGGCACCAGATATGACATACGCTATATCCAACGACGTGAGAGGTCCTGACGATTAAGCGTATCATGCTGGGGCTGGATGACTCGAGCTGGTGTTGACGTGCTATAGCCGATTGAATGAGCCGCAATACGTGAATGTTTAGGAAAACGTGATACTTCCTTCAGTCCGAGTTTGGAATCCAAAAAGAAATTTAATTTTCTAACAGGATAACCATCCCGTGCACTGCAGCATGGACATTCACAGATGAATCTCGAAAAGGCCCGAGATCGAACTAATACCTTGGTCTCCTAAGTCACCTGATTTGAATGTTGTAGAGCATATGTGGGCTAAACTGAAAGAAAGGAGGATCGTAAGACTGAAAATAACTCCCCTCAGAACCCACAGCAGTCATGGGATCAGATTGTAGAACTCTGGGATGATCTCGCTCAGGACCACAATTATTGTCGTAAATTCATCGACTCTATTCTCCGATGATTGCCAGGTATGTACCGGTGGAATGTAGACAAGGTGTTATGTCCACATTGTGTTTTTTTATGTTTGCTTTAAATTGTTACTTTTTTGTTTTGTTGGGAAGAACATTTATTTCTCTACATATTCATTTATTTATTTTATTTTACTTTACTTTCCTATGTCGAGCCAACCTACAGATGGTGTTGGGTATAAGTATTTCTACGTTGTAAATACAAATTAACGAAGCGTGGTTATGTGTAGGCCCTGTGAAAATTAACCACGTTATTTAAAAAAAAACTTCTTGACCAGGAACCAACCTGGGCCAGCGTCGACGGAACAGATCATCTTGTCGACTGCGCCACTGAAGCGAACGATACGAATACTGCATGAAAGAGACTTTAAGCCACCCGATTTGAACTCGAAGGAGACTGCACACATAACAACTTACTGGTGTAAATCGCGCTTCAAAACTCTAACTTTACATCATCAAGAGTTGCGCCATCAATTTTTTCAAAGGCTGTGTATTAAATGTTAGTTTACTCACGTATTCTTTTAGTAGGTGCACTCACTACATATAAAACACAAATAACAACTGATCATTCATTTTAACACATGTGAAATTAATGTTCATAATTTATACTTATTGATTATAAATGAGTCCCTCGCCGTAGCCGAGCGGTTAAGGTAGGAAGCCTTGGCGCAGAGCTACGGGACTTGCGCTGGTTCGCGTCTCCATGGGGGAAGAAATTTTCTCATGGTATTTCGGCCAGTATGGGACCGGTGCCCACCCAGCATCGTGAGGCAATTGGGTAGCTACAATAAGTAGCGGCTCCAGGTTGAGGAACCAGCTATAACGGCTGGGGGACTCGACATGCTAACCACATGTCACCCCTACACTGGCTGTTGATCATCTACCTCTGTGATTGACACATGTGGATGTGAAGGGCCAGCAGCCGGCTGGTAAAAGGGCAACCGCTGAAAAGTGGAAAGACCCTCAATCGGATTATAAATGTAGTCACTGTATTCAATTAATGAAAAACATTTGAAGAAAGTAACAATTTAACGCGTTTTTATCCCATGTGTTTTTAAAATGGCTGCTACATAGCCATAATCCATAAACACGACTACTCGCCTGGGAGAGGACTCGCAGAGAAAATGGCGATACCTCCAAAACATAAACTTGACCAAGAGGAAAATTAATAAAAAGTTCGTGCTGAAAATAGTTCAGTATTTAGCAAATTACTCTTATACAGGGTGATTCAAAAGGTTGAGCACAAATTTACGAGCTTATAGAGGGGTCGAAATGCAACAAATTTTGATTAGTAACTTATGGTCTGGAAATTAATCCTGGATCAGTATAAGCCTGGGAAAGTCAGGAAATACAATGCGGATCCAAGCTTACCTTCCAGAGAGGCACTGGGTTCGATACACTATTTTATGAATTTATGAAGACACTCCGTCTGTTGTCATACAGTTCAGTGCAGCACAGCACCTGTGTACTCTTCTGTTCACATCTGATAATCATTCGTGTGTTATGTAGGTTGTTTTTATTTTAGTACGGTATCTGCAGTGTATTGTAAAGGTCCACTACAACATTACTTTGAAGGATGAGATTTTTGTGAAATTGTCAGAACTTCCAGACATCCATTTCATGTATGGTAAAGGATATGGTAATACACGCGAATCTCAACGCCTGTACAGCGCACAATATCCAAACAGATGTCAACTACAGCCTCGAACGTTTCAAAACGTTCACCACTCTCTTGGGGAGACAGGTTCGTTGCGTTCATGGCATCATGTAGGCTGGCCACGTACTACTCTTACAGTCGCTATGGAAGAGGAATGCTTGGTCACGCGGAAGAACAGCAGGCGTATCATCGCTCATACGATGGGAATTTTCCAAAGTAGTGCTTAGCGTGTCCTGCATGACAACCAGCTGCACCCATATAATCCACAGAAAGTTCAGGATTTGAGTGTGGATGATTTCCCACGACGACTTCAATTTTGTGAATGTATTGTTGACCATTGTGAGAATGAGCCCATTTTTTAAAGTAACGTGTTGTTCACAGATGAAAGACTGTTCACCTTAGATGGGTTCTTCAATTGTCGTAACAGCCATATTTGGGCGCGGCACAATCTCCACACTGCATTCCAACACCACCACTAACATAGGTTTTCAGTGATGTATAGGCCGATAATATTGGTCATCACATAATCGGACCGTACTTCCGCCACCATCCTTCAATGGAGTGAGGTACACGGTCTTCATCCAAGTAGTTCTTCCAGAACTGTTAGAGGATGTGCCTCTTACCTTGCGTCATCAGATGTGGATGCAACTAGATGGAGCACCAGCACACTTCACTCTTAAAATGCATAACTTACTCAATGGCAGGGCGTTGGATCGGAAAGGAAGGTCCAATTACATGGCCACCCCCTTCCCCTGATCTGACGCCTCTTTATTTTTTTTGTGGGGGCATTTTAAAGCCTCGTGTACGAGTCATTAGTTCTCAACCAAGAAGAACTTCTCGTCCGAATACTTGCAGCATCTGATGACTTTCGTGAGATGCGTGATGCATTTGGAAGAGTGCACCAGAACTTTCTACGACTTTCTTTCCCTATATTCAATATGGTGGTAGGCATTTTGAACACCTTGAGTTATAAAACCAAATTGATGAATAAATTTAGATTTACTTAAGTGTGTGCACAAAATAATTTCTTGTCCATCCTCACATTCCCAGCTTGTACTGACCCAAGATTACTTTCCACACCATAACTTACTAATCAAAAGTTGTATTTCGACCCCTCTATAAGCTTCTTAAATTTGTGCGCAACCTTCAGAATCACCCTATAAGCCTATATCCATTCAATTGTTAATAAAAAAAAACTCTTTGTAACTTGATAAAACGAAATGGACTTACCAAGTTAGATAACATGTTAAATAACGGGAAATACATGAAAATTAAGTTATAAGAAAGAATGCTCATACAGAGGCGTTAAAAGATCGTCCAGCGGTAGTATCTGATATATTTTAGGAACGGAGAAGAGGGTCTACTGTCAGAGAAGTAGAATACTGAGAGTCTGGCAGGTTCAGATAAACGAAATTGTAATTCGGAAAACAAATTATCTAAAATCCTGTTTATTGTCTAAAAAATCTTATAAAAACATTAAAAATGGAGCATCAATACAGTGCCATATTTTGTTAAAGTCCGATAGAGAGGACATAGTTGTACTTGATTTTTAATATTATAATATTAAAATGCCACCAGAACGTATAATATCATAATGATCGTTATTGATTCGACAACTATTTAAGGATCGTTACTACAGACGCCTATGCCATTCCTCTCTATTTTGAGTCTTAACTATCCAACAAAATACTCGAACAGTTTCAGGTTTGTCTTCCTTATTGTTTTTATATCTGGTTCTTGGCCTACCTCTCGATCTACCGCCCTCTGGGGTTGACAGGAAAGTTCTCTACCTGATCTTAAAGCTTTCATTCTTTTATGTGTCAGACCAATGTAATCGACATATTATTATGTGGTCAACACTATTTGATTCATCGATAAGTCACTATTGTATCGGACTCTATATTCAGTATTTACTTAGATTGATATATTTATTTACTTGATAATTTTTCTTTAAAACATATTACATCTATTTACATCCTCTTTATTCAAGGAACTGGTTTTTGAAGCATGTGTAACCCCCGTTCTTACCAAAGTTAATAAATTGTAATTTTGTTTTGGTAGGCTATGTTTAATATGTCTTGCGACCTATATGTTCTTCCCCTAATTTGAGCGCTTCTAAATTTTCATGATTGATTGAGAAACCCAGATACAGTATATAAATTAATCTACAAATTCACTATTATATGAATATTCTAATCAAGTATACGAATGAGTAACACAGAATTTTATAACACAACTCATGTTACTCATGAGCCGACGACATTATGTAAGGTAAAGGGAGGTATTTTCGTGATATTGGTAATATCAGGATAGTTAGCATTGAAGGGCACTCAAAGTGTTTACAATATTTCCTTCTCAGTCCGCATGAAGATAGTGGTTGAACGTGGACTTCAACTGCATACGGAGTGTCACTATTCATCTCAGCGGCCATGACAACTATGGGCTCGACATTAATATCGTTCCTTTATTATTCATTTTACATGAATTATTTGGGTAAGCATAATATTTTAGTTCTGCCTTGGGTGGTACAATTCATGATGAGCTTTTAATATAAAATAAAACTGTTAAAGTTTTATACGATTTCCATATTTATTTTAATACAAACTCGTTACAGCTGTTTCAGTGCTTCTTCGTCTGAAGAAACATAATGGATTTTCATCAAGTAAACACCAAATCATCATCATCATCAACAACAACAACAACAAAGATTAAGCCCAATGGCCTGTTCCGATCTCATTATAGGTCGAATTGGTCCTTCCATCTCTTCGATGGTCTTCCCAACATTCTTCTCCCTTTTGGTTTATAATTATACATTCTTCTAACACCAAATCAATTGATTATTTAAAATTAACTTTTATGAATTTACTTATATCACGAAAGTATATTTTTTATCTTTCAACAATGTGATTAATAACTGAGTCTGATACAAAATAGGTCTACACCTAAGGTATCTTCATTGAAAAACTTTAGATTACAGTTATTCAAATGATACGCTATATATTTTAAAGTTTTACGCTTTTAGTGACTAGTAAAGATCTCCTTATAACTCAGCAACCAACTTACCATTTGCTAATAGAGTGTGTTTGGATCTGACTATTTAACTCATGCCCTAAATGGGAGTCAATGACCAATCATGTTTCAATGAATTTTGTTTTACAACCAATGACAATCATGCTTCACCTCACTCTTTATCGATTTGTTTTTGCCAGCTCCTGCTTTTGTGATAAATATAACTTTTCCCTTTTAATATTGTGAACAGGTGAGAGCATTATTTTGCAGTAACTGACTCTCAAAAAAAAATACACTGAATATAGCAAATAATGAACAGATTACTTCGAACTACACATTTGATAATTCTATGTTAAATAATGACCAAGAATGAGGTGGGAGAACAACATTAACTATGATTTGAGGGAAGTAGATTATACAGGGAATGATTGGAAAGCATTAGCTCAGGATAGGGATGTATGGAGAGCTTATGTCCGCGCGGCCATGAACCTTCGGGTTCGATAGTGCCAGTGAGTTAGTTAGTTAGTTATGTTAAATAATTGTGTTTTTAATTAATGCTTTTAGCGAGTTGTTTACTAAAAAATAAATAAATAATAGGATCAAGTTGGAGTGGATGAACAAATGAAACATAAGCAAACATTTCTCATTTGTTTCCAAACATCGCCGTTTACATTAAATACATAAATATTTAAAATAACTATATTTAAATAGGGTTTTTCCTCACCTGTAAGACAAATGTCAGCAAAACTTTAAGGCCCAAACGGTCCCCGAAATCATATAGCCATCACTATCATCCTTATCGTTATCATTATCATCATCCTTCACCGATGTGGAAAGCAACGGGAAGCAACAACACCTACAATTCCCTAGTAAAACTGCAAAGCATAGCATGAAAATGCTATGATTGCAATGAAGGACCTGCCTTTGGGCAGAATTACTATGGATGGATATTTAAATAATGATTTTTGAGTAAATAGCTTAATTTTATTAGTTAAATAACCATAACAAATGCCACTCTTAATTTCCAGATCCTCTAGATAAATTCACTCGTCACTTCGTGGCTCAGGTATTTATCAATGATTTGGAAATCGCACGTGACACTACTTATGATAAACTAATTGAAATTGTATTTGTTTCTAAGACATGTCCTAAATTAAGTGCTTTTGATAAAGCATGTTATTATGAGCAATGAAAGTAAAAGCCCCAGGGCACAACGGTTCTTGTTTTTACATTAGATTCAAATTTATTATTTCTGTTGGTTTAAAGCAATTATTCGAAATGCCAACTACCATGATCAGTATAGTTTTTCGGGATTATTCCGGTTGACATTTTGGAACGCTGTACCTTCACATCGTGAATCGTCTCACATATATTAGTATTTCAAGAGATAGTTCCACAGTCGTTGAAAACATGCTCTCACCCCGGTACAGGATATAATATCTAGTAAGTGTTTTCTGTTATGGCATTTCTGAAAACCATAAGTAGGCTATCTTACATCAAAATTCTTCATGTCTACAGTCATGCCAATCATCTCTCAACTCAACTCCCTAACATATTTTGTCGTAAATTAGTTTTCAGTCTTTATTCTAAAGGTACGTACACACTTGCGCGCCGCGCGCACCATGTTCGTCAGATTTGGACGGGGTTTTAAGGTGCGCGCGAACGGCGCGTGCGCCGCGCGCGCGTCTCTCACCACGATCCACTCATTGTCGGGTTTTTCCACAAACACTTTGATGGTTCGCTGTTTAGATTTGGACGGGTACCTGAGAGGTTCGTCGTTTTCGGTGCGCACCTATTATTTGAGTATGGAGTGGTCAGAGGAAAACATGTTAAAACTTATTGATATTTATAGAAGCAAGGAATTATTGTGGGATACTCAACATAAGGATCATTTTTAAAAATCATTGAAAGGAGATGCCTGTTTTTTTTTCAATGTTGTGTGTTTTTTTTATGTGTACTGTAATTGTATGAATAAATTAGAATTATTTAGAAAACATTATTTATTTAAGACGTTCATTTCATAGTATTATGCATGAAGTATTACAAAACAATACAATATATAAACACATTTATGACTAATTATTTATTTATTTCTTCAAAGACTCCAAAGAGCAAGATTGCTCATGTTAAGGGGCAATATACAAAAAATAATGGCCATAAAACAATTAACAATAAAAACAAGAAAACAAATTCAGGCATAAGTTTAAATAATACAAACTACTATAGATGCGGGGCACGCCGTAGCGTAGTGGTTAAGGCACTGAGCTACAAGCCGGAGGGTCGAGGGTTCAAGTCCCGTTGGGGTCAGGATTTTTAAACTGACCCAAACCCTCTGGCGGCACTATGGCCCTGGGGTCGACTCAGCCTCTAACGGAAATGAGTACCAGACGCTTGTTCTGGGGGTAAAGGCGGCCGTCACGCAGGGCTGACAACCCGGCTGACGTAAAGTGCCGATTGTCTAGAAAAAGTGGGAGCCTTAACCTTCCTACTACCCCAAGGGCCTCCGGGCCTGTTGTGGGATCACTTTACTTTACTTTACTATAGATGCACAATATATATACACATATAAATACAATATTTAAACAGGATAATATTAATAATAATAAAATTAACAAAATTAACTAAGAAAGCAATGAGAAAAAATATTTTTTAATACAATTAGAAAAATGTTTAACATTCGTGAAATGTTGATATTCAATAGGTAAGTTATTGTAATGGTTGATTAATGCATAACGAATCCCTTTTATACCTTTTTTTGTTTGAGAAACTAGTATCTTTGTGCAATAAAGTACAACCTCTAGTATAATAATCATGTACATCTTTATTAAAAATTAAGGCCATGTTATGGTGAGATAGATTCTTAATAATTTTAAACATATATATATACAAATCATATATTTTTTTAAATTCCTTTAATGCTATAATATTTGAAAAAGTATAAATAAAGTTATAAGATGTAATAAGTAATAAGCGTGACCAGACGTCCCGATTTTGGCGGGACAGTCCCGATTTTTAACAATTTGTCCCGCGTCTCGCGGCATTTAAAAAAAAAAGTCTCTATTTTTGGGAAAGAATGCAGGACAAGCGGGAGAACGGAAAAGGAATAGACATGGTTGGTTACACCTGCTCTGCAAAATGTCTACTGAATGTTTGTGGGTTTCCTATGGATCGCAGGAGGTTCGTTGAAATTAATAATTTCGACGAACATAACACGCGCCGCGCGAGCGCCGTTCGTGTTCGCGGCGCGCATATGTGTACGTACCTTAAGCACTACTTCATGGCAGAGGATTGTTGTAACCATCGTTTCCCAACCTATGGGTCGCGAACCTCCAGAGGGTTCGCCAAATATTTCAAGAGGTTCGCCAAAACTTTTCCGTAATGGCGGATTTCGGGGTTAGGTCTATTATTGTCTCCATCATTTTTGCAGCATTGTAATAATAATAATGATAATAATAACAACAATAATAATAATGATGATATTATTAATGATAGTAATAATGATAGTAATAATGGTAATAATAGTGATAATAATAATGATAGTAATAATAATAACATTATTATTACTATTTTAAACTTAAATTAACACTACGATGTCCCTTGTTGCATATGTGTAAAATCGGGAATTTATTACATTATTTCCATAATATAATATTTATCGCAAATGCCTGATTTACAGTTATGTAACAACGTTAGGAATGCATTTGATTTCGCTACAACTAGGCTTACACGTTGTGTAACTTTTAAGGCGTAACTACACTAACTGTAGGTTTTAACCGTTAAGGGTTAATTTAAGGTTATTAAACCTTTTACTTGGAATTCAATTTTATGCATGTCTATTGTATGTATATTTAGATGTCAGTGGTTCACCCACTCAGATCTTTGTGGAAGGGGTTCGCGAGTCGAAACAAAGGTTGGGAACCGCTCTTGTAGACTAATTGGAGGAAGGTCAGGTTTATCTGTAAGTTTGTCCAGTTTTCCTTACCAACAGCTTGGTTCTGCTATTTATTCCTTATTATCTTTTCCTGTAATGATGCGACAGCCCTGTCTAGCTGACCTCCCCATACATTACAGGACCTCGACCTGACTTTACTCCGAACACGGGTAGAATGTGCACTTTACTTAGTAATTTAAATCACTGTGAAGACATTCATTGTTTATATAACATACTTTTAGTCAGTGATTTATTTAATATAAGAACAGAATAATACTTACATCTCTGTGTGAGTAAAACCGCTCAAAAGAAATACCATACGCCGGAGTATAATTTGCTTTGTCATGATTGAAAATTGCCCTGAAAATATTACACAATTAATATTATTTCATTATGGTTTAAACAGTTATACAATTGTTTGTGTGAATAGAATACACAGGACTATTTACAAATGGTGCTAGACGATATTTTAATGTAGGACTAATTTGGTTTCTAAAATGATTTAATTAGTTGTTTATATAGGGTGTAACAGGACTTCGCCAACAAAATGATAGGCCATGCAGAGAGGATCATTTTTTGTGAAGGAACATATGGTCGCAAACATGTCAGTTATGAGTTATGCGCAGGTGACGGTGTTAACCCGTGAGGGTGCGAATTGAATACAAACAATTGTACACGTATCATTTTATTGAAAAATTACATGTTTTTATAATAAGTGTTCAAACAGTTGACCCTGTGCCTCATTGCATGTTTGATATCGTCGCAGCAACGATCGGCCAGAACGGCCGATTATGGTAGAATTCTTTTTGACGTCGTCAAATCACTTATTGTTTGAAAACTTATAAAAACATGTCTTTTTCAATAAAATGATACGTGTACAATTGTTTGTATTCAATTCCGACCCTTACGGGTGAACACCTTCATCTGCGCATAACTCATAAACAACACGTGTCCGACTATATGTTCCTTCATAAAAAATGATCCTCTCTGCATGGCGTATCATCCCTATCATTTTGACGGTGAGGTCTGTTACACCCTGTATATTTTCATTACTATAAGGCAGACCAGGCGGCTCCATTGCGCAAGCGCTAGCCCTCACCGCTGGCGTCCCGAGATCGAATCTCGTTCACTCCTTGTTGGCTTCGTGGTGGATGGAACGGAGCTTGGGCGGGTTTTTCTCGGGGTTTTCTCCCGTTTTACCCTGCCACAATTTCATTCCACTATTTCTCCGTACTCATCTCATCCATTTCGTTTAATTTCATTCATCTGCCTCCGTGATGGTGCGTCAAACGTGGTCGGCCGGCACCCTTATCATTCATAGACCTCTATATAGGAGGCTTCATCTCTTCTCGCCGTTCGACCCGACCCTGAGTTGGACACGAGTTGAGGTATTTATTTATTATTATAAGGCAACACCACTGAACTATCCGAACTGCCGCTCATAAACAATGAGCACTTGAAATGTACAAGTTTTCCACACTGCGCGTGGGATGCGTTTTTCACACGACTACGCAATATTTCATCATCATCATAGTACATTCACGAATTTAGGCCATTTGTTGACCTGTTTCGGCCTCAAGAGAAACACCATCCAGAAGTCTTTTGAGTGGACGTCCTGGTTTTCTTCTTCCTGCAGGTTGATATCTTAACATTAGTTTGGGTATTCTGTGATCTTCCATTCGATGAACATGTTGTATCCATCTTGACTTATAATCAGAAATTTTGTTTTCTAAAGATTCCATGTGTAATTCTTCTAAGATGTATTTAAGTAGTTTAAATTTGTTTATTAAGTTCATTAGTCTGTTACATCTCAGACAAGATAGTGTATGCAGAGGCTCTGAAGAATTTAATATTTGTAGGAATTGAACAGAGATATGTGAAGCAATATTATCCATTAACTAGTCGCGCGGGGGTCAAAATGACCCATGGGTATATATTTAAACTTATAATATGTATTTGTACTACGTTAGGAAATTGTTATGGATTTCAGTACCTTTCTTAAACTAGCACAGCCTCCTTTTGTTGTCAAAAGTGTCAGTTTAATGGTAACTTCTGGTGGGTTACTCTCTAATTCAACCCAGAAAGTTACTACAGACCTTATGGGCTATGGCAGTATCCCCATACCTACAGAGGGTCGATGTTGCCAAACTCATAATAATGGCATTTGTTTGTTAAGGAGGGGTGGAGCCGTAACGTTAGCAGTACTTTTTTTTCAAATCTATGTACTATACATTAAAAAAACATAGTTTTCCTTTTACGGCATGCAAACTAGTTTTATAGTAATTATGAAAGTCGACACTTTCACACAGGATAGTACAGGTCCGCACGAGTTCAGTGACAAGTGGTAACTGTTTTTTTCTTTAAGAGGAGGTG